>CM032808.1:15898878-16236378 GCA_019155185.1 Beaufortia kweichowensis | reverse complement strand
GAAAGTTTCTACCCACTCACATTTCTGAATGGGGTGCGTCTTCTTTGTGTTTAAAGGCTTGAAAATGATCTGTTTAATGGGTTTTTGTTAGGAATTTATTAAAATGTTTTAATGGAAAACATCTCGTTCTTTTATATGTGTGTGTGTGTGTGTGCAGGCGGAAGGTGAAGACAGTCTGAAGAAAATGCAGCTGATGGAGCTGGCCATACTCAACGGCACATACAGAGACGCCAATATCAAGTCACGTAAGAATGACATCATCAAACCTCGACTTGTTTACTTTCCAGTTTTCCTTCTGCTCACATCTTTGTGTTTTGCTCTTGTACGTCTCGCTCCGTTTAGCAGCGTTAGCCTTCTCGCTGGCCGCTACTGCACAAGCCCCCCGCATCCTCACCGGTCCCTCACCGGTCATGCCCACCGCCCTGCGTACCCCTGCGCCCACCGCCCCCACCCTCATGCCCCTCATCCGACAGATCCAGACCTCTGCCCTCATGCCCACGGGCACGCCTCACCCCACCCTCGTACAACAGAGTCCTGAGTCGGGCATCATCTACGCACCCTACGATTACCCCTACACCCTGGCACCCTCCATCCTCGAGTACCCCATTGACTCCAGCGGGGTTTTAGGTAAGCCATGTTTCATTGCTTTATGTCTACATAAAGACATGTGTAATTTAATAGTTTTTTTAATTGTGTGAATGCATATAATGTCTAAAAAATATAGTATATAAACCAAAAATGACTTTATCCTGATGTATATTTTAATGAGATTTCCACCCCTATTAGGAATAAGTGTATTTTCCTCATTTGTTCAGGGATCCAGCAGACTAACTCCAGCGTTCTGTTTTGTTCTTATAGGTATGGCTTTCCCAACAAAAGGCTAGTAATGGTCAGATGTGTAAAAGCCTTCAACATATCCCAGTGTTAAAATGCTTTGCTTTACAGCTGCCTTGGAACAAAAACGTGCAAATGAAAAAACTCTTTATTTTTATGAAACGAAAGACTAAAGGTCGTTACGGCTCTTGTTTACACTGGTCTTAACTGTTCTCTTGACTTATTCACAGATAAAAAATGGATAAATACTGATAATTATTACATTCCTCTGTTTGTAATATTTGCATTACTTACTGTATGTTTGATATTTAGAGTGATCAGTATTATCGCTTAAGTAATATACTACATGAGATAATCTGTAGTGAATTTGTTTTCTCCGAGGCATCTAGGGTGGATTTCAGGGCTCATGGAAATACTTCAGTATATGATGATTTGGCCTTTATAAGAAAGTCACTAGTGCCTTGTAACTTGGTCTTACAAAACGTCTTCTTTTGTGATGAGTGAAATGTAGTATTAATATGTGTTGATGAATAATCTGATTTTAACTCTTGTTTTGTTGGTAACGTTGCGCTCTGAGCAGGTGCCGTGACTACTAAAGTACGAAGGCAGGATATGCGCGTCCATCCTTACCAAAGGGTAGTGACCGCAGAACGAGGTTAGTTTAGCTTCGGTGTGTGTGTCTTTGTACAAATGTGTTTTATTTTCTCAAGTATGCTCATCACACTTGTATGATTCATTGCATCTCATTCAATGCAAAGCGAGTCATCTTGTCGTCATTTATAACCTGGCAAACATTAAAATAATCTCAGCATCATTTAAAAATGATGATGCTTTGGTCAGGTATAGCACATTCCAGTTCAGCCGCACAAATCTGCAATGAAACGAGGAGTGTTATCGGCTTACTTTGAGCATGTTCTTGGGGTCACTGAAGATACAAAACAACAACAACACACTTTTTCTAGCTGATTTATAATAGATCATAACAACCTGCAGTATGACCGCTTATGACAACATTACAAACTTTAAGAGATTAATTATGCACTTATATATATATATATATATATGACATATTGAGATCTCAAGCCCAATAGTAGAAGTATGAACTGCAGATACTAAAAACCATGTGGCAAAATATATCAAACCATGTGGCAGGTTTGTTGAAAAAAGCTAAATATTCTGTTAAAAATGTAGGCAAAATCTGGATGCTTTCTGGTTGTAAATGATGATGAAATGTGTCTACAGGTAATGTGACCTGAAGCTGAAAAAACTGACTTTAGTGTCATTGCTTTGATATTTTGTTCCTATAGTATGATAGTTCAGATTTCTTTCAGCATTTTTCAGCCTCATGTCATTTAAAACCTGTATGAAAACACAAAACAACACTGACCCCATTGACATTGACCGACATTTCACAAAATATCATACAGGTTTTAAATGACATGAGGGTGATTAAATGTATTTTGAGGTGAACTATCTCTAGACGTATAGACGGGTAGTTTAGTATATTTTCTCTTTAGCTCTACAGAGCGGTTCTGATTATCCTGATGATATAGTGAGAGTCAATGAAGGGTGATGGAGCTCGTCTGTTTCTTTCAGTGATTATTTTATTGCTCATTCCTTTATCCTTCTCTCAGTGTAGCATATTTTCAGGTATTCACTGAAGTAAAATCCCTTAATTAACTTTTTTATATACGTTGGCGTTCTGTTTCAGCGTTCAGCAAAACTGTTTTTATGCATTTCATTTGGGAACAATTTAATATTTAGTGTTTGAAGAAAGGTTTCATAGATATCAAGCGTACAGTTAACTTGATTTATGAGACAGACGCTTAACCATATTTATTGAAAAAAATCAGTATTTCATATTATTTCATTTATAAGCTGTTTAAAATGTTTTGATTTCTTCTCATTTTCCCCTTTGTGTGATTTTTACATGCGTTTTTTTCACAATGCGTTCTTTAGTGCGTACACTGTTGGAAATCTTTTTACATATTTTATTTATACCTTTTTACTGCAGTTTTTATATGTATAGATCGACTGATGGTTGCTTAGGATAAAACTATCAAATCTGCGGCCAACTCTTAAAATACCTTCCATGGAAATAAACTGGATCTAAGGGAACCACAACATCAGCTTTTACAGATAACTGTAATCAAACTGATAATAAACACACATAGATGTGCCAAAACTGTACATAAAATAACGAGAAAGTGTAAACGTGAGAATCTACTGATCAATACCTGTAAGAACTTAACACGTCATCATTTAATAGTCCAATACAACTGACCAGTTTAATGCATAACAATTGTGAAATTGCACAAGAAGTCAAATCTATCTTATGTGTTTTACTGCCCGAAGCCTTAGAAAGATCTGTGAGAAGTTAGAAAAGACTCACGTTTTCACTCTTTTTTGCGTTACGTTCACGGTCGTGGATGAGACTTTCTTTGGGTAGTGTGTCACATAAGATGGACTAGACATTAATGAAGGTTAGAACTTGTTTGAGGAGTTAAATCATCATACGTACTGCCTGAACGGTTATTTTCCATTATATTAGAACTGCTTTTGCATAATCGTAGCAATGTAAAGCTGTTCTGAAGTGCTTATGATTGTTTTAAACTCCCCGTCCAAGAACTTCCTCATGAGAAAATATGGCACAAATAGTTTGCACTGAAGATTTTAAATCACCAGCTCTTAGTCTGCGATACCCGGACGGAGCGAGTGAAACGAGAAAAAACAAAACGGCAAAACCTCATGAAACGTTCAGATGTTTATCGGAGCAGGACGGTCACACAAGGCCCGTCTGTTAGCACGGGAACAACAGATGAAATATTCCAGTTTTGGTTTATTTTGTTTCTTGTACGTTGTTTTGCAGTAAGCTTCTTTTAAAGCTTCTTTTTGTCATATGTGTGGAAAGAAACACAGTGTTTTAAAGATGAGTTTATGAAAGCAATATGTTTAACTATAAGGCAAGAACATTTTTTGAAATTTTATTGTATTTGTAAATGAATAGGGAATTTATGCTACAGTAGAAATATTTAGGTCATAGAGATCAATGTCATTTTATTAAGGGGGAACAGTTTTAGGATCTTGTACCGATGATGGTCTTACTGTATAAGCTATAGGCTTGCAAAACACCTAGATTTGTCTTTCTAATTGTTTTCTTGTGTTGTCAAAGCCCAATGTGCTTTAGTGCGTGTGTTTTGTTAGCATTATGTATTTTTTGTAAATAGTGAAATTTTAAAGGCAATAAAATTGAGTTTAAAAAACACATCATTTTTTTGTACTTTTTCACAAACGATCTGTCCGTTATCTCAGATTTTTTTTCAGTCACATCTTTATAACTACTCATAAATTCATATCATTATCACTAGCAGCTTTGTATTGAAGCAGCACTATTAATGCTTAATAGCAGTCAGATGATCGTCTTCACACGCATCTCTTAATCTTTTTGGATTGATATACCCTTTACTGTCAGCTTGTCCAAATAGTCAAACTCTATTGACTGCTACTAACCATTACGTGCTGTTAGTTTAATGAGTTTATTGACTCTATAATTGCCTCTTTGCTTCTTTAACCATTTTCACCTGGGAATCGGGTTCTGGAGTGAAATCATGACGCACTTCATGATTTTACTGTGTTAATGTAGATGTTTTCTCTTACAGTAGCCGTTATTAGTAATGTCATATTGTCATCCAACCGTCACTAGCGGAAACTAATCTCCTTCTCTATCTTTTTTCTTTTGTGTCCTTTTGTCTCTTTTTTTATTTTGTCTTTCCCCTCTGTCTGTCCATTTTTTTTCTCTAACCACCCAGCCGCCACCGGCAACTAACCAATGACCTTTGAGCTCTCAACTCTTCACCCAATGACGACCTGACCATTGCCTGCCTGCTGACCAGCTCTCTGGCTATCGTCCTTCGCTTCTATGTTTTGGCGGCCTGCTGGCGAGCCCGGAAGCGGCTTTAATTCGCTTAACACAGCCGAGAAGCCGCGATGGCCACCACCCTTCTCAAACCGAGGACCTCTGTGGTCAGGTGACCCGGGTTACCCCGCCTGCACTCAAGTGTCAAAGCAATAACGCTGTCTGGGCAAAACACCTAAATCCCATTATTAGCCTTCACATATACACAAACACACTAAATATGTTTGTTAGAACCTGTTTACTTGTCCAAATGTCCATAAGGGATGTAAAAGCCATGCTTGCCTTCCAGCATTTTCTTCAGCGAGAGACACGTGATCAAGTGTACAAACACTAAACATCTATTAATATCTTTGATACGAGGGTGCTGCACTGGAAAATAAATATAAATATATATATTTTTCACAGGTGATCCTTTTGTATTCAAAAACAGTATTGTCAAAATGCAATGAACAAACATTTATTTCTTTACAATGACAGAGAAATTTTAGAGACCAAAAGTGTCTTTTTTAAATGAAATATCAAGTGCCTTATTTTACACAATATCATCAAATACAAACAAATCTGATTGTCCATCAGTGTGTCATATCAGGTATTTCTGTTTCCAATTCCTCTTCTATGATCATGAACACAAAAAGTTAAAGACGTCAACCTACAGGTTTTATGTGTTTTATATCGATTTCTTTACAAATCGTGATGAATGGAGTTTAACTCTCTTTTACAATAGAAATACATCGGGGCCCTTTTTCTGTTTGTATTTGATACTGTACATGTACAAATTGTCTAATGTGTTTATAGATTCTTTATCTGTTACACTTTATCAATCTGTTACATGGTTAAACTATTACTAAAGATGTTTTAGTAGTTTACTCACCATTTCTGCATTTCTATACAGTACATCGTGTCTCAAGGAGCATTTATTCAATTTAGTCGATTGAATATGATAAACGTTTAAGGTTTATTAGAACAGAAATGGTTTGACACCTTGTTTTATACAGACGGCTCACAGTTCTCCACACTTTTCTATGCAATTGATTTTCAGTTTTGGTCTTCCAGTTAATAATTCATATATTGAACTCTATTTAACAAACTAAAATATATAAATAACAAACTAAGATAAGACTTTGTTATTTGGTTACAATAACTGGATTTTTGGATATCATCTCCTTTTTAATATTATTGGTTTATGCAGAGCAAATGCAATAATATGTACTAAGTAATATGTGCATGTACATTTTTATCAATCCTGAAATCCTGAAAATACATTAAAGGATGAAATTTGGTTTTATAAGGATCTTTCATCCGTGTAGCTTGACCAGGAACTAAAGTTGTTTGGTAATGTGTGTGTGTTTTTGTTCAGTATTATTACAGACAGTGAGTGTGATGTGCGAATGTTCAGCGTCACGTGTTTATTGTATATGCCAATGAACTGCAATTCTTCATTCAAGCTTTGATTTTTATTGTTACTTTTTTTTGAAAACCCAAGCAGATCTCTGCATTGGTAAATATTGGTCCTATTTATAACCATTGTAACATTTTATAATGTATTTTTCTATCATATTTTGTATGTGAGAAATAACATTAAATCACATTTCCAGATATGAACAGTATGCCTTATTACCAAAATTGATATTGGAGAGAAACACTGATATTTGCATTTTTTCCACAATTATATAATTCCACCGGTGATTGACAGTATCACAGGTATCCATCTGATCATGATTTGATGAACAATATTATTTTGCTTCCAGCCTCAAACTGAACAAGTGTTAAATCTTATTTACCGGTCGGTTTGGTTTGTTATTGTTGCTTTGCCTCTGTGCCTTCTTATGTAAATTGTAAGCTATTAACCATTTCATTATATTATATAATTGGATTAATCTTTTCTTGCCGATTGTACTAACAGTTGATGATTTCTATACATTAACCCATCAATAATTTTCTTTGTCTGCTTTGAATCTTTAGAACGGGAGTTGTGTGAAATTAAGCAAACGAGTGTTTTACTGACTTTGAAATATGCTGGACTAAACTCTGTATTGAAAAGCAATAGCAGAATATTAAAATCATAGTTTTAAAAAAGAAACTAACTTTGTCGCTCTTTCTCTCGTGCTTTTACATGTGCCAGATCACTGCGCCTACTAATCTGATTCAGGTCTGCGAGAAGATCTCTCTCTCTCTCTCTAAACGTTTCTTTACTCTTTAATTCACTTTAAACAAATCAGCTTTAACCTTAAATTGACGTTACAGTTGAAAGAACAGATACATTGCACAAAACTGCTTGTTTTGTATCGCAGCCATCTGTTACACAGTTTTGGAAAGGCGCTTAGACACAAGAGGATTCGCAGTTTACATTGGTAATTGTTGTTTGAAGAGTCCAATGAAGTTGACACATTGTTTTATTATTGTTTTAAGAAGTTTTCAGATGGTCAGTTCAAAGTCATTCCCATTGACTCGTACATCAGCACAACTATAGTAATACATATTTGCTCTAATCACTTCCACAGTGTAGAAACATGAGGATGACATCATTAAAACAGTCCTTGTCAAGGGTTTTAACTAGAAAAAAACATATAACTCTGAATAACCTTCTAAAAACTTGTTAAATGTTAATATTTAAAAACATTCACATGCTGTTTTAATGAGTTGCTGTTGTTTGTGTAGTGGTCTGTGCTTCGCTGATAAAGCTAATCAGACTCCCTTTAATTCCCCGTCACAGCGCCCAAGAGTCCAAGATCTCCAGCCATAGCTTACATAAAACAAATATGCATATATCAAAAGAAAGAGCTGAATCTGTCACCGTCACGGTCAAGGTAGATTGTGTTTTATTATCACAAAAAAATTGAAAATGTACAGCGAGAGAGAGAAAGAGAGAAAGAAATAAAGTGAAATGGATGGAAAGAGGCAGATTAATTTGCTCCCACCGAAAGCAAACTGCTCATTAAACACCACGCATTTTGTGTTAAATGGTTCCTGTCTGTCCTAAATTACTAGTTGCTATGTAAGAAAATCATTCCCTCTTTCCATTTTTGTCCTGTTCTCTCTCCATCTTCAACGTGCAATTAAAACCTCAATTTCCTCTCTTGTTCATCGTCCCATGCACCCTCCTACCTCCTTAACTCCTTAGTGCTCCTTACTTTATCAAAAACATCTACACGTACTACATGAAGTAATGAAGTGTAATGTAATGAGTAGAATGCATAACGGTTTTATCTGAGGGCTAAAGATGAAAGATGAGCCCTGAACAGAACCCAGAGAGAGAGAGAGAGAGAGAGAGAGAGAGAGAGAGAGAGAGAGAGAGAGAGAGAGAGACAGAGAGAGAGAGAGAGAGAGAGAGAGAGAGAGAGAGAGAGAGAGAGAGAGAGAGACATTATCCTCTGTTACCTCACCCACTCTATGACTTCCCTCAGAGGCTGTTGTGACCTTTACAACCTACAAACAAACTCAGAACTCTGTGTCTTAACTTACTAAACAAAAATAGAAGCTTTTACTTCCTTCCTTCCTTTCCTGTCAATCTACTGATGTGATTGGGTGTCTGACCAGAGACAGTTTGAGGAAGAGGAGATGGACCACTCATAGAAAAATGAACAGGACACATGACACACATTGGTCAATATGACCGCTGTATGTAGTAACTACATCATTGAGTTAAACATAATTGCAATGTGATTTTTTAAGGATAAAATCCTTCAAATCTGTAATTTTATGTTTCAAACAGAGATGGCAAAAAATGATGTATTGCAGCTTTCAAAATGTATTTTCACTCATACCTTACATCTGTGCACAGTTATATTCAATGTCTGAAAAATAAGGTCCCGTTGTGTAAGCATTCGTGCAGGGTCTTCTAGGAAAAGCCACACTTGATGTTAAACAATGACCATAAAGAAGACCATGCGTCCAGCGTGAGGATGTGGAGAGGGTGGAGAATGTCCTCCCACAGAACAAATCTCCAGGAACACTTCCTTTCTGCTCTATTACAGAAGCGTTTTCCATCAGTGTTTGTGTAAGAGGGGAAGTCATCACTGTTTACCTAGCTTGTGTAATTGTTCCTATTCATAGCCAAAGATCTGAGAAATATCAGTGGGAGATGGTGATGGTGGGGCGGACGTAAAGGACACAGAAATTTAAACAGGATGACACAACAGATGTTACGGCACAGCAGAGCCACACAGCGGGGATGTGACTCGCTTCAGTTACGTCTAATATGTTGTGTAAGTAAAATCCTCTCTGACTGGCTCATTTTCAGTCATTATGGTGTTACTGTACAGCCCAATCCTCTTCAGACTCCTCTCGTTCTGTGGGGTCCCCCGCCCTTCCTGAGAGCTCTCGAGGGACGGGGCCCGGCTCGGTCTTGGCCCCCCACACTGGCTCCTCAAAGCAGGACACTGGCCGGACTGGTGGAAGAGGACAGCAGAATTTGGCAGGACATTCAAAGCCGAGCCAAAATCCGAAAGCTTTGCCAGGAGTGACGAGAGCTGAGCCAAGTGATAACTTTGGCCATTGGATTTTACTTTGTGTGATATTATAAGGTTTATGTGAATCTGATGTCACCTGGGCTTTAACAAAACAAAGCCACGTCAAGCGAGAGCTGTTGGTTTCCAAGAATAGGTCATTCTGTTTAATGTACTGTTGTACCGTTGCTTGTAAGCTTCTTTATCCCTCAGGAGCCTGTAAAGTAACTGTGAACCATAACATCATAACACAGTGGTGATATGTTGTGTCTTAAATATCAAAGGGTGACCCTGTTTTTAAAATGTCCCTCATGCATGCGTGCCAGTCGGTCATAAACTGTTAAAGCATCTAATAACAGGTGATATTATTTTTATCTCTGTTGTACAATTAAATCACAAACACCAACAGTGGATTCCATGAAGAAAACAACACGATGGCTTTAAAGTCTTCATCTGAAAGGTTTCAGAGAGCCCTTTGAACCCCCGCCCCGTCCTTCCCTCTCATCTCCTCAAAAGTAGTTTAAGGAACAGAGGCTGTTTCACATCTCCATGGTTACACACCCCCTCAGGGGTCCTCTGGACTTTTTGTGTGTGTACTCAGCGTTGTTGTTGTTCTTGAGTTTTGGCACAAAAGTCTGAAAAATAAGAGTCTGACAGAAAACATGGTGATAAAATACAAGTATGATGAAAAGATATTCACAGCGATTCATTTATTATGACATCACAGTCATTTCCCAGCGTTCCTCGGGGTGCCGGGCTCTATTCTGCAGCTTGTGCTTCTCTGTAGCGCTGTGGGCCGTCTATAGGAGCCCTTCCACTGACTGTGAATGGTCTTTTTGTTGGGGAACAGTGAGCCATTTCTGCTCCCACAGAAAGCTCTGGGTAATTTAGTGTGGATGCCAGGAAGTCTGAGCTCACAGAATGACAACAATAGCAAACATTATTGCTCCACCTCAAGGGGTGGAAAAGAAAGAGAAAGAAAAAAAAAGAGCTATGGTGATGAATTCTGCTTCAACCTCCTCCCACACTGTGAGTTCCTCTTAAATCTCATGCGTTTATGCTTTCAAGCATGCATCACAGGACATGGTTTATTGTAGCACATGGTTCTTTACTCCACAACACTTACAAAAAGGGGAAAATGCTGAAAAGTTGCACTGCTGGAAACATTTTTTCAGACTTTTGTTCTCGACTGCCATCTAGTGGAAAAACATCATCACCACAAATGCCTTTGAATGAGAACAGTTCAGCACAAGATGCATTTACGAATAGATGGCCTATAATACTATGTAAACCCTAACTTTTAAAAGTGTTAACCTATTTCTATTATCCTAACATTTGCAAACCACTTGGTCTTTACAAAAGAATTGTCATCATAGTTATAATTATTTATTTATCAGACTTAAACATAAGCATTAATTACGGAAATTATGGAATTAGAGAATGCTTCAACTTGATAACAGCCTACCCTTACACAATACACATAATAACTATGTTTTACAGGTTTATTTCAAGAAGTGGTAATGTATCCACATGTGATTTCATACTTTTTCTATTTTTAAAAACGTACTTTTTATTATAAACCACGTATTCGTATTTGCCAAGCACCAAAAACGCACATCATAGTAAATTTAGATTAATTATTTATTTCTCTTGAATCTCTTCCATGATTATGTCATTTGACAGACACTTGCGCAACCAAACGCAAACTGTCGTAAAACACCCAGTCTAGCCTATTTAGCAAACAAAAGTCTTCTGAATATTTTAAAAGTATTTTAATAAGACGATATAATCATTGACATGAGCTATGAGTTCCGATACGCTTACGTTAGCAAGTTTATGTGTATTAATTGAACACGTTATATTTTTGTTAACCTCAACAATCGTAGGCTACTACGAATTTTACGACAGTATTACGTCAGTCGTGTCCTTTCGTTTTACGGTAGATCGGCATGTGGAGGTCAGAGATGCAGCCACGACCAGAAGAAACTAAAAAACTACTCTGATTGATCAAACATCAACACAGAACATCTCGTGACAGTGATATCTACAAGAAGCTCACTATATAGATAGTGACAACACTAAATAGATCAATAAAATCTCTCGGTGTATGTAGTGCATATCAGTGTTAAGACAGTGTGTTAATAAGGAAGTCATCTGCTCATCTAATCGTGTATCAGAAATAAAGAAATGGATAATAATACACCTGGATCAGCAGGAATGAGAGGAGGATTGGGAAACCTTTTCGGTGGAGGAGCGCCCGAATATTCAAATACTGAACTCGCTGGAGTACCATGTAAGTAATCGAGATTTATTGATCTTAAAATCATATTTATTTACTGATCAAACAGGCTATCAACACATTTATGACAATATATGAAAAAGACTTTTATCTATTTGTAGTGACTGGTATGAGTCCTCTCTCACCTTACCTCAATGTTGACCCACGTTACCTTGTACAGGTAAGTTTGTGTATTTAGTTTTTAACTTCAAACCTTTGTTAAGTAAAAAATAATTAAAGAATAGTACAATTAACAAACTTAACCCCATGTTGAAGATTGATGGACTAGATTATAGGATAAGATGTCACAATAAGAGTGAAACTGTTTTAAAACACAAATCAGCAAAACAAATACATACAAAATGATCAAAGCATTGTTTTGAATAACAGAAACTGTAATAAATAAACAACATTATCTTAACACATAAAAGCACACAAAATTGTACCCTCATTTGCTTTTTTACTGAGATGTAAATAGGTTTATTAAAATATTGAATGAATGCAAATGAGCTGAACTAGTATTAATAACAATTTTAAGGTTGCCTGTGTCATTTAGATTTAACATGTGCTTCTCTTCCTCTCCAAGGACTCAGATGAGTTCATCTTGCCAACTGGGGCAAATAAAACCCGTGGCCGCTTTGAGCTGGCCTTCTTTACCATCGGAGGATGCTGTATAACAGGTGAGCCCTATCTCCACAAGAAGCCTGTCATTAATCTCATCAGATTTCATTCAGCTTTTTGTCTTTTTTAAGGCGCTGCTTTCGGCACACTAAATGGACTCCGTATGGGTCTGAAGGAAACAAGAGACATGCCGTGGTCTAAACCCAGAAATGTACAGTAAGTGTGTTTACGTCTTACTCATTTGATTTACAGTATTTTGTAACAGAAAATAATGTCCGTTTTGCTGTATGTTTTTGAGGGAATTATAAGTAATTCTGCTTTGTGACCCTTTTTCATATCAGGATTTTGAACATGGTCACACGACAAGGGGCGTCATGGGCCAACACGCTAGGATCTGTGGGTAAGAAATGTACTTTCTCACACGTTTTAAAGCCTGCTTTATAATTAGACAATGATAAACACACCTGTTTTTTCTCTCAACAGCTCTTCTGTATAGTGTGTTTGGTGTGGTCATTGAGAAGGCCAGGGGTGCAGAAGATGACCTCAACACAGTTGCGGCTGGGACTTTGGCAGGGTTGCTCTATAAATCCACAAGTGAGTCAAAGTCACATTGATCAAAGTGCCCTTTATCTCTTTTTCTTTATTTTGGAATAGAACATCATGATGAATAATTATTGTGTACAGGTGGACTCCGAGGAGCTGCCAGAGGAGGTCTTGCTGGTTTGGCCATGTCAGGACTATATGCTCTCTATAACAACTGGGATCACCTGAAGGGAACGACGCCTTCACGTTATTAAGCTGACTGAGAGCTCGAACCATGGACTTATTTTTGAGCTCATTCTTACTTTTCATCACCAACCTTGTTCCCATTCAAACATTTGGAGAAGCACCAGCTTTTTCTTGAAAGAGAACTACATGTGTACAGGCTTCTTCAGAACTTTATTTAGTGTAATATTTCATTCGCTGAGCCAGACTGTTTCCAGATATAAAATGCATCACTGTAAATGTTGGTGTTGGCATCCGTTGCAGTTGGAGCTCATCTAAGACGGTCGAAGAACACCGTGTTCTTTGATTGTACGTTTTTATATGTTCTCTGTGTGCACTGATTATAGAAATGTATATTGTCAGTGCTGGCTGGTTTGAAATTGTGTTATTTGTTTGTCAACAATCTGCTCTACTACAATCTAAAATAAATTGCCAGTTTAACAGTTTGAGAGTCTTTGTTTGTGATATTGAAGAGGTGTAAGTGTGTTTGATCAGTGTTTCATGAATCAACTTCTACAGCATAAATATTTCTCAAATGAATTTCTTTTAATAATTCACATTGATTTACCACTATTGGATTTTGTTTTGAAAGCAGGTAAACCTTCATTTGTACATTGAAATCATGTATTGAATGACCTATTACTACAGAATGTATGTACATTATTATTACTTTTTATATTTTTATGTAATACACATGACTATGGTTACATTCTTCTGAGTGAAAGCATTTTAA
The DNA here is from genome assembly GCA_019155185.1 of Beaufortia kweichowensis. Classification (NCBI taxonomy): domain Eukaryota; kingdom Metazoa; phylum Chordata; class Actinopteri; order Cypriniformes; family Gastromyzontidae; genus Beaufortia; species Beaufortia kweichowensis. The sequence continues at coordinate 16,222,786 of CM032808.1, read as the reverse complement.
GACATTCTCTATAAAAAGAGAGAAAATTTGGGTTAGTTCAGGACTAACTAAATAATAGTGATGAATAACCAATAGTAAATAGCATTTGTTAAATACAATAACAAGTATTTTCATGCCTTTCCAGTGTATGTTTGATTAGTATTTTAATATTAAAATGGGTGATTTGCCATGCAATATTCTTTGTGTAAATTATTCTTTGTGTGCTCTGCATTCAGTAAAATAACCCTTGCAGAATGACGTCATAGCAGGTGTAATGTATGAGATCTTTTCTATCCTTAACCTTCGGGACTGAACCAAGGTCGGGTTACTGTACATGTCAGTCTTTACAGAACAAATAAGCGGATGAGGGTGAAGCACAATAGTGATCGATGTGATTTAGCTGAAAGCATTTAAAACTCGGGACAGCTGATGCCCAAACTTCCCCACAAAACAACAGTCTGATGGCTGCCAGGACACAAATGAATAACCGGATCCGGTCGGGACTCTTCGTGCACCTGCTGATAAATTCTGTGAAGCGAGAAATCAGTGCAAGAAGAAGTCTCTGATGCGTGTGGCTTCTATCCACGGGATGTAGGCCGCAGTGCGTGTGAAAACACTGGGCTTGTTCTCCACTGTGCATCCGATGGGCCCGAAGCTCACAACGCCATGGACTTCCCAGCGGTCTCTCCCCACCTGACACATCAAAGGGCCACCAGAATCACCCTGGAGGAAGAAGAAGAAGAAACACAAACAAGGTAGAAGAAAAGTTCAGTTTTGATCACCTGCAGCTAAAGACTTTTATGTGCTGCAAAGCATTTGGCACCCGCAGTCCTTTAGACCTCGCGACTGCGCGCGCGCGCGCTCGAGAACTGCGAGGACTCTCGGTTTGATTGAAAGCATGTGCTGTTGTCATTTTAATTCTGTAAAAGTGTATTTGTGTGAGCTTTTGATTACTCTTAATATATATATATATACTCTTTCTTAAATGTATGTATTTGTCTCCTAATATTTGTAAGGATAAAAGCATCAGCTAAATACCTAAATGTAAATGTATGTATTTGTGGTACAGGGTATGTTTGTGTGTGTGTGTTCATCACTTTGGTTTCTTACCTGGCAAGCGGCTGGTGTGCCCTCCGTGTCTCTAAATCCAGCACAGATCATTGAGTCTCTCACACGGTCGCCCCAGAACTTCTTCTGTTTGCAGGTTTTATAGTCAATGATGGGAAGTCGAGCTTGATTCAGTGTCTCAGCCAGTGACACGTTTTCCTTTCCACCTAAGATGAAGGAAGATGATGTCAAACTCAATAATGTCATTAGTGGTAGTCATTTTATTCTATATTATTCTTCAACCCCCTGCTGGTGTTTGGTTCACTTCTTTACCTCGTGTGTCTCCCCAGCCGGTTACCCAGCAGTAGTGTCCTGGTTTAAGGTTGATCTGCTTGCGCGGCAGGCAGGCGTAGCGGATGAAGTTAGTGGTCTGGATGTCCGTGGCAGCTTTGACCAATGCGACGTCATAGTCCAGTTCACTGTGAGCTGGATAACGAAAGTGCTCGTGTCTGTAGATCCTCTTCACGGGGAAAATACGCTCGGCGGACTCTGATCTCTTTAACTGGTGCTTACCCAAAACTATACGCCAGCTGCTGGCATCTTCAGCTTTTCCCCTTGGCAACAAAAACACAGAGACTTTTTGTATTAAATAGTCTTTAAGTGATCTTAAATCATTGCTTGACTCTTTGTCACGTCTTACTTTTGGAAACAATGTGCTGCAGTAAGAACCCAGTTCTTGTGGATCAGGGTCCCTCCACACACATGCACATAATGTTTACTCCCCCTGGGACGAACCTGTGAGACAGATTCAGACGTGAGCGATTGCATTTGATCTGCTATATCTGAGTGTCATGTATAGAGTCATTTACCTGCAGTGAAACTTGCCACGGCCATGAATGAGGTCTGGCTTCATTGCCTGACACGATACGCTGTGCTGTGTTGGGTTTAAAATGAGCCAGACCACAGTCTTTTGGCCAGTCTAAAGACAAAACAACACTTATATCATTGTCAAATCTGTTTGTTAAAGTAATCCAGACAAGCAACATAATAATGCAAAAATAATTGTGATATGAAGTAATTAATAAAAATGTATAGAATATTCCTTAAATATATATAATTTATATATTAAAATATTTTTTATTAACTAAATGTATCTTCTATCTATATTCTTTACGAATTCTGTGTATCTTTAATATTTAATTTAACTTCATTGTTAAAATTTTTATTAAAATTGAAAATTTTCATCTTGTTTTCCAGAAAATCAATATCCTCAAAACAAGATGAAAATGTTAAATTTTAATACAATTTTTAACAATGAAGTTAAATTAAATATTAAAGATGCACAGGATTTGTAAAGAAGCAAATGAAATGTTTTCTATCAGAGGATGCTTACATGAAAAATAAATAAAATAAACTGTAGTATATTATAATAATTGATATGCTTTTTTACTGTATACTATAGTATTCTGTGTTATTATCTACTGTATAGTGATAAGATCAACTAATACTATAATATTCTTCCATATTACTAATCACTATAGTATCTAGACATTCTCCTACAGTTTACTATAGTAAATACTAAAGTCAAATAATACTGTATACTTTAACATTTGATCCGAAGATCTTTGATAAAACCCATAGAATTAAGTGTACATTTATATAATTCCCTCTTGAAATCCTGATGAATCCTAATTAGTTTCTCACCAAGATGGAGTACTTTATGCTGTTGAAGGCGACTGGGGTTGAATGTGTGGATGGAGGTCCTGTCCAGCGCCAGAGTCAGCTGTATTAACAGTAGTAGAATAAATGCTCTCTGTACTGCCATGATCTTACAGTAAACGCTGTGTCGTGCTGTGGAGATTACCCATTTATACCAATCCCAGTACAGGGGCCATTCTTTGGGCTTTCCACACCCTGTCACCGGGACAAAGCATTTTGACAATGCCCCTCCCTGTCCTGGATTTTTCTGGTGGGGTTTTCACAACAGAGGATCATGGGAGTCCTATCAGCAGTTTTACTCACTCGCCTGACCAGTAGCCTTCTTATGGTCACGCCATGCTAACATCCAAACAGATAACTGACCTCCACGTGAGTTATTAAAGCCTGATAAATAATGATCATGAGTCGAATTTGTGAAGTTTATATATTTGTTTCATTAAACATTAGCAGGACAGGTCATTTAGAAGATCCGAGTGATTTACAGTAGGCCAATGTTATGGATGTGACATTTGCAGACAAAACTAGAATTATAAATTCTCCCAAAAAATATTGATTCCCAATATATTAAACGACGAGTTTCTATTTTCCTAAACCCATGATGATAGAATCCAGACTGAAAAATATCAGTCTATGCACAAGTTATCTATAAAATATGGGAATATACATGCGCTATGAATCTAATCCCGTTTCTGAGAGGCGACATACTTTGTAGGATTCTGTAAATTAAAATGCACAAACCAGAAGCAATAAATGAACAGTAACTATGATTGATAGCAGTTACTATAATGACCAGCAGAAGGCGAATGGAGAAACTGAGAAACGCATGTACCAGAACACGACCTCATCTACCATTTATGTTTAATTTTGAAAACAACATAATTTTGGTGGAGTTATTTTTAAAAACGTTTGAAGGTATTTAATGTTAATTTTCGTCCTTTTTTATGTCATTGCTCACTTGTGTGTAATTGAAGCGTTGGAGAAGGGAGACGAGGAGACTAACAGAGAATGTGCCGGCTCATCTAAACCATGAAAGAGACATGGAAATGTCCACGGCAATCTACTGGAAAACAGTTCACCAAGTTTAGCTGGACCTTCTCACATGTTCTCATGGTTTTTTCCTCTTACACTCTTCACACACAATGAGAAATCACTGTGTCATTTGGCCAATGAGAAAGTCCTTGTCAGAGAGTAAAACAACAATTTTACCAAACTGTTTATTGTTGTTTATACATTTAGACATTCATTATTTGCAATGAGAAAACACATTAGTATAGTTTTTGCTATAGAAAGCTTCATTATAGTGTAAGGTGTTGATCCAGTAACATCTCTGTTATGTTCAATCACAATGCTCTGGTCCAAAAAGAAATCAGATACGCTTTGGCAAAGAAAAACAAAAGCAATGTATGCAGCACACACTGTTGATTTGGTCTGAAAGTCTGGAGATTTACTTACACACCTACAGTATGTGACTTTTTACACATATTCGTGTCCGGCTATTATAACAAACAAATAATCTCAATTGACAGAAATTGCTCTGATACTAGAAAAACAACTGATTTTGTATATAGTATAGTATAGTTATGATAAAGCATAAGGTATATGTGATCATAAACATAAAATTGAAACATCACAAGCTTTATAAATATGTAACATAAAAAAGTGGCCATAAAAATGTTTGTCTATACATTGTTTTTTTAATTCACATTTTGAATTGTGGTCAGATTTTCATTTTTTGTCCCTGAGCATCAGACCAGCACTGGGGATTAGCTGTACTTCAGTTTATATTGTACAACAGAAGAACAAAAACACTAACCTTGAGTCTATATGAGTTAATCATGGTCTGATAGGCCTGATAACAATCCAGCTTCACAAACCTCTCCAGTGTTCATATTTTTAGCTCTGTGGATTGATTTTGGCTTTGAGCCCACACTAACCCACCTGTCAAAATCATTGCCGGACCGATCCAGATCCAGAGAGATGGAGATCGGTTTTTACATGCAACAACAAAAAAAGAGCATGATAGTTATTAAATTATTATGCGTTTACAGTTAAAGAAGCTGCATAAATGATATTTCTGATATGAAGTTCAGTATTTATTGCCCACAAGGGGCTAAACAACACATTCAATATATGAGAACAAAAAAAGAGACCGTGTGTCTTTTAGCAATTAGTTAAGACTTATATGTCTTACCTTTTAGTTTTAAACCAATCTATCTTTTTTATCATGTAATTAACCTAAAAAGTGATGATCTCTGGGTTTCCAAGACTAACTAACCTGATCTCAGATCTTGCACTGAATTTAGGAAAGACTTGGACATAAAGTCTGATCTTCATTACATGTTTTGGCAAACCATCCAGATAGAAAAAGACTGTCTGATAGACATGTAAAGCAGTTTTTGTGAAATTCATTACACAATTAAACCAGTCAGAAAACAGTAAAAACAGTGGAAAATACTTATAGAGTTATTTGAACAAATACAGTCTTGCCCATCAGATTTGAATGTGTAATTTCCACCATCTCTTATTATTTTTGTGTGCAATGTGCATCATATGGTGGTCATGCCAAATTTAAAGTTCCCCTGGGTAATATTAATCACTTTTTACAAGTCTAACAAGCAAAACCAACCACTCTGAACCTTTGATTAGTGTTATTTAGGGAAGGCTAACATCATGTTTGTATATTTTGCACAAAAAATGGATCTAAAAGGTACTTTGGATGTACATTAGGCACACAATCTGTAAACTGTGAACGGTAGCTTTACGCTAGATTAATTTGCAGTTACTGCTTCAGTCTCCTACAGTACTCGGGTTAGAGCAGCACGCTGAACTGCGCAGTGATCTGATGATGCCTTCGCTCTTCTTGCGTCGCCTGGACTGCGGCAGCAGGTCGCTGACGGTCTCTGAGGAGTCTTCCCTCCGAACAGCCACGGCCGCCGCCGCAGCCGCCGTCTCTTTGATCTGAAGCTCCAAATGCTTCTGGATCGCCAGACCGAGTTCTTCAGGGTCCACAGCCGCGCCATACACCTCCCATGTCATTCCCTCAGCGTCCCATTCCACCTCCTTCACAGGGGTCCTCTGACACACACGCTCAAGAGATGCGTCTGATGTAGGATCTAGTCTTAAACTAACTTCAGGAAACACATGAGAAACAGATGAACCGATGCAGTCGGTGGACACGGTCTGCACGCCAGCGTCTCTGAGCTCACGGTTAGACGTCATAGTGGTGGCATCTTTCAACGTCCGGTTTTGGTCTGTCTGGTCGATTCTAAGACGAGAGGAGTTTTTTCCTCTCAATTCGGATCCGCAGCAGTGGCCGGAGCTTCGGCTGTCCAGTCTGGTCTCGCTGACCGAGGATACGAGCGGCGGAAAACCGAGCAAGCCGGAATGCAGCAGTGACCTTTGACCTGCACATGGGCTTCCTGCGCAAGCCGGTCGTGACATTAAATGTCCAGAACAGGGAACAACATTGCAAGCGTTCCTCAAGCAGGCGGTGTTCATCACATGTCCGGCACAGACAGATCTGTGGCACGGAGTTAAATGATGGCCTTCACAATTATTCTGAGCATGGTCCACGGTATTCGTTACCTGTTGCGTGCAAGATGACGAGCCCATTCTACAAGCCATTCTGCAACAACTGCATCCCGTCACGTTCTCAGCAGGTCCGCAACATCGGCAGTATCCCTCCCTGCTTACCCTGTTAGTGGATGGAGAGCACGGCACTCTGCTGTGAGTCTGATTCTGTCCCAGGAGCAGATCATGCGATGGAGACCTTCTGGGTGAGCCCTCCGTGATGCTCCAGGGTCTTGAAGTTCCTCCGTGCCAGATCACAGTCTCAGGGGTGCTGTTTCCACTGCACATGCTCGTCTGTTCATAGTCACGCAAGGTCACGGGGATTCCCGTCGCCGGTCCGCCCAGACTAGCTGGCCGTACGGCGCAGGTCGCGCTGCTGACGCTCTTTCGTAAATGCTGGTGGCACCACGGCGCCTCCGCGCGTTGAATGGGTCCGTGAATCACTTCTGTGGAGCTTTTGGATAAAGATATGATTGGCAGCTCGTGGTTTTCCATCGCTTCAGCATCTACAGATCCAAGACTGATGTTTGGGAGGTAGATCTCAGATGTGGGGCGTTTTGTCTCGTCCATCGTAAAGTGTCTAGTAAAGAAGAAAAACAGAACATTTTTTGAATGACTGTGAATGTGACTGGTATACTTGCGTGACTCTTTTAAAGCTTTACTGCCCAGCGTAAAGCTGGATTTTCTCATCATTAATGGTGCTTGGTGCTGGCAACCCGGACAAATAACCCGTCAACATCCCACAACCACCTAACAAAGAGCTGGCAACTTTAGTGTGGTTGAGCACCACAGACATTTTCTTCAGAAATCAAGAATGACAGAAATGTTTCTTCGCTGCACATAGATCAGATAGAAGGAAAGATATGGAGGCGTTTCTCCCTTGAGTAATTGAACAGATTAGAGAAGACTAAACCTCACTTCAGTATTAAGATCATTAGCTACAACATAGACCTGCCAGTTTCACTTACAAGCACAATAATCCATGTGTCAGGTGACCACTTACTGTACGACTCGACTTTCTAAGAAACACATCAATTATATTCCTGAGATGTACGCTTGAGAACAGGTCAACTAAAATAATCAACTTTCTCATTTTTAGTTTAAAAGAGGTACAAATAGCACACTTGAATGAACATGTTTTTTTGTAAAGGAAAGTCAACTAGACTTGATATTACTGTTGGACCATATGTCCAACAGGTTTATTTAAAGGCATGGTTTCAATTGATTTGAGATAAAAGATAGAGACAGTTCTCCTAAAATCTCTGCTGTACCATCGACAGTGTTTCTTATTTCTTATGACTTTTGTCTCTGGATGTCATCAGTAGTCACTGGAATGATATACCACCTTCTGTATTTATACGTCAGTATTATCATTTGCATTGAGATGTTCTTTACTTCTCTGACTTGCACTTCATCAAACTCTTTATTGTACATTTCACTGGCTTTGCACTTGAACTCACAATGACAAAAGTCGAATCTAATCTGATTTAAAAGCCCCCTAGAGAGAGTAAATGCGTGACAGGCCTGTTCATGTTTACATGGCACTTCAGACACCCCAGCAGACACGTTTGGGTCTGTCACTATACTGTCAGAACACACATTCTGCTCTCTGCTTAAAACAAAAGTGCCACTGGGTTACCCATATTTCATCTTTATTATTAGGCTAGATTTAACTCTAGATCTACATGACTATGTAGACTACACTTATTGTTATCTCGCTGACAATAACTTCTAGTCAGACATGCACAGAATCAGCAGATTTCTACATTTTAAACATCCTGACCCTGAGATATGTTTTTGTAAGAGAATACTTAGCTATAGTCTATAGTAATCATAAACGTATAACACTATACACACGTGAATATGAGAATACTGTGCATTCATTTCAATCTTGAAAATTATTCATGACAACATATGTTTTCATATTACGTAAACCCATCAAAATTTCAACATTTTTAATTAAATGTACAGCAACCCATCATTAATCAAGAATAATAAAGTCAAAATGACTAGTAAACCCAATTAAATTATACTGAAAAATGCAAGACGTAGTGTTAATATACATCTTATAAAAGATTTGCAATGTATTTTACTTTATTCTGCTTTATAACAAAATTGGAAAAAGCTCTCTAGAAACAACCGAATTGTAATCAAATAGAGCATCTTAAAAGCTTATTTAAGCACTATAAACACTGAGTAAGTGTATCTTACAACAGTGATTAAAACTTTGGTTATTTCTTTTGATAACTGTTGCATACAGACCAAACAATGATCTTGAAAATACCCTTTACTAATTGAGCAAAACTCCAGACACAAGTCAAATGTGATCTCCACACAGTCATGACATCTACAAATAACAGACAAGCTCCACCGGTTACCCATCTCAAACCCACAGCACACACACGTACACACGCTCCATCTCATCCTACATGAAATAATACTAAAATAAGACGTCTCACCTTTTTCTCTTGTTAGCAAACATACATGATCCAGTCAGGCCTTTCCTTGTTTCACATTCTCACTTTACAACCCAGTATTTCAGCGGGCCGTTGCTTTACGGCGACACAGCTGCGGTTTCCCTCATGACCACAGGTAAGTCAACAAGCCCTCCTTCCCTTCACATACACATATGCACACATACATACCTCCCACTTCCTCCTCTCGCCTCCTTCCTTCCAGACCCGCCAGCGTCTCTCCTCTCCTCCTCTCTCTCTCTCCGGTCCATGTGAACGGGGCCGAGTGGATTATCAGCCGTTGCCATCTGATTACACACCACCGGCTCTGATTCAATGAGGAAAATCCACGATGGAAGGGGGAGGAGGTGCCAAGAGACAGACTGAAATGGTGTGAGGCTGGGTGGGGTGTAGAGGAGAAACAAGTAAATACTACCAAGTTGTCAGAAATGAAAATCAGACACAACACAACACATCCAGATAGTCTGTCTCTCATTTTACAAACACACATAATCATGATGCGTACAGTCTCCGGCTCTTACTCATCCAATCTCAACCAGTCTGTCTTCCCGTTGCTATAGAAACAGCCATGCTGAATAGGAGCATGCTGAATTTTCATTTGCCTTTTTTAAGTTGTCATGGGAACAATGGAAACAGCCTCTTTGAGGTCTCGTGGATGCTGGGAAATCATTATGATGTATGTCCCAGAGATATCTGTCTAATGTTTTTAGACCGATATTATAATAATGATTAAGAGCTGAATTGTTTCTTGATTTATTTGGCTTTGTTTCTTTACAGATATGTTTGTAGCCTGTTTCAGTAACAACATCTTGTTGATATGATAACACAGAACAGTTTGTTGTTAAATCAGTTGAATATCAGTTCAAATACACTTTATTCTTTCTGTAAATGTAAGATTTGGAAATACATCATGGGAATATTTAAGTTTGATTTATAAATATACAAACAGGTGCATGATAAAATACAGTATGTGTAGTTTGTTTTGTATGGAATATAAACAGACTGCTTTTAAAGGTATTGTGGGAACAGCAGATGTGTTTCCTGATTACAGCGCCTGATAAACTTCTACTGTTGACAACAAGTTATTCATTAACCCTTTGTGAAGACTGCAGGTTAACTAAACTGGCCTGAAAACCATAGATGAGTTTTATTTCAAAGAAGAAAAGCAGTTTTCCTTGCAGTGAAAAGTTCTTGATAAAAAACATGTTTTTATATACGTTTAATGAACATAACCTGAACTGCTAGTGCTAGTGTCATGATCAGGGGTTCGATCATTATAAAACATCAAGCGACTTCAAAATGCCTAAATATACATCATAAATGAACAATTGTTGTATTTTATTCTCAATATGAACAAGTCTTGCATGCATGCACAAACTGACTTCATTGAAACATCATCTGGATTGTTAATTGCCTGTAAATCTTCACAGTTTGAAGGATTGCTGCATGTTCAGACTTCTGTTAGATATCAGGTCTTTACTCAGTCCAGCACACGGTGTTGATTAACTAACCTGGGAAGCGTTAGGGGACCCGCGTGCCCCACACTGAATCCAAAGCTTACTCTCAGTGGGACATCACTGAGACCGCCACTGGGCATACTGGCTAAATGGGAAACCAGTGAATGGTGATACACACTTGCAGTAATTAAACGAGAGACGCGTTAACCAGTTAGGATTTAGACGGTGTCCGTCTATGGCTGGTGAGTAAAAGATTATTACAAACTAAAACCAACCAATGCTAACTGATTTAATGCAGATTTTGTGATGGTGGATCTTTCAAATAAACACATTCCTTCATGTTTTAAAATGCTGCTAATATTTCAGTCATTTCAGAAGAGTTCAGTCATCAAATGAAAAAAGTGTTTTTAACTGATGTGATATACTGTTACACACTACTGAGTAGATGGTCTTCATGTGCACTTTATATATATATGGATCTGCCCCATCAATATCTATCAGATGAGACAATTAAGCATTAAAACAAATGTTGTAATGAATTATAATATAGTGGTCAAAACTACAAGACAAAACAAAATCTCAGTAGCATTATAACAGGACTTCACTCACAAAAAAAATGAATTAAAGTGTGAAAGTATACTTCATTTAATCTTTAATCTAAGAAGTTGTAAAGTAGTTGTGTATTCAAACTTTACTAGTTTTACATTTTAAAATATACTTTTAAAACGAAAAAGTGGCCAATTTCGTTCCAATTAGTACTTAAATAGTAAACTTAGGTATATTAGTACTAATACATACTACAAAAAGTATACTTAAAAATATACAAAATATAATACTATAATACTGAAAATATCTTTGACTTCTGCTTAAAGGGACAGTTCACCCAAAAATAAAAACTCTTTCATCATTTATTCATCCTCATGTCATGTCAAACCTGTATGACCTTCTTTCTTCTACAGAACAAACAGAAGATATTTTAAAGAAAGTTGATAATCAAACAACATTGACCCTCATTGACTTCTATTGTATGAACACAAAACCACTGAGACATTTCTCAACACATCTTTTGTTATTCACTGAAGAAAGAAAGAGTCATAAATAATGACAGAATTTTTAATTTGGGGTGAACTACTCCTTAAGTATACTTAATAAAGTGAACTTAAAAGTACACTTCTTTTTGTAAGGGTTACATAGGTTACTGAACTGAACTATGAGAATTGAAGCTATATGATTAAAAAATAACTATACTATACCTTTTCCAAAGTTGCTTCAGACACTTCAGGGTTCCTCCAGCGGGCTGAAATGAAAAAGTTTGCAATGTGTTGACCTAGAAGCAAAAACATGCCCCACCTCTCACATGCACCATTAAAGTGTGTTGACACAAGACACTTGACACGTCTATGTAAAAGAAATGAGGGAACGTGACCGTCCGGTGGTGTGATACAGAAAGTCATGTCCTCTCCTAACCCAGAATAAGAGAGATGAAGAAGTGTTTGTGTTTGTGCCGTTAGATCTAGCCATTGCATTGGCTTGTGGACTGTCTGCAGCATTTCTCCTGCTTCTGCTGGTTGGCTTATCGGTCTATCTGCTGTGGAGAAGGAAACAGGCCCAAAGGGTTTACCGGGGACTGATACCAACCACCCCCACAATCCCACGATGCATTACTCCAGTGCTCCAGACATCACAGAGCAGCGGCTATGGGTAAATAACAGCTGTTGCTTGTCTAACCATGACAATTTGTTCAATTTTATTGAAAGTTTATGCAGCTGATAATGTATTAAATCGTTTGTTATACCTGGTATGTTTTTTCTGTGCATTATGCCACATTATGCAAAAGACTTATCCACACATCATGGATTCTGATGTATTTGCACACAAATGTTTTTTTTTAAATGGCATTGTTCGGTATGATTTTCTATCACAGTGTTGTGATTAAAATTCACGGGTCACCAAACTTGATCTTTGTAAAGCAAGGCGATACTAAATTGTCCTGCATGAGCTTGTGTTTCCGGTCTGCCACCTTCACATGCTTATGAATAAAAGTCAATAGAATAAAAGAAGTGTAGTGTGACCGCGGCATTAACGGTGGAAATCTTCAATATTTTTTTCTTGCCATGTGCCAAAACTCTCCTTGAGAAATATTCACTGCAGAAAGAAGTGTGAAAGCTATTTCTCTATATCTTTACAGCTCAGGTGATGTTCCTTTCACCGTGCCTCCTCGATTCAAGGTCACACCTCAAAACAAAGAGGAGAGAGAGGGAAGAGAGGATGGTGAGGAATGCGGACACCACCCTGACCTGTACACCCAGCGAGGATCTTTAACAGTAGGGAGTATGTCAAGACTGAAATATTAAAACCTCAAATATAATCAGGAAACTTCATTCATGCCCTTCATTCTGTTCTCTCTCTGTGCTTCTTGAGGTTGGTTTCCTCTCGGTAGCTTACGGCCCGACCTGTACCAGCTCCCAGAGGAGCCCAATGAATGGGCCCAACCTCACGGCTCGGCTGTTCGTCTGTGGTTCGCTGTGAGGTACCACGATGAGCGAGAACAGCTGGTGGTGTCTCTGCTTCGTGCTGCTAACCTGCCCGCTCGGTGTCAGGGTAACATCACGCTGGTCAAACTGCAGCTGATGCCGTCTGATGAACGACGACACCGTCAGGCTAAGGCGAGGAGAAAAGGATGTCACCCGACGTTCAATGACACCTTTGTGTTTCAGGTTGGGATGAAATGATTCAAAGGAGAATGTGTTGCTCTTTAATGTTCTGATAAACATCAGCTGTCTGGGATGTTCATTGTATGTGGTTATGACATCACAGCCTTCCTCTTTTAACTCCTTAAAAAATGGCATTATTATTTCCTCACCCTCATGTCATTCCAATCCTGTATGACTTTCTTTCTTCTGCAGAACACAAAAGAAAATATTTGACAAAACGTTGATAATAAAAATGACACCGGTTGCCGCTGACTTTGTATGGACATAAAAACACAAACACATTTATCAAAATATTTTCTTTTGTGTCCACAGAAGAAAGTCATACACAGGTTATGAAATAAACTATAGAAATTTTATTTTGCGTGAATAATGAAGGTGAATATCCTTTTAATGTTTTATTATATGTTTGTGGATTCATTTAAAAAAACTAAATTCAAATTCATTTTTCTTTCAAATAAATCTTGGGTGACACAAATGACAAATCTGTAGCTGATGACTCCATCTACTGGACATTTTTAAAAGGAGTCGTGAATATAATTGAACATTTTCTTAGTTATATGTAGTAATGCCCCTGCAATGGACATTTATAATGACAAATATAATGGAAAAACACTTTACAATAAGGTTGTATTTGTTACTATTAGTAAAGTTAAACTTCATAACAGGAACAACTTTTGATATTAAATATATATTAGTAAATCTTAAACATTAAATTAACATTAAGGAAGATTGTTAAGCGGTGCACTCTGATTGGTGAACATCGTGTCTTAGCTAATCTGTCTAAAGTTAACTAAAATCTATTTGTTTATATTTGTGCTAAAAATGAGCTAAAAAACCATCAGATAAATATTTTGTTGGTAGAATAATTTACTAATATGTCAAGCCATGTAATAATGAACAGCCAGTCGGATGTTATCGCAGCATTAAATATAAACCCTGACAGGGTGTATCACACTGAATGAACAAACACTTATTTAACAAACACTGTACAAGTATTATTCATTGTTAGCTCATCCATTACTTTAATGTTAACTAATACAACCTTATTGTAAAGTGAAATAGACGGCCTGTAAGATGACCGCCGTGTCTGGTAACAGGTATCTAACAGCTGTGTGGATCAGTGCTCTTTACACATGAGTTTGTACACTGTGGATCAGAAGAAACATCATCTAGTGGGGCAGATTCTGATACCCATGAGACATTGTGAACTACAGGAGACAGCCGGCAAAGTTCAGTGGCGGGATCTGGACAACGAGAGTGATCGAGTATAATACTTCAATTATCTACAAGCTTTTAAAAATAGGGTGTGAGTGTTGAACTGAATATATATGTGTGTTTATCATCACTAGCCTTTATCAAAGAATGGAGATATCCAAGTGTCTTTAAACTACAATCCGTCCTTGAACCGCCTCACCGTGGTTGTTCAGAGAGCACGAGGTCTGCAGTGTGACAGCGATGCGGGTAAGAATACTGAATGTTGACTATAGCTATAAAAGATTTGATAAACTCATCTGTATAATGGGCGGGCAGGTGTATGTGTCCAGGTCTCTCTGAAGATACATACTCATGTGGTGAGGAACAAGTGGACTACGGTGTCCAAAGGCAACAATCCATCTTTTAATGAGAGACTTACCTTCAGACTTCAACCCACACAGCTGGACACGGCCTGTCTGACCCTACAGCTCCAACAGCCAATCACAGAGCAGCCTGGTACAATCAGTTTTATGGTCATACCACCTATGGTTCACCACTGTCAATCAACTCCTGCAAAAACACAGCAAACATGCCATATATATCTATGGTCACAATATCACACAATTATCATAAAAATCACAATAACAATATAATCTCAATATCTATTCAGATGTGTAAGGCAGTATTTGTAACCATTGTGAATATTAAGGCAAAATGTTTAATTAGTGCTGAATTTTTTCATGTGTACATGTAACACAATATCAATAATTGTATTTTTTATATCACAGAATACTGTTATATTGCAAAACCCCTATTTGAAACATCAGAAATGAATTACATTATCAGCCATTATTACCTTATATAACGACATATGTGAAAGATTAAATAAATCTGCTATTAGAAATATATAAATATATTGATAAATCACTAGATTAATCACTAGATCTGAAGATCTATATAAAAACATCTATATAAAAAAGATCTATATATAAAAACAAAGATCTATATAAAAAAACATAAAAAACTAAATTTTCTTGTCTCCTAATATTTGTAAGTCGCTTTGGATAAAAGCGTCAGCTAAATGCCTAAATGTAAATGTAAATGTAAAAAGTGTTAATATAAAAGTCTGAGGCCACATTAAAACCCAGGATTAAAAATGTCATTTAAAACTGGAAAAGGTTTTTAAAAAAGGGGAAAGAAACATTTAACATTTACATGCTCTTTGAAGCGTTCTCAGATCATGCTGGAATAACACAGATCATCAAGTTTTGTTAAATGCATGCCAGCTTTAGCACAACAAAAGACTGATATACCAAATACTAAACAATTAGATTTTTTTCAGCTAAATATTTCAATTGCCAGTGTTTTCTTTATTTCTGTTAACTTTACAGACTCTGTCTTACAGTGTCGTTTGGGGTCGTTGTCATTGGACCGTTCATGTACGCGAGAGGCAGAGAACTGGACCACTGGAACGACATGGTCAGCAAACCTCAGGAGCTGGTCAGGGAATGGCACGCACTGGGAACAGCTCCCATTCCAAACAACAGCATGAATCAAGCTTAATACCAGTCATCCTCTTTCAAAAGAATGGTAGAGATGTTATTTTAATATCACCACTGGTGTCAGAAAACTAAATGAAATTAAACGTAGGAAAAAGAGACTTGTTTATTGATAGCAAATATGTAAGAATGAGGTTTTGTTCCCCAAAGTCACATTAGACTTAATTCAGGCAACACAAATACAGTTATAGTTCACACACAGAGGGTTCCCACACTGTTTAAACAATGAATTTAAAAGACATCTTTAGTTTTGCATTAGCTAGAGAGTAATTTTTCGACGTCATTAATTCAAACTAATGTATATTCACATATGTCTATTCAGACCAAACTTTGAATGAATTCCTTTTTATGAACAGCAATGGGAACCCTGTGTAAATCAATCAGTAAACATGGGGAATGTAAACTTTTATCAGTACGTTATAAATATATTATTTAGTGTGTTTTGTATATTGTGTCCTGGATCTGGATAATCAACTACTGTAAGGCCTCTTATGGACTAATCACACAGTTCTGGCAGATTGCCGTCTTGCACCTGTTCTTGTATTCTGTGCACATCGAGTTTCCATCTCTAACATTTAAACTGCACATCTTATGACATCCCGTCATTCAGACATCACCTTTCAGGAATACAACACTGAAAGCAGTTAGGTCTTATATTTGTTATTACTTTAGAAGCATTTAAGGTTTCACTCTCTAATACAAATGGCTGAAATGAGCTCCTTGAATTTTGGGACGTGGTTTACACCAGATCACTTTTTTAGGCCACCGCAGATGTTCAAAAGCACTTGAACATTCACAACAGGGTGTGAAACACTGTCGCCCTCAGGCTTCGGTTCCTCGGAATGTTCTTCACCGAACATTTGATGACTTTATAAAAGTTGGGGCAACTGCCCACGCGAGTAAAGTTTGGCAGGCGGTGCCCGGCCTGGCGGGCGTTGTTGGCACCCCACAGCAGCGTCGAGCATCGCTGAAGAACTTCTACCGTCACCGAGTACTGGCCGTTTGCCTGCGTCAGTCTGACCACCGTCACAGTCGAGGAGAAACCGAAGGAGTATCGTGAGGTGCCACGGAACACACGCTCCCCCTCGCCGAAATGCGCGCCCTCTTCCCAGGTCAGCGTGGATCCGTCCTCCTCGCCCATGCCGGATAGATTACAGAGAGCCAGCAGACACGAGCTCTGCAGCGCTTCATTTCCGCCGTGCTGAAGGAGAACCGACGCCAAGCGCGGAACAGCACCGAGTCTCAGGAATCTCTCCTGCTGCAAGTCTGAAGAAAAAACAATACTGTGTAAATTAAATGAACACTTATCAGAAGATCTCAGTGTTTAGAAGAACAGGACTTACTGCTCCCATAGCAGATCCTGGCAATGGCCTGACTAACGTGCAGGAGAAGATCCTGGTCTTGGCTGAGCAGTAACGTCACGAGGGCAGACACGATGCCTGTATCAAAGCACTGCTCTTTTACAGGAGCTGAGGACAGATTACATCATCTTTCCAAATACTGTGATATATCATACCAATATTTGAAATATATCATGGGACTGAAAGATGAATATACTCAAAAAAATATTATACTTAGTACTCCAAAAGAACTCAAAGAATATAATGGCACATGTCAAACAAATCGTCACACTTTTTAATCCTTGTTTTGTTTGTTAAGGGTATTAAGCCTTTAGGTGATTTCTGACAGACAATATTCAATAACTAAAATGTCAAAACATTTATTTACATTCATGCATTTGGCAAATGCTTCAATCCAAAACCAACTAACTTCACATTATTAGTCCATTTTCTGTATATTTTTAGTCCATATTTCCCCCGAGAATCAAATCTATGTCCTACAGGACCACATGAGCTAAAGCTATAAACTAAAGAATAGAGCATTTTATTAGCAACACAAAGGTCATGGGTTCAATTCCAACGATCAAACTGATAAAAGACATACATAGTTTAAATACATCTGCTTAAATGTAAATGTGTTTTCATCAGGACCATACCGGCAATACATAATTACTCATTTACAAGGTGCCTAATGTGTATGAATTCATACAATCTGCATTTGTGCCAGTGATGGTTAGGTTTAGGGCTTTATCATAGCCTAATTTCTAAAAATTATTCATTTGTGGATGATTCCCATTGTACAAATTCATACGAAATAGCCTCCCCGTAAAAAAACATGAATGCATTTCTTTGACATGGGGCTGAATGACACCTTTTGTTTTCAGCCAAACTCTTAAGTCACTACTAGACTACATTAACTACTTTTTACTTAAAACATTTGTTCTTACCATCTCTGGCAAGTTCAGCCACCAGTCTGACTGTGTGAGTGGTTAATGTACTCTTTCTTCTTAAAATCTGTGCCAGCACGGGCAAAATCCCACTTTCTGCCACCTGCTCAGCGATGCCTTTCTCTAGATTAGGAAACATGCAAGAATTAGACAAATAATGAGAAAAAAATGAATGCACTCGTCTCCAAGATATTGAATTATTCCCATCCACTGAATCTAAATGAATATAGAGATGTATCCTCAGATTACTAAAGCATGTTTTCTCAAGGTCTCTCTGCTGCTGTCACCTGACCGCTTGTATTCAAGTAAACAGTCTGGCTAATCGCTCCTGTCACCCAATGGCTCTAACAGAGACAAATACGGATTAAAGTGTCTCTGTTATCAAATACACAAGGGTGACGTATCCTTTATTTAACCATCTTTCTTGACACATTAATCTGCAATCTGATCATCTATGGGGGTTTATTATCCCATAATAACCATCTGACTAGTTTAAAAAAACAACAGAACTTTTATTATGAACCATCAGCTGTTAACCATTACAAAATTCTTTCATTTAGTATATTATACATACTTTATGTATATACTCACTTCTCTCTATGGCAACAGTCAGGACTGTGTCCAAATATGGCTTTAGTTCCTCCTCCAACAGTTCTGTACACACACTGAGAGCTCCTATTGCAGCGCTTAATGAATCTGAGACAATAAAATCAGATTATTGCTCATTAACATATTAATCAAACATGATTAAAACATTTCCATTGTGTTTGTCACCACTTACCCGTATGTGTGCTCGGCAGTGGACGACTGGCTCCCATCCTGTCCATATGTTCCTATGCGAGGTTGTGATGACCCGTTTACTTTTTTCAGCTTAGTTTAACTTCCAGATTACAACCGTTTATGCCGTGTTTGTGTCGTAACATCTCCATCTCTGCCTTCCTATCCGATTTTTAGTGCAGCTCTTTCCCACGTTCTTTCATCTGTTTTGAAACATGCCCCTCCCTCGCTTCTTTTCTCTCGTCAGTGATTCAGACTTACACTAATGCAAACTAAATCCTCTCACTAAAGCTTTGTGCTGGACAGGGCAGACTGTGAACACTACAGTCTATATCTCTCAGAGAGAGAGACAAGCACACAAACAAAAGCATTGGCTTAGATTTTCTCTGTACGCTCAGCACTGGGGTATAGAAAAGCTCATTTATGAGTACAAAAGATTACAAATGTAGTTGTATTGAGTTAAATCAAGCTGATAAACACAATCAATATAAAACAAATGATAAACAACACAAAGATAAATGATAACAATAAATGAGCACATCAGGAAGGGGACGCCACCCAAATAGTTGCTAGATAAAGAGAAAGTAACTTTGCTTGCCGAGTTGTGATGCGAGTAATTCGTGGTTATGTGAGTCATCATCATGATGCTTGGCTGTTGCTATATGGTTGCTAAGGTGTACTGAGTGGTTGCTAGGTCAGTTGTTTCATCAGCTTCATTGCCCAAACTGTGCAGGATGAGGTATGAGCAACAGTAATAGTGATGCTTTTCTTACCTAGAATATCAATAACATTACTATAAAATAATATAGAAAAAGCTTATAAAATGTAATGCTTTAATACAAGCTTACGACCGATCTGAGTACAGGCTACAGTCATTCACATACACATAACAGACACAGAAGGGAAATAAATAGTCTGAAAACTAAAAACATGTCCAATGGAAAAGATACGTTATTACTCAAACTAAACTGATGTGTGATTGTAAAATGAAGTACAAGAGAATCAAAACACAATTCTAAAATGAGGAAAAACAGAAACTGCTGTCATAATTCATAAAAAAACAGTGCTCAAAAATAGTAGTTTGCATGCTACTTTAATAGCATACAGTGTCTGTGAATGTTTGTTCTTTACTGCAAACAACAAAATAAAGTTCAGCAACAGATGATTGGTACGGTTTACATGAAAACATCACGTTAAGTAAAATGATCTCACATTACTTCATGACTGCCCAAACTGAAGGAAAAAGGAAAAGTATTCAATCTAACGTTACAAAACTAAAATGTTCTTTGAAAATTTTTTGCACTCGGAATTCACAGTGTCTCTCTGTGCCCGTCAGGCATGTGACATTAAGCGAGACCCGCACTGGTGGCATTGAGTCCGCTCGAAATAGTTTCGTATCCCACAGAGACGAGCGTTAACACGCTGCTCTCCATCTCTGTGGACTGAGGAGCTTCTTGAACAGCGGTATCCAGACGCATCTGTTTTCCTTTCTTTCGGCCTCGTTTACCTTTGTCTTTAGGTTTGCCATCTTCTGTGGCAGCTTTGGGCTTACGGTTGCGTTTCCTGATCCTTCTCGCAGGAGGTTCGGGTTTGGGGTCCGTGTTCCCTGAGAGGATTCGAATTTGGCGGTCGATGACGGTATCGATGATATCGAGAGCCACGTCCATCATTCCGTTACCGAGACCATGCGTAACGTTGGAGAACAAGCGGCTGTTCATGGGATCATTAAAAATCTTTCGCATCTCCTCCAGATAGTTCCTGTTTAACAAGACCAAGATGAAACCAAAATAACAGATTGAATTCTGGTTTAGATGTAAATACACAAGCATTGGAGTATTACAGTAACATTACAGCGTCTTACCTTGTTTCAATGATTTTTGACCAGTGCTGCACCTGGTTTGTTTCAGGAAGCAATTGTTTTGCCATGTTTTCATAATCCACATACTGCAGCGCAAAGTCCTTCATGTCTTTACAAAGTGCCGCCGTGTCACCTGAAAATAAGCCAGATTCACACAATCACCATCTCATTTCTGTTAACGTTTTCTTTTTCATTAATCGATTACCTTCAGTAAGCTTGGAAAAAGAACTGGACACGGCCGTGTTGGTGCTGGGCGACAGACCGAAGACATTGAGGGACTCCAGCAGCGTCTTCTTACTGGCTGGACCTCGGCTGACTCTCGTGTAAGCAGCCAGCGATCGAAGCGACATCTTCTCAGGTGGTTCCAACCTCCTTTTCACCTCATCGTAATGGATCTGGTACTTGCGAGCCTTTGAGCTTTTCATGTTCGGGTCCAGCAGGGAGGCCACTTCTGCGAAAGGGACCTGCAGCGAGTTCACTGCACCGCCTTGAGAGGATGGTGCGCTCTGGCTTTCTGATGGACCCTGTGATGCTACATGGGTTTGTGTTGAGATGTGGTCTTGGGCTTCCACATGGCCTTGAGGCAGCTGAGGTTGTAGATGCGTCACTGATTGCATGTGCGACTGAGTCTGGATGTGTGACGGCGCTTGCATGTGCGATGGAATAGCGTGATGTATGGCGTGACAGGAGACTTCTTGAGGTACCATGTGTTGTGTGATGATCTGTGTGATGTTTGGAGGTTGCGGTTGAGGCTGGTACATGGATATAATGGGGTTATTGACAGTGACACGGACGAGATCGCTGTTCTGAGGAACAGCGGACATGTGCATACCCGTAGATGGATCCATTATCTTCTTCTCACAGGTACAATGATGATCAGCTTTATTATGTGACTTTTTATCTAAGAAACATTAAACAAAAACATATAAATGTATAACACATATAAGACAAAGTCAACATAAAACAGTATTCACAAGCAATTGAACTAATATAATGTGACATTTCCAAGTGAAGCTTGAAGATATTTATCATGAAATCAACAGGAAATGATTTTAACATGAAACTGGGCATAAAATAGTTTTACTTTAATTACGTCGTTTATGTTAAAGTTAATTAAGTTAATTAATTAAGTTAAGTTTCATTTTTGTGTAAATAAAGAAATGTGGCAGGTTCACTTTCAACATTTATTATCATGTTATTTTCATATTGTAAAAATTATAAATATATAGTATAAATATTATAGTGTGACAGCTCGTGACGTCACGTTGTGGAGAGCGTCACGGCGGGGCGCGTGCGTGTGAACGCGCGACGGTATGTTGCTTCAGGCTCTGAACATTAAAACCAAGTACAGACATTTAACTGTTACAGCATATAATGCATAATAATACTGATTTGTGATTATAATATTGCGTTTATTGTATGTAAAGTGAATCCATTAACACATACAGTCGAGTAAGTAAGTCAGTGTTGACTTTGAGAAGAAACATCATCTAGTTGTTTTGATGTTTGGTGGGGAAGGCCAAAGCCACCATCATGTTTGAAACGTCATATTCCACCGTTTCATGTGCTTATAAGCGTCCCAACATCCGTTTCATTCGGACGAGCGCTAAGCTCGATTCAGACACAAGTTGCTGACAGTATTCTTACTTACCGCTCTATAGTTAGAGTCGTTTTTAAAGCTCACTGATCCTGGAACAGTCCATGGCGAAACGACCGACGGTCTCCTTCTTCACCGATCCAGTTTCGGCGGGTTGCAAATCAGCAGACGAGGCACAGACGCCATAGTCGCTTGAGCTCGTAAGCACATTGGTCGATGTTGCTGTCAATCACGTCCCATGACTGTTTTAATTGGACAAGGCATGTGTCAATCATACACGTCATCGTTAACAGGCGGTATATCCGGGGATTAAAACGGTAATACATGAACAAAGGTGAAATCTGCAAATTAAATAAAATTATACGATTAATATAGTGTTATTAAGTTAGTCATGCAGTTTTTTATTTGTTTTATTTAAAGTGACCTAATATTATGAAATCAACACGCGGATTCATAGTTTGCTTTATTTATCCCATTTTGTTACATATGATTAAAGTTCATGTTTAAATATCAGGTTGTGTTATGCATTTAAAAATTATATGCAGTTTTTTCACATTGTCTTTTGGACAAAATTGTTTTTTTCGTGTATTTTCCGCTTTTCGTCACTAGGTGGCAGTATTACCATTCAAAAGTCATTAGGTTTAATGATCCCATTATTATCACAGTGCTGCTGTCTATCCCAAAGCTGTAATGATTGTTTGCGCTTTCACAATTAGTCTTAAGTGCTGATTATTAAATCCAAAAGCATTATCTATATAATCTTACCAGTGGAAGGGATAGTTAAAAAACAGGGAGTTATTAACAGAAGCTGTTGTTTATGGATGTTTCTATTGAGGGAGGAGGCTGCCATCCTTTGTTCTGGCCTCCTGACACATAAAATTTATATTTCTGCCCATTAACTATTGGTTAGAAATGAAGTGTCAGCACAGGATGCTCGAGGGGACCGTGAGGCGGGGAAGTGGAGAATCAAATGTAAATTGTGCTGGAAAAGCAAAAATATTTCCTTCTTCAGCAACCTTTAAATCAGACCTGTCAGATCAGATTGACAGAAACATTTTGCCAGAATTCATTACTTTTGGCTTTTTAAATCGCCTGAGCCAGATTGTCTTGCTTGCTTAACATGCATAAAATTAAAAGTGTTTGCAATTTTGAAAAAAAATCCTTGTTTGATCATCAGACAAAAGTCTACATGGTAAATTAATACAATGAATAGGTTGTTAGTGTGCTGCAAAAATAACTGCAAGTAAAAAGCACAGCACAATATTCCTTCCTCTTTTTTCTATAAAGGATAATTATATTTGTAGAGGCAATTACCTGGCCTTAGAGGTAAAGCAAATCAGTTTTGTTCCTGTTTATTAACTTCTTTATTGCAGAACAGAATTGATGCCTGGTATATTAATAATGTTGTCTTAATGAGGCTGTGCATCTTCGACAGCATGCTCCACTTCAAACGCTATCTAACACCAGCATCAAGAATGCCCGTGGCAGCCGATGCTAAACGCTCTGCTGTTGTCCCGATGCCAAGCTCCAGGCAGAGATACAGACAGAGGAAGAAGGTCTCAGAGATTTTGTATTCATCTCTAAATATTTAAGAGGAAGTCTAAAGCATTAACAGTTGGAAATTGGTGATGCAATTCATAATTTACATCAGGTGCAAGGTTGGCATACTGTTCTATGATGGCCTGTTGTGTGTGACAGTTAACATGGTAAATGTAATAGACACCAAACACAACAGACTAGCTCCAAAACAGAATGCTAGACGATTGACATGCACAAATGTGTTAAGACTCGTAAAGGCATATTGTTAATATAATATCTCAGCCTCATACGGTTTGTTCTCATCATCTTTAATGACTGCTATACCATTTAGTATCTGTTAACTGCACAGGGTGAGGATAGAGGAGATGATGCTTTCTTCTTTCTTATCTGTTTCCATACCAACTGTCTTGGGTGGAGATTGGCTGCAGCAGAGGGGGTTAATGGAACCGGGAACTGATGCCCGTAGGTAAAGACAGTTATGATAGACAGCGCCTTCAAATCTCTGTGTGTGCAGCTTTGTGTGAGAATATCTTTGTGTGAGTCTGCGTAAAAACCAAAGACTATGACTTACTGCTGATATAAAACACATGTTTAAAATCAGGCTTTTTACTTTCATTTCTAGACACTACTGCTTTCGGGTTATTGCCCCACCTCCACCCCCATTTAATGACCTAATTTTACAAAGAGCACAAAAACAATTGTCTCTTAAAAATCCTTAAATGTGCTGTGAGAGTTGGTGGTACTGCTGGCAATTTAACCATTGTGTTGCCATGACAACACTGCATCCATCAAAGCAGCGTACTAGTAAAATTCTTGTTTCTCTCATTACGAGCGCAGTTCATCAGGAAGCGGCACAGAGGCATAACGTGACTGTAAAACACATCAGTGCCAGTGATCGGGTCATGAATGTAGTGGGAGTATGAGAGAATGGAGAGGCTAATGTATGCATGCTTGTGTGGGTGAGATGTCTCTGTGGGTGACTTTCCATGGCATCAACAGAAGGTCACTCATACTGGGCTCATCCCCAGCTGTAGCTTTATTATTATGAGCAGACGTGCACCAAATAAACCTGTTCTGCTCTGCTCACTTTGGTTTTATTCAAACTAATTGAACTTACTAATGTTATCCCATTAACATTATAGAGTGAAAGACAGATTCGGTGAAGTGCCTTTCGTGAATGTTCAGAACTTTTGATATTTGAATGCTGTTTCCACAGAATGTATTTCCATTTGATTTTATGTGTCACGTGAAATGCATAAATACTGTATTTTTAATTACTTACTTTTTTTGGCAATGTCTTTGCAGAAGACTGCAAAATGGATTTATGGTTTTATGCTGGTAGATTTGTTTGCACTAGTGTGCACACTAGATGTGTTCATCTTTTCTTCTTGTCTAACCCTAACTCCCACACAGAAACTCTTCTAGACGTATGTAATGTTTTCCTTATAATCCCTTCAGGTGTTTCAGGATGAAACACGCTTCATTTACCTCTCTGATGTTGCATTTAAAACAAATATTCACTCCTATAATTTAAAGGGCAACCAGACAATACAAAAACCTCATTATTTTGTCTATTAAATACTCGTAAAAATCTTATTAAGTAATTTGACTGGAGGTTATTAATTAAAATGTTTAATTCAGTTCAACTTTATTTAAATAGCGCTTTTAACGATTATCTTAGGGCGGTTTTAGCACTAAAACTAAAACTATACATATGATGAAGAAAACCTGCAGTTATAAAGATGCCGTCTTGAGAAATCGAGCTCCAGACTCGAACAGCATTAAAGAGTCAGAAGTCTGTGTTAAATTAATCTTTAAAACATCTGTACATCCAATCTTACATAATCCACAATGAAATGCAGCAGTCAAGATCATCAATGCTAATAATACAATCTTTTCACACAGCAGGATCCTTGAGATGAATACAAAATGTCTCAATATTTGTGTAAATGTACTTCATTTCATTAGTTCTTCTGTTGTCTGTACTGCTTTCTTTTTATTACTTCAGAATTATGTGTGTGATGTGAGTGTTGGATGATAATGTGTTCCTGTATCACATAGCTGTGTTGTTTTTGCAACTTAATAATAAAAATAAAAATGCTAAAGTTAATACGTGATTAACTGTAAATAATCCCAGAATACTCTGTTTGACTTTTAACATTTGATGAATTTTTATTTTACTAGTTCTTTTTTTTTTAAAAAGTGTGTTATGTACAAGAAGGTGTTTTCTGTTTTAGGCTTTAATTCATGTTTTAAGCTGTCTTCCCATAATGCCCCAAACTTGAGCATGTTTTTTGTCTCAGTATATTTTACAGTGAATTTCTGGCATGTTGCACAAGCACAAAGGTAATGCACAACCACTTCATTTCTATTGCATTATTTGCAAGTTTATTTAAAGATAAAAGTAGTCAAAGTCTACATGTTTAACTGCTTTGTGGTTTATTAAGCTCATAATATTCTATGTACACTGTACACACTATATTATGATTAATGTATTTATTGTTCGTATAGGCATATATTTAAGATTTTTTTCGTAAAATAGATTAATATTATTATTTTATCATAATTATAATGTTTTTATATGATCAGTTCTGCACTTCAAGGTAGCAGTGACGCCCAGTTTATTGGCTGCGGGTTCATGAGTGCGCGAGCGCGTGGAGACGCGCGTGGGTCTCTTCTAGGGGTGTGTGCGCATCTCATCATTACACCACAACACCGATCAGACATCACACATCAACCCACGGCAGGTCACGAAGGAGCAGTACATCACTCGTCCCGCAAACCGACGCGTTTAAGCCGCTTTCACATCATCGTGCGCGCTTGTTCCCAACCCGGTCCGGTGTCCTGCATGACAAAAGTGGGTTTTAACACCGGACGATGACACTGACCCAGAGCCGGAGATAGGGATGGATGCGAGAGTGTGCAGGATGCTCGTCCTGGTCGGTGTGTTTGCTGTGTGGCTGCCGGTGAACGCGGAGGTAAGACGCGCCCTTCTCTCGTGAGAAAATAGGTGAATGATGTTTACAAAGGACATTGCGTTATTATGCGTTATTTCTATCCATTTAAACCAGTAACGTGTGATTTTTCAGTGCAGTATATTCTATCTGTCATTGTGCAATAAAACGCTCACATGCTGTTAAGTGGATTCAGGCAAAGCCACCTCCCTCCATGAGACATGACCTGCTGTGAAAAGGAAATGTCCTTTAAATGATACAAATGTAAATGTGCATTTATACAAACAGCCTTTAAACGCTGATTATGTATGAATTCATGAGTTTTCTTTGTTACCTATTCTTTATCCAATCTGGATGCATGAAGATCAGAACCTGCACACCAGAAAGATGCCATTTCCCGAGAATGAAACATTGACCCATATTTTGCTGTAATGATTGTGCTAGAACAAAATGATTGAATCAGTAGATAATGTGATATTAATACTGTTTTAAGAGCAACTACACAGTACAGAAATACTGAAAACACAAAGAAATATTTAGTTTCCACTGATTTGCATGGTACCATAAACAAGGTTTAAAATGGTAGTATTTTAATAATAATGTTTACATAATAGCTACCAAATGAATCCGATCAGATTCATATAGACATTCAGATTTCTTCATCTTAGTTCACTATTGGACTGGAGTATCTTAACATCTGTTTGGGTGGTAAAACAGCAGTATAATGGGACAGATTTAATTAGCAGTGTGCCTGTCGTGCTCCATTACAGATTTTATGCTCCTCATCATTGCAGAATTGTGTCATTTTAGAGCACCAACAAATCTGTTGATGTGCTCAGCTCTTGACTGATTTGATATATCTGCATACATTTACTAATATACTAATAGATGAGCAGCGGCACACGGCACATTGTGTGTTGACAGGCTGTGGAATCTTCATGGTTGTTGTGTGTTGTCTTCTGTTTGTATCTGTCAGTAAGATCCACCTGCTCATCTGTGCTGTACAGGAGAGGAACTTCATTACCAGTCTGCAGAATTAAAAATGCATCATCTGAGATAATAACAGAAAGCCAAGTGTAACTCATTTTTCTCCAGGTTTATATTTTGCTGTTTTAAAGCAACAGACAGTGTCAGTTTGACCTCGTTTGGCGCTCTGAAATGAGAGTGACAGATGCAATTACGGCCGTAACTGACCGGACTGTGTTGATATTAGTGCTCATAACTGGGGCTTGTTATCTGTAATGTGGTTAAACTGGATGTGCAACATTCTCAGAGGAGTTTATTGCTTGTACATGAATAAAATCAGTGCTGTGGTATGTCTACAGACGGGCATGTAGTTCAGTGTTTTGAAAATCTAGACCGTCTATATGTACAACTGTAAGCTATTTGTGTTTCACTGACAAGTGTAAATGCTGTTGTTTGTGGCAAACATTGCTGTAAACTGGTCAAAGCAATGCGGTTAGTTTGCGTCATGACCGTGTGTTGTTTGGTCAGTGGTAGCCGGGGAAGTGTTTGAAAACAATCAGAATCAAGTATTCCAGACCACCATTTGTTAATGCATTTGCTAACATGAACTAACAATGGACTATTATACAACTAATGTTGCCATATACAACTTAAAAAATGTAGTATATGTTGAAATGAACTTTTTGTTTGTATTGTTCTTTGTTAGTCTTATACAGTAATATTTCCAAAGATTTATAAGAGTACACAGATAACATAAGATCCATCAGTGATGAATGCTGGATGAAATATTGAGTTTTTGAGGGTTTTTATGGATGCTTGGTGAGAAGCACTAAAGTGATGTGAGTCTGATTGCTTCTGGAAAACTCTTCGAGTTGCATTTAAATCACAGAAAAGCTTTTCTCTCTTACTCCTGACACAATAAAGCTTTATCAGCAACATTCACATTTCTAAAGCGTGCTCATGCATGACAGGAGCCCAAATGTAGCTTGAATGCTCTGAAAACCCAGTGTCAGATTCGGTCAATATGCCATAAGCTCGATTTTCAGCTAAACGACTTGTGCTATTATAAATCTGAGTTTAGAGCCGTGAAAATTACAGTTGCAAAATTGTTCACAGAATGATGTAACTTTCAGTCAGTCGAGTCAAAAGATGTGAATGAACTTGACTGAATGATTCTTTGCCTGTTCGTTTCTCTGTCATGGCTTCCAGAGAAAGACAATCTGTTAATTGCTCTTCAGTGGCAGTGCACTGAAACCATGTGAATAAAATATCTAAAGGTAAATTATTAAAGATATTATCTTTGTTCCATGTGACGCTGTCAGGAATGACTCTTACAGCCAGGCAGAAACAGAACGTACCGCTGTTCAAATGTGTGTCATGTCGAAAAAGATCAAACTTTTCCAGAATAACAGACACTTTATTTGGATGAACAAATATTTGCATAATTCTGTCAGCGTCTTGCATTGAACTCTGTTTCTTTTTCTCCGTGCAGGTGAATGGAGATGACAGCTACCTGAATGCCGTGCAGAACACAGGTGAGTCCTTTCACTGTAAAAATGAAAAGATCCAGAATAATGAAACCCATCCGAGAACCTGAAAGGCAAGGTTATAAGGAACATAAAAATATAACCTTAACGTTAAGAGTGATAATGATAAATCGTTCTTGATATACATGAGATAGTTAATCATGTATCGCATCTTTTGTGCATTTCCAGAGTCGCATGTGAAATGAAAAAACACTGTTTAGTTACATGTAGCTGTACTGCATCTCATTCAACTCTGGCCGTGTCATTAATGAGCCACGGAAGATGGATTCACAATGGCTTGTTTTATACAAATCATTCATCCATTTCCCCAGAGCTCCAAATTATGACATATACGCTCGGATCGGCCGCTGGATATTGTCTGGTTAATAAGGACACGCGCCCTGTGATGGTGTCTCGTCATTTTGAGCTCTGTCAGATTTTCTTCTCATCTCTTCGACAGCATGAAATTTCCCAGTACCAATCCCAGAGTGCTAATGACTCGGAGCGCTTTGATGCGTCTGCATCAGGACAGATAAACAGCCCGGCACGACCCAGCCAATCAAACGGCTTTATGGGGTCGAGAATGAAATGAGTTTAGATGGAGCGATTTGGGCATGGGTTTTCTTGTCTCATATGCAGTGTGCCAGTGGCATCCCTTACACATCAAAAGAAATGGGTCAATTAATCATTTTATACTTGCTTTAGTTTGTTAAGTGTCTCTTAAGTGTCTTATGTGTTCTCATTGGTTGTTGGCACACCGGTTATGCAGTTGCCAGAATGTTCTGTATTGCACGTCAGAAGAGCCCAGAGTTAATAAATCCCGTGTCTAAAATAATTCTTCTGCCATTTCTTCATGTGTCAGCCGATCCAATCAGTTAGAAAGGTAATGTAGGTGCTATATATTTGAGATCACATTCATGTCTGGCGCATAAAAAGATCCTCACCAAAGAGGGTTTAGGGGTTTGTTTGAATCTCTGAACAGTAATTAATCGTGTTGACTTTTTGTCCATAGAGCACTTGAATTATTTTAATTTGTTTACACCCCCTTGCCAATAGGAATGGCCTAATACGATCAGGTTTCCTAACGGTGCCACAGCTCGCATCTGCTCTCACGCTCGCTTAACACGCCACAGCACGTTGTGTGAACCGTATCAAATATTCATTGTGGTGGCAAAATGGATTATACTGGGAGGGAGAATGAACTCTCCCAATGCTCCGAGCTGACAGCGTGTGTGTCCGAGTACACCGTACGGGCGTAAATGACTTGATTTCCACCTTTATCAGCGGCTCACGGCTCAAGTACATTATTTGTTTGTATCCTTTAGACAATTGTTTTTTATTTTGCACACAAATTGAACTGGTGACATATTGCTGGTCACTCTTTTTTGATTGTCTAAGCTTGATTAGATTGCTTATGTCTGATAGTTGACTCGTAAGGTCATATTTTATTATTCTTGTTGGGATACGACATCATAACCAGCCCCTCCTCCTCTCTCTACAGTTCATCCCTGCCGGTCTTTGCCATCACAAACAGCTTTGATGTTTTCTCCCCCACCTTACACGTCACATCTCCATGCGTTTGGTTCAGAATTAAGAAGAATGTCAGAAAATGTCAAAAAGATCTGCAATAATGTTTTAAAAAATGTCTTGCTTTGAATTAGAGTTAAGTGAACATTATCTGATTCATTGTTGTTGCTGTAAAATGCCTCCAAATCATCAAAGATTGTTACAGTTTAATGGCATAATACATTGACATATTGTGTCATTAGACATGAACCTGCACCATTAGGTCAACTTTAAAAGGACACATCTCTTTGTTTAGCTGTTTGTGAACACAATAGATGCAGATGACTCCTTTCCCATTCTGTTCTGCATCTCTCGGTAACCGTTGTTTGGCAAGACTCGTCTCCAGCATACTGTATGTGTCAGGGGCATGATTAAATGTGATGATTTTTATTCTTTAGCGCGCCACCCCCTCCTCCAACCTTCCCCGTGTCTTCCAGTCATTAACACCTGAGCATCAGTAATGAAATAGGATGGAAATCTCTGTCCTCAGTCTCAGTCATGCTGAGTAAACACAACCGACTCCCCATGCAGGTCCTAAAGCCCTGACGCTTCTCTGCTTTCTATCTCCTGATTATCCATCATACAGGAGATAGATATGTATTTTCTAAGATAAACCAGTAGTCAGGTCACATGATTAGCCAGGTCACATGATTTTCAGGTCACATGATTTTCTACCTCTATATGTCTCCTCTTGTGATTTTCTTTGTAAGTCTCTAAATAAATGTAAATGTAAATGTATATGGTTTGTTTTGAGTTGACTTTATTGATAGCATATTAAAATAAGATTGTTATAACTGCCATACATATTTCTTTCAATTAATATGTTCTATAATTTCCATACATATTATTTCTGTCGTTTTTAACATGTTTTGTTATGTTTGTTTAAATTAATTCATGCATATTGAGTGCTTATGTTAAGTAGGAACTAAAGTACATATCGTTTGTTTTGAGTTGACTTCTATTGATAGTTACATATTACAAAGAAGTTACAAAGAAGAAAGGATGTTTTTCATTTTTGTATTTTGATCGGAGTGAAAATTGTACTTGTTAACAACATGAACTAACAATGAACAATACTTCTACAACATTGATTCATTTTAGTTCTTGTTAATTTCAGCATTTATTAATACAATGAACATAAGCAATTATATTGGCATTAACATTAACAAGGAAAAACTATATTGTTCATTGTTAGCTGATGCATTTACTAATGTTAACAAATGCAATCTTATTGCAAAAATATAGATTTACCAGGAAAAACTTTCCTTCTTAAGTGAAAAATATTGATGTTTTGTTCCAGACATCGACAGCATTATGCCGTTTCCCACCCACACATCTTCATGCATCCAATTAAAGAGAAACGCTGTAAATGATTTCCCTGAGGTTGGCACAACTCTCTGTGAGAGAACTCTCAGTCATTCGGTTTAATATGTTTAATTCAGTTCTGTCCTCATTGCAGTGAGTCTGTTTAAGCCTGGAGATGGAGACATTAATCTCTTCTGCTGCTCCGTACACACACACACACACACACACACACACACACACACACACACACACACACACACACACACACACACACGCACACACACACGCGCACACACACACACACACTGTTTCTCTTCAGTATATTTTTCTGATATCACTCGAACACACACAGCCTGGCCCAGAAATTGCAACCACATGTGTATGCCGTCAACGACGACTGCAGACGACATGTTGGTGATTCTTCCAACGGTCCGTGATGTATTTCAAACAGAAGGACCTTTAGTGACGAGCCGTGTGAATGACATTCTGCTGATTCATGTATTTGTGGATTGAAGGAATCGAGGGTTAGCGGAGGATTAGTGGAGGTCTTCTCATCCATCACTACCTGTCTTGCCTGACTGCTTTAACTTACTACAAAGTTTTTCAGAAATTGCAAACAAACACGGAAAATATGCTGACATCTCCTGGACTTGCACAGAGGAAGCTTCTGGAAGGTTTTTTGTGCCGTGTCTGCAGTCTTTTACGGTCCATATGGACCTCACCATCTAAAGTCTTGATGAGGGCTTCTAACAGTCGTGCTCTTCATAGTTCTGCTCGCACCCCTGCAGTGTGTGCAGTCATTTGTTTCCTGATTAGCACAGCACTAAACTCAAGTGCTCAAACCCTTTTAGCAAAATAAAGTTTTGTTCGAACTGAACTTTAGAGAAGCACTACTGATAATCTATTGTAGCTGTTATCTGGCCGTATCGAGCATGTGTTATGTGAGAAATGCAATTTGATTCTGGTTGGCACAGGACCACAATTAAGTTAACACAATTGAGTTTAAGTCATGAGTTTCGATCTAGCACATTTTCTAGAACACACTTTGCAAAGTTTAGTTTGCTTTTTCTTTTCCTTGTTTTTATTTTTGTTCTGTTTTGCATCACTGTGTCATAATTATACGCAACAAGATTTATATGTCGGCTTAAACTCTTAAAAATAAAGATGCTTTGATGTCACAGAAGAACCATTCTTTGTTTCAAAGAATCAAAGGGTTCTAAAAAGAACAATTTCTTTATTGTCTTTATAGACTTTAGAACCTTTTTTCATTACAAAGAACCTTTTGTAAAATTAAAAGGTTAGAAAGGTGGATGTTTGGTTCATTAAGAAACCAGTTACCCAGAAATGGTTCCTTGATGGCATTTTAAAGCGCCTTTATTTTTGAGAGATTTGGTTCTACAAAATGTGACAGCAACTGTTGACATTTTCTCTTTTTCTGTTTGTTTTGTATTGTATTTCTGTTCCCTTTTATTGTATGCTTAAAAATAAAGGTTTTACAAAAGGTTCTTTAGAGTAATGCCATAGCAAAACCATTTTTACATGTTTTAGTCTCTCAAAAGAATTATTTTCTTTGTACCGTTTATAGTCTTGAGAACCTTTTTCCACCACAGAAACCCTTTGTTAAACAGAGATTCTGCAGATGGTAAAGGTTTTTTATGGCATTGTTTTGAACCTTTATTTTAAAGAGTGTGCCTCATGTTTGAAACACTGAAATCCTATTGGTCCAAATTCTCGCTCCACATAACTGCATGTCAAACATCAAATACATAATTTTTGACTTTGGTATATCTTATCTTAAGGGCATATGAGGCCGTATCTTAACCTTTAGAAACCACAGCTACATGTCTGAATGAATACAAAGCTCAAGTTTAAGTCCTGGTAAGGGTGTCATCAGACTGAAGTAGGGCAGGTCAGAGAGAGTTGGGCTCCCTGCTGCGTTACTGGCTGCTCATCACCTGCATGTCTAATCCCTCATCCTTTATACTGGGAAATAAGGGACCCAGATGTCCAACTTCTCCTCTTTTCACTTTCCTGAGGAATCAGTGCCTGGAGGAGATGTACGGGCCAAGCTGGCTGTTCCTGGGAGATAAACAAAAGGTCTGCTGTTGGATGAGACCTGAAAAGATCTATTGAAAAACACGTCTGCAAAGCCGTACAGTTTGGCACTTTATAAAACATGGATTATTATTTTGGACTTTAACGACACAAGAGGATTATGGGAGATAGTGGGTTATCTTGGAACTAGACCGAAAACATTACAATCAGTAAAGGGTTTTTTGTGTCTTTAAGCCAAACTCTTTGTCAGATGACTTTGTTAGCCAATCAGAAAATGAGGAAATGGTTAAAGAAGGCAAGTGAGAGCCTGACTCTTCTTTGCTCTCAGAGATGTTATTTCTCAGTAGTATAACAAGAAAAAATGTTTTTCATCAGTTCTGTGTTGTCCTATTTTTCAATATTTAAACTTCTTTAAAACAAGATACAGTTTATTTACTTATATGCAGAATAGAGTAACATTCTGAAGTCTCATTATATTTTGTTTTCTTAAATGTATAAATATCTCTTGTTTGAAAGAGTTACTGAAAAACATGACTAACGTTTAGGAAAACAATTGTATGCATTAAGGAATTTGGCTGATGGGTTGTAACGTGTGTGATGCTGTTGATTCTTTATCACATAAATACTTCATTCTTTCTCTCTGTTCTTCAGTTCCTCTGTCCTGCTCGGAGGGATTCACTGAGTTGGGTTACTACAATGGCACGGTTTCTCAGACCGACTCCGGTTCACCCTGTCTGAAGTGGACAGAGTTTCCAGATTACGTCCAGCAGTATCCCGGCAGGGGTCTGGGAGAACACAATTTCTGTCGAAATCCTGACCGTGAATCTAACCCGTGGTGCTTCTTCAGACAGAGTTCAGGAGCCATCGGATGGGCCTACTGCGACTGTCACCAGGGTCAGTGCCAACATGCTTCACATTTAGCCTGTAAAATTTGATGAATGGCAGAAAAGTCTTTAGAGAATGGCATACTTATTTCCAGGTCTTCAAAGATTTATGTTTTCAATTTATCTTAAGAAATAAATGGTTGGCATTCAGTAGCTCAGGGGAATGCTTTTTATTTTTAAAGAAATAAATAAAATATAAAATGATCTAGTAAAACTTTAGGTTGAATTTGCTAACATTAGATAATGCATTGGTTTACATAATTTAATTCTTCTAAAGCATTTATTAAATTTAAGTTCATGTTAAATGCAAATCAAAACATTAACATCCGTTAACATTAGTTAATGGACAATGAACTAACATGAACAATTATTTTGCCATAGATGAATAAAATAATATTGTTTATGGTTAGTTTATATAATCATAAATGAATGTTAATAAACAGTAAACACAGAAACACATCATCTGTGTTTCTCTCTCACCTGCTCAGGAGCGGTCAGGTTAGCGGGCGGTTCGTCCCCTAAGAGTGGACGTCTGGAGGTCTATCTGAATGGCCAGTGGGGGTCGGTGTGTGACACGCACTGGACGGACCGTGATGCCAGTGTAGTCTGTCGACAGCTCGGACTCGGGTGTGTAATTCATTTTTACTTTGAATTTAATGTAGGTGAATATTTTTTTAATTAATTTACGATCATTGGCAAGTTAAGTCGGATGCTGCTTATAGGTCTGTGCATCTCAGAGTTGCCAAAGTAAGAATAATCATCTGCATATTTTCTAGGTCCATATCTATTTTTGCTTTAGTCTTATAAGATGAGAATAAGTGGACAGGGTCAGATCCCTTTATATCGTCTAAACCCGCTGTTTCTTTCCGTTTGCTGTAGTGAGATTGGCACGGCTCTCCAACACTCATATTTTGGCCCGGGCTCCGGGCTGTTTCACTACGCCCGCCTTGGCTGCCGTGGCGATGAGAAATCCCTGCTGGACTGCAGAAGCAGGAAGTTTGTTACGAGCGACTGTAACCATGGAAACGAGGCTGGAGTTGTGTGCGAACCACCTGAAGGTCAGAGTTCTGTTTAAGAGAATAATGATTATGATCTTTTGATTGACAAGCGATGTAAACGCTCCCACATCCAGTGCTTTGGTGTAAAACCTCAGACACGTCAACAGAAAGCCGTCAGACTTCTTAAGGATGATCACGTTATCATTCAATTCCTGTTATTTCAGCTTCTTTGTTCATCCAGAGTAAGTTATTAAGATGCCATTAACTGAGATCAGACATTTTAATGGAGCGTTTTGGTGGGGGTTTAGACTTTCCTTTGTGGAATTAAAATGGCTGTAAATTCCTTTGTGAGGAGGAACAAAGAGAAAAAAGGTTGGGAAGCAAATCAATGGTACTGAACTGATGATTGTGAGCTTTATGTGATGCAATCTGACGACTCCCTGACAGATATTATATATAAATAAATAAAATATTAACCTGTTAACTGTCACGGTCGCACAGGTTATTTCACTATTCACTTTAATGGTTTATAGCTGTATTCTAATCATGACAAACTCTATAATAACGGAAAGGTAAAAGACTAATTTTCATAACAATAAACATAAACTAAAACATATAAAAATTTTAATATCTAAAATAAAAAAAATATAAAATTAAAACATGTGCAGTGACAGTTATCAGGTTAATTGTTTTATAATTATTATTTTCTTATTTTTATTTATTGTATTATTTTACAATAGTACATTAATACAAAATAAAATTACACAAATATGACTTTGAAAAAAGAAAAACAAATGTAGAGAGAATTGAAGAAGTATGTACTCTGGGCTTATATTGGCTTCTTTATTGGTTTTGGTCCAAGTCATCCGAAACACAAGTAGATAGTGATAATTGTGTGTCACTATACTGTATTTATTGATTGGTTTTGGGTCATGATGGTTCAGGTAATAGACCACCGCTGAGGTTGGCGGGAGGAGAGGAGGACTTCGAGGGTCGAGTCGAGGTCTTTCATGATGGCCGCTGGGGGACTATCTGTGATGATCAGTGGGATGACATGGATGCTGAGGTGGTCTGCAGGCAACTGGGACTGGGGTGAGTTTTACTGGATTGATAGCATTTGTATAACTATTAAACGCTCCCACCTAGATACACATTCAGCAGATGGTGTAAGAGTAATCCTTTATGCTCTTATGCTTCAATCGTTTCTAAATGCCTTTTGCAAATGTCTTCAAAAAAAACCAACAGCAGTCTTCAAAACTTGAAAAACTTCGGAGATCTTGCAAGATGTTTTCATCCCAGAGGGGAAAAGAGATTGAATTATTTATTTTGCGTCCTTGTATTTTTTGCTCTGTTACACCATCTTCATCATCTTCTGGCATATAGAGACTTACACTGCAGAGATGATACGCACGGCTGGATCAAGTGTTGGGTGCTTATCGCACAAAATGTCTTCTGTTTTAAATGTAATCTTTTCTACAAACTATTTTTGTTTTTGGTATGTTTTGCTACGTTTTGGATATTCCAGGAAGAGAATGTTAAGTAAAGGGACTCTTAAAGGTTTGAGTAATGAATAATGTGTTTCAGATGACTAAAATAAAAGTGTGCAGTTACGCAAGAACACAAAAGTTCAACTTCTTTTTCTTTCATTGTCTTTACCGTCATTGTAGAGAAACACTGAGATGTTTTTTGTACAAGGCTGTTGCATGACACAAAGAACAAACCAAGAAATAAACCAAGAGACAGGAAATGACGAGGAAACAGGATTGTGAAATGTTGTCAAGGTCACATGGTCTGCATCAGCAGATATCACGGCTGTGGTTTTATCTTTGTATTTGTTTAGAGGCGTTCCGAAGGCGTGGTCATGGGCTCATTTTGGGCAGGGCAGTGGGCCGATCCAGCTGGACGCAGTACAGTGCACGGGTAATGAGCTCTCTGTGGATGAGTGCCGTCACAGCGGATGGGAACAGCACAACTGTGATCATATGGAAGACGCAGGGGTGTCGTGCAACCCCTACACAGGTATTGACTTGATGTATGTAGAAATGCAAAATGTAAATAACAGCTCAGCTAGTAGAGCATTGCAGCACAAACGTCTACATCCTAAAGTGAATTGATTGATTTTATAGTTTGTGATGTTTAGTGTGTGTTTGCACATGCGTTCAGACGGGGTGGTGAGACTTGTAGATGGTGATAATCCGTGGGAAGGTCGTCTGGAAGTCTATCACTCCGGGGACTGGGGCACAGTGTGTGATGACAGCTGGAATGAACATCACGCACAGGTGGTCTGTAGACAGCTGGGATTCAGGTGAAACTCTTTCATCATGCCTATGGTATTATTCAGGGTGTAATGACGGGCTCAGCTCATGATCTGTGGAAGAATATTTTGTAAAATATCAAACTGAAATTTTAATGACAGATTTATTTCCAAAACATAAACAATTTTGAATATTTAGTTGAAGAATTAAGAACATTTAAGGTTTAATTAAAACATTTTTATATAAATGAATAAAAGTTGAATAGGTCTTAACATCTTAAGATTTTGTGATTTGCAATACATAGATATATCTTTATTTTCTACAAGCACAGTATATTCAGTGCAATTATAAACCAGTGTTATTAAATAGTATATACATTTCTACATTAAACATCCATGTGTGTTATCTGAACAGACAATGTGATCCAAAAGACTGAAACGCTTTACCTAAAAATTACATAAAGGCAAAAAATTCTGAAATTCTTTTTTTTTATAGGAAAATTTTTCATAGGAAATGTTATGATGAGAACATAGATTTGCATTATTGCTTCTAATAGACATTTGGTTTTGAATGTAACTTTATTTATCTGTAAATGCAACTTTATTTCAAGAATATGATACAATGAGATGAGTTTAATCTTCTGTGTGTGTGTGTCTGTGTCTGTGTCTATGTGTGTGTGTGTCTGTGTGTGTGTCTATGTGTGTGTGTGTGTGTCTGTGTGTGTGTGTGTCTGTCTGTGTGTGTGTCTGTCTGTGTGTGTGTGTGTGTGTCTGTCTGTGTGTGTGTGTGTCTGTGTGTGTGTGTGTGTGTGTCTGTCTGTCTGTGTGTGTGTCTGTGTGTGTGTGTGTGTGTGTGTGTGTGTGTGTGTGTGTGTGTGTGTGTGTGTGTGTGTGTGTGTGTGTGTGTGTGTGTGTGTGTGTGTGTGTGTGTGTGTGTGTGTGTGTGTGTGTGTGTGTGTGTGTGTGTGTGTCTGTGTGTGTGTGTGTCTGTGTGTGTGTGTGTGTGTGTGTGTCTGTCTGTGTGTGTGTGTGTGTGTGTGTGTGTGTGTGTGTGTGTGTGTGTGTGTGTGTGTGTGTGTGTGTGTGTGTGTGTGTGTGTGTGTGTGTGTGTGTGTGTGTGTGTGTGTGTGTGTGTGTGTGTGTGTGTGTGTGTGTGTGTGTGTGTGTGTGTGTGTGTGTGTGTGTGTGTGTGTGTGTGTGTGCGTGTGTAGAGGTGGTGCTGAGGTCGTACCCGCTGGAGTGTTTGGAGAAGGAACAGGGTTGATTCTGTTGGATGATGTGGAGTGTGAAGGTGGTGAATCCTCTCTGCTGGAGTGTAAACATAATGTGTGGGGTCGTCACGACTGCTCACACACTGAAGATGTTGGTATACGGTGCCACAGGGCAGAAAACAACGAGGTCCCACTAGCTCCAGAAACTACTGGTAAGTTATCTTTGCACACACACACACACACACACACTCACTCACACACACACACACACACACACACACACACAAACACACACACACACGTGGTGACATACTTCAGTGTTTGTTTGTACAGCTTTGAGTCAGGTAGAGATAGATTTTGCTGTTTCACCGTGTCTGAGGATGTAAATGTCACCTGTTGACAGAGGTTTGGAGTAAATGAGGACAGCCATTATAGTTTCTATAGCCCTCGCTTTTATTGATCAAACCTTCCATTTGTATTTCAATAGAGGATTGTGTAGCCCACCTCGCTTGACATTTGATGGTGTAACATTACGCAACATGATTTTTCACACCACAAACGCTATTTCTATCTGAACTCCATTATCAGATGACATTGAATTTTTTTGGTCTCAGTCTGTGACATTTTAGGTGTTTGATATATTCAGCTGAAAAGACATGATTTATCAGGTGTGTTTGCTTTCTTAGTGCTTATTGTTGTCAAGTACATTTGCCATAATATATGATGAAAAATAACAGTGACAAAACCATTTAATAATATTACATTTGAAAATAATAATTCTTTTTAGGTTTTCTGAATTTACTATTTAATGCAGTAGGTATGTTTAATAAAGTAAAATGATCATTTTTGTTTAATTCTGTAAATGATAATTACTCCTAAATTTCTAATAAAAATATTGTTTTTTTTAATGGAAACAGGACAAACTGGTCAAAAAAAGATGCACTGCAAATAACAATATTAATATTTTTACATGTTTAATAGAATAAGCCTGTTTTCGTAAGTTTTTCTAGTGTAATATTGTTTACAGACAGAAATAAAAATGTACATAAAGGTGAATATAGAATTTTTATTTTACATAATGTCTAACATCTACTGATAAATGATCGATAGGTTTAAGAACAGAGCTGGAATATTAATTGGGTGGATTGTCTGATATATAAATCAATTACCATCATGTGAGTTGTTGTGTGAGCACCAACCGTTCCATCTCCTTAAACCAGCCAACAATGAAGCAAGAGCAGCCCGAAGCTCACGGCAACGCAGGGTGTAAAGAAGTGGATTAATGCCTGAGTTCACCAAACACAGCAAACTGCAAAACGCAAACACCTTTCTGTGTGATATCGTAATCTTCTCTGAAAACACATCTACCATCATAAGAGAAAGGACGGGCAGCCAACACACCAACAGAATCAACGAAATAAAGCTAAACGTCTTTGCCAAATGGATATCCACACGCATACATGCTTTTCCTGGATGCTCTGCGTCCATGTTTGCTTCGTGTTCGTGGGCTTTCCAGACTATGATGCCGTAGGCCACCAGAATGAGCGTGAGGACCACCAGCACCAGAAGGGCCCAAAATGCCAAATAATAGCGATCGACATAAGGAAAGAGTTTGGAACATGATTGACAGGTCACACATTTCCAACCCATGAGAGGCAGAAAGGCAATGATGCCGGCCACAAGCCACAACATCACAATTCTTACCACAGCTCCTCTTCGTTTCAACAGCACGTTGTAGCTGAAAGCCTTGTAGATGATGTGATAGCGGTCCACCGCCATCAGAAGAATGCTCCCCACAGAGCTGGTGAAAGCCACGGTCACGCCGCCCAGTTTGAGGAGAAAGTCGTCCGAGCATTTGTCCGGACTAACAAGGTGGAAATTCAGGAAGATGGTGGTGAAAAAGCAGCAAGCGATCGTGTCAGCCAGTGCCAAGCTGCCCATGAACAGGTATGACGGATGTTGGCGCAGGTTGGAGGAACAGGAGACGACCACCAGGACGAGAATATTGGCCAGAAGGGTGACGGGTGTGATCAGGAGACACATTGTGCCGATGGCCACTTTCTCAGCATCGTTGAGCACCATGTAGTCAGTCAAGTTGCAGTTACAGTTTGTCATTTCCTGTGGATTTTAAAGTATTCGCTTTTTAATTAGATCTGTGAAAACGCCTTCCATTGATCCTTTTCATGAACAAAAATAAAAGAAAAATATCAAGTAAATATTTCATAACGTCTTACCTGTTCGTGAATTGTGCGTCTTCCTGTGTCGTTTGGTCTGTTTTATTCACAAACTCTCTGTGTCATTTCCTTGATGGTTTTGAGAGTGCAAGAACAGACATCTGTGGTGTGCCAGATCAAACTTTTAACACACAATCTGTGTGTTTTGATCTCAGGTGGAAGATGTATTCATATGTTATGTATACACATATGCCAAAGCTTATAGGGTTGGCTGGAGTGGAAAATCACACACTTTCACGTTCATTACAGCTTATGAATGCGCTCGCAACATCTGTGCGTCATCTGCACATTTGTAATTACTAAAGGGAGGATTTTAAATTAATTTTTGGTTCTTCAATGCTTTGCTTGACATTTGCAAACATTATACATATTTTGTATTTTACATAGTTGATTGATTTTGTCATTAGCTTTCTTATCACAGCAGAAATACTTTAGAAATACATCCATCAGAATATCAAGGACATTTTTACATCAGCCGGCTGTGGTTGTGGTTAGTGTGATGACTCATGCGGATACATTCATGGAGGAAATGCCCATTAATCTTTATTTTGTAACGATAACACAAAAATATGGTAAATCATTTATTAGAAATGGGTTTGGGGTTGATTATAGTATTAAAAACTGTGTATAAAAACAGTTATTTTTATATTTTGTGTGTGATGTGTTTCATACTTTTTTCTTACTGGAACCATATAAATTGCAGTAAAAAATCTTAGCAATATTTCATAAGGATGTTGAAATGTACTTTTGACTTTATACTTGTGGTTTCAGGGCCGCTGGTACGATTGGCAGGTGGTGATGACAGGAAGGAGGGCAGGGTGGAGGTGTTTCTCAACGGTGAATGGGGTGGCGTCTGCGATCACGGCTGGAACGATGTCAACGCCGCCGTTGTCTGCAGACAGCTTGGATTCACGTACGGATCTGTGTTCACTTTATATAACTAACATTTGTTATGTCATACATCAATGCTTTTTTCACAGGAGGTGTAATACAAAAAAAGGTTAAATGTCTTTGGATATTTTGTTTGTTTTATGGCAGCGGGGTGGCAAAAGCACGGCCAATGGGTTATTTTGGAGCAGGGAAAGGAACCGTCCATCTAAACAATGTGAGGTGCACTGGGAAGGAGTCGTTTCTTGGGGAGTGTCCAGCTAAAGGACAAGACAGTCATGTGTGTAAACACGGTCAGGATGCGGGCGTGATGTGTGATTATCTGCCCGAGCCGGATGCTGATATAGCAGTGGTGGGCACACACACCTGCGGTTTAAGAGCTGGTGCTGAGAGACGCAGCAAGAGGATCGTGGGAGGATATAAATCTCTCAGGTATATAAAACAGGGTTATGCGGTATTTCTGCACTGCTAACTTCACCAAATGGAAATGTTGTTCTCCCAAACACTGCTCCTATGTTTCATTGGTTAGACAAACAGATAGTCCCGCCCCACACTCGCACCATTGGCTAAGATTTCGTTTTTTTAGATCGCTCAACCAAAAAGTGTTTTCACAGTGTTTTCAGCAAATAGTTGACTTACAGTGTCCTTACAGTGTATTTTTATACATAAGAATAAGAGCTTTTTGGCCTTTAGTCCATGTGTATTATCAGTACAGGGCTGAAAATACTGATGACTCATCCTGCACTACACATATTTTCATCCAATCAAATGTCATTTATAATGAGTACAGTACACATTTCTGCACCTTTCACACCTGCTGTGTTTGTGTTTGTATGTGAATGTTTGTGTGTAAACCTCACAGGGGTGACTGGCCCTGGCAGGCGTCTCTATGGCTCAGATCTCAGTCTAAAGGGAATCAGCCTCTCTGTGGAGCGACTCTGATAAACTCCTGCTGGCTGCTGACTGCAGCTCACTGCTTTAAACGGTAAGAGAGACACCTGCTGGTGCTTCAGCAGCACTGCATCTCAAACACATGCTGTTCATTTACATATAACTAATGACACTGATCAGAAATGCATTTAGAGTTGAAATGATTCAATATACAACAGAACATTTCACTGTGGCGCTTTTATTCTTCAGGTTTGGAAGTGACGCTTCCCGGTACGTGGTAAAGCTCGGGGATTACCACACGCAGGAGCAGGATGACTTTGAGCGTGTGCTGTCTCCAGAGCGCATCCAGGTGCACAAGAAATATGGCACAGAGAGCTGGGAGCATGACGTGGCTCTGATCCGGCTGAAGGGTGCGGAGGGAAAGTGCGTGGCCTTTAATCCTCATACGAACGCTGCCTGTTTGCCTGCACCTGGCAGCAAGTGGGGCAAGAGACCGGCGTCCTGTGTCATCACCGGCTGGGGAGTGACTGGTAATGAGGCCTTATGTGATGGGATCGATTCGTTACATCTTCCTTATTGTGCAGTAGTGAAATGTTTCTCTTAGTAATAACAATGATAATCTGCATCACCTTTGACTTGACCTTTTGGCTGAAATGACAAATTTCTGTCCTGTTTCCGAAGTAACTGTAAAAAGTAAAAAGTGTTAATCTCTTTGCTTGTCAAATATACCCATGTTTTTCTCTCTTTTCCAGACACGGAGCATCCTAACACTCTTCTTCAGGCTTGGGTTCCTCTTCTGCCCTCATGGCAATGTAAGAAGCGCTACGGTGAGCGCTTCATCAGCCATGACATGCTGTGTGCGGGCACCATGACCTCTGACATCCGAAAGCATGCCGACAGCTGTCAGGGCGACAGCGGGGGTCCGCTAGTTTGTCAGGGTGAGGCAGGGCGCTGGGTGCTCACAGGGGTCATTTCCTGGGGTCACGGCTGCGGCGACCCCTCCTACCCAGGTGTGTATTCCCGGGTCAGCCGTTACCTGCAGTGGATTGAACAGGTGACGCACAGCACGGCCCCTCTTCAGCATTAAATCTGTCTTTAACCAACCACCCGTGACACTTTTGAGCAACAGGACTCTTTGAAAGAGAAACTAAAAGTGTTTGACGTCGTTTTGCTCTACGCTTTGACCTCCCTGCCCTCTGCAATAGCCCTGAATCGAATCATCTTCATCCGTACGGTTTTATGTAGTCTTGAGCATTTAGAGATTAGAGCGACGCATATCGAGACTGTGAAGGGTTTCTTTCATCTAGGATATTACAGAATGACCAGTGTGATGTGGAGAAAGAGTTCACCAAAAATCTAAAGTTTTGTCATCATTTACATAAAGCACAAAAGCAGACATGTTGCTTTATATTCCAAACTTCAATATTCAAAAGCCA
Organism: Beaufortia kweichowensis; assembly: GCA_019155185.1. Classification (NCBI taxonomy): domain Eukaryota; kingdom Metazoa; phylum Chordata; class Actinopteri; order Cypriniformes; family Gastromyzontidae; genus Beaufortia; species Beaufortia kweichowensis. The sequence continues at coordinate 16,177,847 of CM032808.1, read as the reverse complement.
TATAATTGCTTTTTGTGATTTACAGATCAAAATGTAATCCATTATTCACCAATATTAAGCTTTCTGTATCCTCATCCATTCAGGTTTTGTCGCCTTTAGATGCATCATGTCAGGAGTGACCAATTGTCACTGACGCTTTCATGTTGCTTGACCAATCATGAGAAGAGAATATGAGAAGTGCAGGTGGACAAATAGGTTAGCAAATGATGACAAAATACTTATTTTTGGGTGAACTGTACCTTTAAAAGAATTTGCCGATTCTATTGTGCATTTAAATGGTGGTGTGTCCGGAGGCTGCAGTGCATGTTGATGTATTTATCGTATTCAAAAGCCATTCAGTGCAGCTGCCCAAGCCTTCTGCATGGTAGAGAACGGTAGCAGGGTTATTTCTTCTCATGTGGGTTTGCTACAAAAGGAAACTGAATGGATTCCTATCGGGGTTCTTTATTTATTTAACAATCTTTGAGGAAACGATTTCAGTGTTGTGGATTAGAAAAGTAGAAACCAAGTTCCCATGAATCATGTAGGCTTTTAGATAGCCGACAGTTGAAGTGATCTTTAAAGCCATGAGTCTTCTAGAAATGTATCCTAGTGTTACGTTGTTACAATCTTTTTTAAGCCTTGTTTTTATATCATGACAAGCTCTTCAGATTCATTCACGGTGTGCTCCAAAATAAACAACTATAAATGTTGTTTTGTTTAATCTCAGTAGACGTTTAGGGCATTTTAGAATCATAACAGCGAATAGCTTGACTTCTCTTTTAGTCCGTTTGTAATGGTGTTTTAATACAACGTGTCATTATGTACATGCAGTATTGAAATGAATAATGATGGTTTTCATCGTGACTTTTCTCTTATGGTGTATTTTATTGGTGATTTGTACGATTGTGTAAATGAGGTACAACAATTGATAATGAGGGTTTTACAGAAGCGTCGTCAAGGGTCTCTTGGAATTTCTCATTTCTAATATAGAAAGACAAGTTTGGGACATTTTGTTATTTTGTTGCATCTCTAACTGTTCTTTGTTCTGTGTGTTTTCATCCAGTGGGTGGCGATATTGTGTTTCATTCTGTTTTGTGCTGTATGAAAACATTCTTTGTAAGAATTACAAACATAACATTATTACAAAGAATTCTACATTCTTGTGTTTTACTTGGAGAAAAATGTAAGTACAAGGGCTCTTTAGGCAGATGTAAATAAGAAGTGACATCAAAAATGATAAAGCATGGCTGAGAATGAAGTTGTTTATTTTTTCCAGTCATTTTTTAGTTTTCAAAAATTTGGACTTGATGTCAATCTGAGTATTCGTTTCCAATCGTGCAAAATTTAACTTCAAAAGCCAATGGAAAAATAGCATTTAAAATCTTTAATGTAAGGATGACATTCTTGTTTTAGGTGCCTCTATGCTGTTATTTTTGTTTGGACATTAATACACATTTTTATTTTCCTAAACATGTAAACTATTTATTATAACAAATATCTGCACTCTGTGAAACACGGGCACAATTAATGTTAATTCACTTTTTAAAGATCAGCTTTTAACATTAAAAACATATATTCTGCCTGCTTTATTATTAATGCATATTGTCATATGAATTATTTGAATAATCCAATATTGCCTGCTGAATTAGTTAACAGGCATATATTATTTATGTATTCGTACTGTAGGTGGAGCCATGCCTTCATATTTCTGTTATTGCTATTAAACAATAAAGCAGACCTATACGTTCCCTAATGGATTTGGGAGAAACAGGAAGAGCTTATAGTGTGTATGTTTTTTACTTTAGTAGGTCTAGCATGTACAGTTGGAGATGCATTATATGGAAATGGGACTGTCTTTGCGCTCCTTTCTAAAGGCTAACTTCTCTTTGTGTCATGGATTTTGCCTGCTCAGATCTTCAAAAGCCATTTTAATATGTAAAGTAAACTGGCCTTCCATGAGACTGTATAAAGCGGCCAGTCGCAGCATCAGAGCTTTCGGGACTCTTCTTCACGGTCAGAGGATGTGAAGAGGTGGATGTCTGTTGCATGTCATGCAAGCATCTATTTGTGTGTTTACGATGTTCTCAGTCATTACCAAGTCTTTGGTTTTCTGTAAAAATGCTTTGAATATTTTCATGTGTGACAAGTGCCAAAATAAAGTGACCTCTTCTTGTGGCATTTTATTGTTTTTACAAATCTTATTGTACACAAAGGCAAGTTTTGCCACTGCATAAAAGTGTCCACATGACTCCATTTGTTCTTTTTATGTTGTCAAGACAGTGTGCCAATTAACATAAAAATAAGTCAATTAAAGCATGAAAATGAAACAGTGGAATATTTACCACAAACAAACCACTAGTCGTCTGTTTAATGTAACCCAGACACAGTGATTCAAAATTTCCCTTATAAAAATGAACTATGTAACCACAGTTTCTGCCAAAATACTTTAACTGCTTACTATTGCTCCTGTAGTACTACTTGCTGACTAATACCAAATCACTCGCTTTTACTATGTGGTATTATATAGTAATATTAATTATATTTCCTCTGGCTCAGTTGGTCAAAGCATGGCGCTAGCAATGCCAAGGTCATGGGTTCCATTCATTAAAAATGTATTGTATAATGCAGTCTAAGTTGCTTTGGATAAAAGCATCTCCCAAATGCATAAATATAATATTATAATAATAATAAATATTATTAATATATTATTATAGTGGCAGTTTTTGCAGAACCTGTAGTTACCAGGGTAATTTTTTCCAATCTGTCGTATGTTTTTTATTGCAATGCATATATCCAACCAGTGAACTTGATTTGAGTTTTCTTATTATAAATTAATTTATTAAATGATTAATTGTGCAAACATCACATTTTCACTGATCTTGCAGGAGGGAAAACTTTAACACATATTAACACACGTTTACCCTAAACATTATTCCAGGCACATTATAGTATTTGAACTACATAATTATTAAACACAGAACCAAAATATGACATTATGACTGCACAATTCTTCTTCTTGTTGTTATTACTATTACTATTTAATCTTTTTTTAAATAATAATAGATTTCAAACCAACCTACTCTTTTTGCCAAATTACCATGGTTTTAAACCTGTGTCTATTGCATGCAAAACGCCTGATTGCCATTCACTGGAAAAGTATTCATGGTCCATCTGTGTCACTTTGGATTAATGAATTGGCTTCTTGTATAGCAATGGAAAGACTAACTTACTCAATCAAACAAAAAATGCACATATTTTACAAGATTTGGGACTCTTTCCTTCGGTTTTTAGATCAGAATGGACTCTTGAGTAACACCTAATAATGTGATCATACACAAATGTTTAATGACAGTGTGAATTATTTGTTATGACTTATTTTAATATATTTTTCCCATTGTGTTGAACTGTCATTTTCTTAATGTATTTTACAAAATTGCTTTTTTGGGGGTCTTATGGCTCTGTCGGGATGGGGTGGGTGTTCTTTTGTTGCTGTTTGGTTACTGGTACAGTATATATGTAACTAATTTTTTCTTAATGTTTGGAAACAATAAAAAGTATCCAAACACAAATTAACATGGTTTTATTATTTCTTGACAGATTCTATTTGAACACCATTTGTATTATCAAACATTTACTACAAATACATGGTTACAAGGGTTCTGGTAAACTTGTAGTATTACTACGAATACCATAGTTAAACACTTTATTAGTGTCATGCAGTACACATGTTTTAACGCTTGAATGAGGCTGTTTATTAAAGAACCCTCCGCGCGCGTTCACAAGCTCCGAGCGCGCGCCTGTCAGCTGCTCGGGATGAAGATGGCGGCGCGGGATGCGCTCGCGCGATATCACCGCGAACTTCTTTCTGTGATGTGCGAAAGATTTGGATACGCGGACGGGATGAGCGCAGTGACCGCAGTGACCGCAGACCTTTGACCGGGTAAGTCTGCGTTAAACACACACACACACACACACACACACACACACACATATACACGAGCTGCTTGACATTCACTTCGTTTGTTATGTGGCAGTCCGATAGATGCAGAAGCATCGAGACATGCACGAGACCAGATGGACGGGTTCGATCAGGTGGATCAGTGTGTGTTGATAGACTGTTAATACTGTTGTTTGGAAAGTTTTGTGTTTTCTCGATACCAACGAAATTTCAAATATCAATACAATAAGTAGCCTGTGCGTATCTGTTAAGGAGATTTGGGTATTTTATTTTCAGTTCGTGTCAAGCTTTTGTAAGTGTAAATTACTTCTCTAACACTGTGAAACATTGTAACCTTAAGAAAGCACTTCTTAGTGCTACTGTTGCTGCCTTTGATGTGTCGCTTCATTGTCTCCTAATGTTTGTAAGTCGCTTTGGATAAAAGCGTCAGCTAAATACATAAATGTAATTGTAAATGTAATTGAAGAGGCTGTTGCACTTTTAGTCACACTGACACTCATAAGATGCATCGAGTCCCAGGTGACATCAACCTGTTGATCTGCTGTTGTGTTGAAACTCGCCTTTGACATCTTGTGATTGTGTTGTTGTGATTGTTTGGTTGTGACATTCTGTCAAGGTGTTTATGTGAAGTGTTTATTTTGTGTGTGCATACAGAAGTGAGTGGATGAGAATCTCTGTTAGATGACATACATGAAAGCACGATTAAAATCTTCTTTTTGGAGAACAACTGGACTCGACTCGCCTTTTAGACACAATTGACACAAATGTTTCTTCTAAATCTTTTCATCTGAAGGTGTATATTTCAATATTTAAAATTGATCATGCCAACCTATTGATTTCTTTCATTAGAAATATTTTAACTGCTTTAATAAAAGCAGCCAGTAAGAGTTCAGCAGACAGAAATTTCTTCAGTGTTGTTTAAAGGTTGACTGGATGATAAAATGGCAAGTGTATGATTTTACTAATTCTAGACAAAGTGTGACTACTTTTGTTTATAGTGTTAATTTATTTTTTAGTTTATGATGATGTTTTAGGTGTTTCTGAACTTTTAACTGGTAATGTGGTTTCACTGGCTGTGCCGTGCGTGTTGTTTTTGCTTCATAACTTAAAAGACTTACACAGAATGATAAGTATATTGATAAGTTGAAAAATTGATCGTTTTTGAGTGAAATAACTCCTGTCGCTGGCAGAGCAATGGCACATTTGTAGTGAAATTGTGAAAGTCATTTATTTCTTGATGTTTCAGCTTCGACTCTGTAATTACAGTCGATGGCTATTGAAGTAGGAGAATAAGAAAATAAAAGACCTTCCTCTTCCTTTGAAACGAACCTATTAATGCTCATCATTGGGCTGAGAAATCCATCGAGCGCTGGAGAGAAACTGCAGTCGAGTGCCTCATTCATGTCCTTGATGAGTCAGATAGAATTAAACATTGTTGCCCGTGGGCTTTCTTCTCCAGGCTGAAATGTGTTTTATGAAGAGCTTAATCAGTACTCAATAAAAGAGCCACCGAACACGTTTACGTGCTTCTGCTTAAATATCTTGTCTGTCGAGGACGGGCCGTCATACACATGATGCATATTAAGTGCAGTCATACAATGTAAATGAGTTAATTACCATTTTTGTGATGCACTGCCAGGCTGAAAGAAATCATTATTTAGCCTGGTTTTCACAGACAGGGTCACACATTTTTAAGGTTTAATTTAATCCATGTTTTAATAAATGAATACAAATACAAAAAGTAAATTATACCATAGTATATTGTTACACCCCTAACAGTATTGATGACTGATGACACAATGTACCAAATTTCATTTGTTTGTTATTAAACCTTGAACTTGTTAAAGTTAAGTCTGTTTATACTGTAAATGCATTGGGTTAATGTTGTTTAAACTGGTTACATTTTTAGTTTCTTTATGTTTTCTCAAGTGTTGACTGTTTTTGGGGTTGTTTTATAAAGGGTTGGCTTGGTGTTGTTCCGAGTGCTTCAGTCTTAACCAATCATTGAATAAGTCATTGACATTTTAGACTATTTGTTTTACTCTGTGAATTAATTTAGCTATTGTTGTGTTTCTATATGCGTAATGGCCCTAGCGTCAATTTAACTTGATTAAAAAAGTCTGTTTCTATCACAAATCCATTTTTATTCAGCCAAATGCTAAAGCAGCATTGCATTTGTCTTTTAAGGAGTGTGCAATCCCATAATGCTTTGTGTTGTTCACTTTGAAAAAATCCAATCAAGATGGCATGAGAAATGTTAATTATCAATAGCCTATACTTAAGAGAATGAAGTAAATATTGAGGAATAGCACATCAGTCTGAATAAAAATGTGTGCTGATGTTTGGAATAATCTACCAGCAGTTCTTCCATGAGTTTTAGTAGCCGTATGTTCTTCATAGGGTTTGATATTTATACAAAAAAGTTTGCTCTTGGTAATGTAAAACAACCCATTTTTGATCACTGTAAACTCTACAGTTGTTCATGACTGTGGTATCTTCTTGAAAGACATGATGGAGAGTCATAGGTGAAGTGAGTTTAAAGTTAAGATCAACCTGCAACTAAACAGCACATGGAGGAAGACAGCGGTAGGGTGTTGAAGTCTGCTCTTGTCCCCAGGCGATAGCTGAGATTTCCAGCTTTCTCCAATAGAGAAGTTAGGAATGAATGGTAGAAATGTTAAAAACCCAGCAGGGGGGATGGTGGCAGGCGGCTCTACGGGGAGCCAAGAGCTGTCTGGTCAGGGATCAAATTCTCGCACCGTTGGCTAGCTCGCATCCATAATTCATCTGCTTTTTCACTAGCAGAGAAAATGGAAAATGTGCTGCGCTTTTTCCTGCGACTCTCTGTCTCGTATTCGCTTGTGTCCTTTTATTTCATCAAGCCGTTCCAACGTTTCTCATGACATGAAAGGGTCTGCTTGACGGCAGAGGGACTGCTTTTACTGGGAAATCCATAGATTTTGGGTTTTGTTAAATATGGCGTCTGCACTGATTCTTCTGGATCTCAAGCATTTCTTTCATACTGATGTTGTTTTGCATACAAATGAAATTCAGCATCTATTTTAATGGGGTTTATAGAATAAAGTTGTTTTTAATGTATTCTGCACCCTGGAAACATTCACTTTGACATATATAAGCTGTATCGAGCCCAGCGGGGGATAAATCCATTTTTATTCAGTTTGATGGTTTTATGTTGGCGGAGAGATTGTTCTTCCCGGTCTTTAATCTGATCTATTGCCTGTTCTGACTGGAAAAGCTCATATATCCGTGTGTTCATGGCTTTGGTAAGGTACTGTTAGTGGTACAGCGTCATGTGAATCCAACAGCGCTAATCAGTCCAATCAGACTTTGTTTAGATTAATAATGAAGGCTGTGTGTTATTTACCCAAAATGTTTATCTCATAGACTCACAGTTTAATGAAATTTAAATGATCCGCCCTGTAACTCATCTGGAAGGACCAGATCTACTTTAGTTACACAATTAGCTTTTCCTCAAATATAAATGAAAAGATTGATCTCTCGCACATTCACCTCTCTATACTTTTATATTTGAGGAAGATGAAAAGTGTTACTGTTTAACTAAACATGGATATATTCAACTCTCTGTTGATCTGTTAGTTGATATCTGTTGTCTATTGCTTTCTGCATTCATGGGTTAGTGTTGTTTGAAGCGAATGTTTCTGGTTATGAAGTTATTTGTGTAGTATATGTGTGTGTGGATTCAAATGACTCGAGGTTTTCTTCACGCTGGGCTGCTTTTGCATCAGATCTCCTTCATGTGCTTTGGACTGAAGAAGCTTCAAAGACGCTCTTGCTATAAATGGAAATCTCTCATTATGGCCTTTGGTATTTCTTGGCCATCTTTTATCACACTTGGTTTCCTGTCAGGAATTTGTCTGAATAATTCGAAATGTAATGCAGTGTATTGAAATGTAACCTGGCAAAACATCTTTAACAGGGCAGTTGATTTAGTTTTTTCTCACCGTGATGCAAAACTGCATTTGTACAGAAAAACAGATGCATTCAGCCTCAGGGTTTACAGTATTTCAGTAGTTTTTCAAAACTGGAATTGCACTTAATTTTCTATTGACTGTAATACTTGATCTTTGGTATAACCAGCCATGAAGCATTTCAGGAAATAATGTTTTTAAAAAGTACAGAAATCTCACTTTGATGTAAACGGAGCTAAAGATTTCTTAAATCTTCACTGTGACTCTATCATGACGCAGCTCTTAGCTTTAATTCTGAGTCCCTCTTTGTGTCTTTAATGGATCGGTTTTATTCCAGCTATGCAAACAGATGAGATTCAGTTTTGCTTTTATCCTGATTGTGTATCTATGTGACTGACCTCTGTGCCGAGAGAAAACAAAGTATTGTGTTGCACAATGCCGCCTTTACTTGTTGTAAAGCAGTACTAGTCATTAATTATGAAGATGGAGAGTATGAGGTGCATACATTTGCATACATTTGCATCCGAAATGGACGGTCTTTTAAGATTTGATTAAATGTTAAGCGGGCAACAGACCTAGATTTTGCAAGTACGGTAAAGTACAACGGGTAGTCGTGAACAAAAGATTTATATTTATTAATGCTGTAAAAATGAATACTTTCACTCATGTTAGGCCTATTTATTTGTGTATGTTTAACAGCAAGTGTTTAAGGGATTTATGAGGTTATTTTAGTGTAAATACAGCGTTGGGTTATTGTGCACCTAAATCATTTCCAGGATTGTTTATGTTTTAATTATAGCAGATTTGCATTCCTCATAACACAAAACAATGAACAATGCAAAAATGCAACACAATGTTTGTCTAAGTGAGATGACTATGACTATTCATAAATCTTTCCTCACACAATCTTGCGCCATTGAAGATCATCTCTCAAGTCATCTGAACAAAAAAAGTCCTTTCTTATCAGGCGAAAAAATAAAAGAAAGGAAGAAAAAGCCTCACTCCATTTTCTCATTCAAGGCTTATGTGTTTGTAATGGGATACTCTATTTCTCCTCAGCGTCTCTGAATCCACAATGAGATTCCTCTCTCACGCGCTGCCTTTTGAGTACCAGCTTTAGCTGAGGGCTTTGTGTGAAATATTCACTTTGAATTAGACGCAGGTGGTTTGCTTTCTAATAAAATCTAGATGATACATATGCTGCGGTCAACGTTGAGGTCAAAGGTTGTGGCCGTAGACTAACGGTTATTGCACAAACGGAGTGATTGTTTATTATTTCCCATTGTAAAGGTTTTCTTTATCATAATGTTTAAGTTTCTATGCAGCTGCCGGGCGTCTCGTGGGATTTTAAATCTCCCTGTCTGTACGTAGACCGAGCCGAGCATCTCTCCGAATACCCCTAATAATCCGCCCGTCTCCAGGGGCACAATTAACTCCACCCGCCCGTAATCTCATAAAGAAAGAGAGATCGCCTCAATCCGAGTGGCACGTGTTTGTGCGTGTGGATACACTTTGTTTTTAGCATCGTGAGATCCTTCAGTAATTGATGCATTATGAGTTATAAACATCCTCTGAAAGACTGTGTTAAAGACCTTTAAACATTAAAGATGCTGCAGTTGTTTTGTCTTGACTTTAAAGCCTGTGCTTTACTGTAGTAATTACTCTTCCACGAGACTCGCTGTCAGCGGCAGGATGAAGCGCTCGCCAGCTTTAACCTCACGACTGGGTTACGGGAGGTCGTCCAACAGCCGCTTTTCTGTGCCGTGTTTTCACGGGCCGACACTGATTAAAACCTCTTTTAAGGTGATCTGCTGCTGTTTGAGAGACTGAACTGAGGGTTCGTCTTAAGATTTTAGACATTTGTGATTCTGTCTGTGAAAACCAGGATTAAGTCTAAATATCTAATTGTGAAATAACGAGTTTGATTTCACCTATTAATTTCACTATGATTTCAATCTTTGACATGTCAATAATCAGTCAGTATTCAAAATATCAAGGTTATGTTTTCACAGAATCTTACTGTAAGTGACTTTAGCTGGGTTTTCACAGGCAGGGTCACATTTTCAGAGAAGGATGTTAATAAATGTTTTGTGTGGATCGTGAATCTCTTTCAGATTCAGAATGCTGTGATATCTCCTATAGGATTTCCTCCAGGCCGGTTGACCTCATTTAGAGTTTGTTTTTTAATGTCGTAGCTCACTAGAGAACAATAGACACATTGATGTAAGCAGCGTGCATTGACTTACTGTCTCTCAGACTCCAGAGATTAACCTTTTAGTCCAACACGCCCATGAAGGAGGTCTTATCTGAACCGTGAGAAACCTGGAAGCCATTGTTAGTGCCGCTTTGCCTGCGGTTAAATGTCTTTTTTCACTCTTTACATTTGTTTATCTGCTCGCCGCTCCGGCACCATATGAACCGTGATGGCAGGACTGCAGTGTGGATTGAATTTATTGAATGTGAAGTTTCTCCTGACCCTGCTGTGAATTATTAAATCATAGCCGTCTGGGTTGAATGTTTGCTTCTTGACAAACATTTAATTTATACACATAGACATTTTTGAATTCCAGGTTGTTCGGTTTAACATTTATTACTGTAAATATTGTTAATTTAAACAGCAATGGGAATCTCTTCAATGATTTTTTATTTTTCAACCCTCAAAATGTGTGATTGTGTCACATCTGCTGGTTGTTTTAAGGCATAATGATGTTTTACCTTGTCTAGACCGTGGATAGACATCGTCTATATAGCAGTCAAACAAGCTGAATATACATTTTGGACATTAACCACAGTACATTCAGAATAAGATGACTATAATATCACCTTACAGGAAAAAAACAAATGAACATAAATCAATAATATACAAATGGATGAAAGCATTGGTCTCAAGTCTCATGATCTACGTTTAATAGTTCATTACACTATTGTGTGTTGCTGTGAAGGACATGATGAGGAATTATAGATGACTCAAAATAATGGTCTATATTGTGTATAGTTGCTGTTTCAGAATCAGAATGAGTTTTATTGTCAGGTGTGTTTACACATACGAGGAATTTGTTTTAGTGTCAGAAGCTCCACAGTGTTACAGAATGACAGACACAGATGATAAAAGAATACTATACAAATATACAATATAGACAATGTGCAAAAATAGCAAGAAAAACAATATATAATAAGACAGTTTGAATGCACATTTATGATATGTGCAAATTGAAATATAAATAAGTAAGTGTTATAAGTAAGTAATGTGTGTTCCATGTTTGTGAGAAGTCTTACGTGACCTTGTACCTAATTTTTCCTGACTAGTCTTATCTTGTAGTCTTCTCATTTTTAAAATTACCATCAGATTTGTCATTGCATGTTTTCCACTTCCTTCCACATGACAGGAAAAGTGGAATTGAATTGTATGATGCCAGCTGGCAGACATTTAAATGCCCCGCAGGTCTTTAACCCACAGACTCTCAGTAAACTCCTCTACATTCACATCTCTGTCTCTCTCTCTCATACCGTATCAAACACACTGGAGGAGAGGATTATTACATTTAACCAATGCATTCAATGACAATCCACTTTAGAGCACTTTAGAATTGAGGAATATGTTTCCTGGAAAATATTACGTGGAGTTTTACATTTACCTCTATGAGATGTTAGATCTTAGAGATGTTCATGTTATATTGCTTTCATTCCAGATACTAGAATAAGGAAAACGGTCTGTAAGGAATCATTTCCATGCTGAAACCAGCCTAAGTTGGTTTTGTCTGGTCTTATCTGATCTTTTAGTCTAGCTGTTTCACATTCAGCGGGAGTATTAAACGCACAAAACAAGCTCTCATATAACAGCTGTTATTCCATTGACCCATCATCCCCCCACAGAGTTCACATTGAAACCTGAAAGGTCAGAGTTTTCATCCGTATTTCTGTACATTAAAATGAAGTGTCATGCGGTAAGATCTCAGACATGATAGCGGCAGGGTTTTGGTTTGTAAACTGGGCTTTAGGTCATCAGGGAGACGAGGAAGATGTCAACAGAAGCTCTTCCCCGCTGTGAACCCGTCAGCGTGCGTCGACGCTTTATTGCAATATTCAGATGTCTCAACAGTCTTTGCTAGAGGATTTGTTTTGCACGTCGACCCACATGAATAACACAATATTTTGCACAAAAATAATTCCAAAAAGGATTTAGCTTTAGGCCTGTAGGACAGATCTGAAATATTGTCAGATGGGTTTTGTTGGGAAAATGTATTGCAGTATTGCATAATACTTTCCTGTGTCTCAATCATACGTGATCGTTTAAAAGTGCAATCGCTCTGACAGAAACTTTCAGAAAGGAGGTGAAATGATATGTGGGAGTCGGTCGGCCAACGTTAGGGCTTTTCTAGCAGTTTCTTGGTTTTGATTGGTATGATTTCCATTCATTTAATTCTTGTTTGCCTCTCCAAAAAACATATTTCAAAGCCTTGCAATATAGAAATGTTTACCACATAAGTGTCATTATTGCTGTGTGCATGTCTATAGTGACTCTATAATAGCAGATCCAGTCTTTCTCTAGTGTCTCTTCCTCATCCAGCTGTTGTGTTAATTGGTTTTCCCTTCAGCTTATGAAGGAAAGTAATAAGACTGCGGTGGGTATGACGGGACCCTGCGGCACCAATCTGCTGGGGAAAAACGTCATTTTTCAGCACCGTTCCATCTCATCCCTCAGCTCACCGATTCCATCAAAACCCAATTCACACCTTTTCGCCTGCCACGTATTTTCACATTTCGTGTAGACTTTTTCTCCTTTGTTGCTTCCGTTAGCGATCAGCGCTGGGCTTTAATTAGAATCGCTTGAACATGCTTGAAACTGTCAGTAGAGCTGTAATAATGACAAGCACCTACAACAGATGTTATCTCCCTCCTCTGGAAGTTTCTTCTTAAACTTAAAAGGGAGCAAATTTAAACGAGCACCTCTTAACCCCGTCAAAACACCCGAGGGTCTTAATTCTCAGCCTCGCATGACTGCGTCAGGACATGTTGACAACCAAACATCCCTCCCCAGGAAGTCAACTCGATTACATGCCCGTCAGTGTCGACAGGTCTCACGTCAGCGGTTCACTGTTAATAATGAGACGCTAATTACACGCCGATTAGGTCAAAGATACAAGGTCTCATCATAATTTGCAGAATATTTAACATTTCAGATTGACGTATTGTTGAAGATAAATGAGAATATTAATATGGGTGTTGGAGGGTGTGATTTTTGTTCAAGGTGAGTTCAGCCTTTGACAAGACCGGCATGCAAAATTGTGCTTCAGGAAAATGCTTTCTAACTTGGAACAATAGCTGATGACAAGATGACAAATTAGGTTGTTCAATTGTAGCGTTTGGTTTTAATAAAAGTCAGTAAAATAATGTTTTAAAATAATGTTTTCTGATTTAACAGTATATCTTGGATTAATAGTGTGTAACAGACAACTGTTTGTGTCCACTTTATACAGCATTACAGAATGAGCAGTTTTGGTGTTTTTGGAGCTCCTCGTGTTGAGTTTTAAGCCTGGAAGGGTATCGTCTCTGGCAGAACTGTGTTTTTGTGCGTGAGAGAGTTTGTAGGCGTTAGTGTGTCAATGTCAAACTCGACTTTGGTTGTTTTTCTCCAGAATTTGTTTTGACTCTATAATAATAATTTAAGGTAGTTGTGTGAGACTTTTTGCAGTTATTAATTGCAAATGTCTTGTTGTTTCAGGACCTGATAGCAGTCTGTTGTGTTTAGGCAGGGCATCTCTCTGTGATGAATGATGTAATGGTCTGTCAAGGACACTAGTCTAAAATGAGAATTCAAGAAAGTGTGAAAGCAGCTGGACAGAGCGTTCATCAAACACCTGAAACCCTGAGACCCGTCTCTTCTTAAATATCTTAAAAATATATTCACTTATGTTATATGTATATACACAGGAAGATTAATCTACAGTACAGTATGTAGTTTTGTGCATCTCTCAATGAAAACATATCTTTCTTTTCATATATTTGTAAACCACTTTATGGAAATTAATTTATTTCTGGGCAATTCCATGTAATTGTCAAGCTAACATTTTTCTAAACGTTGCTAAAAGTTTTTCTAAAGGTTTCCATCATGCTGTTAGTTCAGATGTCAATATTTGGTGGTTTAAATAATCATGATTTTCTTTTTGTATTATTACTTCTGGTTTGTGTATTTTAATTCACAGAAATCCTACAAAGTGTGTTGTCTCTTAAAAATGGTGTGTTCTTGTTTAGTCACATTCATAACACATGTATTTAGACTCATTTTGTTAATAGATAACTTGTGTATAGACTGATATTTATCTGATGTCTGGACTGATGATTCAGTGTATTGATAATAAATACATTCTGTGAGAATTTATCCTTTAATTTTTGACTGTCACATGATGCTGTAATTTTCCTACTGTAAATTTGTCGTTGTAAATACAGAAGACTTTCTCAGTAAAATATTCCCATTTTCACCTTCACAAACACTGCATACAGTATGTGTTAAGAACTTTTATTCGTGCAGTATTCACAAGCATGCTTAATAATAATTGCACATTCAATTATTTAAAGGTCTCTCGAAAGTTTATTCGTATCTCTGGGAGTCTTTTTATCCTTCTCTATTAAAAGAATAGATCTCATCAGGAATCATCAAAGCCCACCGCGGGTCAACATAATTGGACCGGTGATGTGTGTGTGTGTTTTTCTAAAGGTTGTGATTTACCAATTTATTTGAGAGTGAAGTGAAATATGAACGGCGATAAATCACTGACCGTAATTAAGAATAAACTCTGGTTTGGTGAGATCTAAACATTGTTTTGATGTTATTTATCAGTCTGCATGAGAATGTAATCTTTTCATTACTTTAAAGTGCACAGAAGTAGCTAGTTAGAGGCACACAGAGACTAGTTATGTTTTAACAGGTGGTGTTTAAGCCCATCATGGCTCACAGGTCTGTACTTCTCACTCCTACAATAGATCTTTGATGCCATGTAACACAGTGTAGTCACAAGCTGGTAAAAAGAAAAAAAAGAATGTGATTTCACACAGATTGGACCAGCGTTCTGTAATAAGGGTTTCATTCAGACGCTTGATGTCGTCGTGCCTCTCTGTTCTCATTAAGCCACCTGTCAGTCAGCGCGCCGCAGGAACGACACGCACCCCTCCGTCGGCCGGGCCAAACGACACTCGGCATCATGAAGTGGGAAGCAGAATTAATGAATCGCAAACGTCTTTGAATTATAATGTTTAAGGGCCCTTTCTAATAAAGCTCATGCTTGTGTGCAGGGCGGGTAATTGAACGTCCTCGGGTCACATGAATATGAGGGCATGAATATGGATCATATTGAAGAAATGGCGGAACGGGTGTCTCGAGATGCCGTCCTTGACCTGAGTTTGCGCTCGCTTTGGTGCAGAGGGACGATTGTGTTTGTGTCTGTAATGTGGTGATTGATGTGTAAATGACTGAAATTGCTGGTTTTTCGTGGTGGAGGACGACCTGATTCATTCATTTTCCTCTTACTGAGCCTTTTGACAGCACAGTGCAGCTGAAATTGATTTCTTCCTCTAGGTAGTTGATTTGTTAGTCATTTTGATTCATTCATTCATTCAGAGAAAGTGCTTTTTCCACTTGTTGTATTTTTTGGGGGCATCAGCACCTGCTAAAACATATTTAGTGATTAAAATATTGGAAAAGGTTGTTGAGAATTTGTGCAATTCCAGCTTTATGGATGTGACATTTTTTTGAATATGAAATATCACAGAATGTATTATTTGCCAATATTTATTGTCATCTGAGCTGTCAGTATGATGGAAAACTTTGGTAAAACCTTATTTATTTTGGTAAGGTTGACGTTTGCATGTTAGATTTTTGTTGTTTATCGTGTTGCTGATGGCAAACAATAGATAGAATACTGTTAAGACCTCTTCTAGTAAAACCTGTAACACAGAAGACCAGTGAGAAAATACATTTGCTTTTGTTATTTTCACATATGCTGTTGTGCTGGGATCTGTATGTGTTTCTCATCATTGAAGCTGATGCGTTCTTTAGGTCATTCTCAAGGTGAATCTGGAAATACATTTACTCATTCAGCGGAGGCGTCTGACTGACATGATTTATAATATGTGCATGAAGCTGGATCTTCTTTACATTTTCTGAAGAAAATAAGAGTCGTGCTTGCCTGCGGGAAAAACGCCACAAAAATATTTACATTTAGGCATTTAGCTGACGCTTTTATCCAAAGCGACTCACAAATATTAGGAGACAATGAAGCGACACATATATAAATACAAATATAAGTGTTAAAATATGTTCCCTTGCAGTTTTTAAAGGTGATCTAAAGGATTTGCAAGCATGGTGTTAGCCGTTAACAATTTTATATTACTATAATACTAATAATTTATTAAATATTATGAATCAAATTTTCATATATCATTTTATCTTTCTATGTGAGATTTAGAAAGTTGAAGCACACACATCCATCATTAAAATGTAATAAATGTCTTCTGAAGCAAAATGATGGATGTGTAAAAGAAAATGATTCATATTTCATCTTCATTTTGCCATAATTGAAAACAAAAGCATATTAGCACTATATTCAAATATTTACTTTAAATTTCATTGGTCTCATTGGTCTTTTGATTAGTTGTTGTAATGTTTTGTGACATTTTGTTAAAAAAGCAGGTTGTTTTCATTTAGGACAAATTATAACAAATTATTGAATATACATTTATTTTGTGTCATTTGAACAGATGTAAGATGTAAAGTTTCTTAATGGAATAATATCCTGAAAATGAAACCTAAACTTAATTTTAATTTACCAAATAAGGTGTGTATCAGTCTCAAAGTCTCAAAGTCAATTCAATAATTAAATAAGACTTCAGTATTATAAAGAAATCCACTCAGAAAAGAATCATTTTGTGCATTTTGTTTCCCTTCACCAGCAGAAACAATAGAACAGGTTTGAGCGTCAGCAGGTTAAAAATATCTCGGTGTAAAAGTGCTTTTCAGAAAGAACAGATCCTTCACCACCAGGAGACGCGGCTAATGGAACACATGCTAAAGCCGTCATGTTGGTGATAATGGACTCTGTGTGTTCCTTTCTCTTTTGTTTCGAGCATCCCGTTCTGTTTTATAGCATTCAGAGATTTCACCTTCAACAAATCATTACAGACCACCTGTCCAGATCGGCCCGTCTCGTTTCATCTTTGTCCAATAGCAGCACATGATGTACTCTGCTTTTAGTTTTGTGTTTTTGATGAATTAAGAAAATACTTCAGTTGCTTGACTCGCATGCAGGATGTTGTCATTATAGAAAGCATTTGATTGGTGGAGTGCAAGATGAGTCATCAACATATTTGCTCTGCTTTTATGGATGAGAGAATAGTCATTTGGATTACTTTTAGGATCTTTGTGTTTTTGGATCTTTGTGGACATGAATTTAATTCCTTTTAAGATAGCAATGAAATTGTGTACTGTATGGGTCTGTGTGTGTCTGGACTGATATTGTGAGATGTGTACAGTGATGAGGTTTTTTATTTCTCTACTCTGTCACAGTGTCTATTGTGTATGCAAACACACACACAGACACACACACACACACACACACACACAGACACACACAGACACAAACACACACAGACACACACACACACACACACACACAGACACACACAGCACACACAGACACACACACACACACACACACACACACACACACACACAGACACACACACACACACACAGACACACACACACACACATAGACACACACAGACACACACAGACAAACACAGACACAAACACACACACAGACACACACAGACAGACACAAACACACACACAGACACACACATAGACACACACAGACACACACAGACAAACACAGACACAAACACACACACAGACACACACAGACAAACACACACACACACACACACAGACACACACACAAACACACACACACACACACACACACACACACTGACTGTGATGTTTCTGTATGGGTTTTGTTTGTCTTTGCTTTTAATGTTGTACATCTAAGCTCTGTGTCCATTACACAGTCTCCTGTCCACATGACAAATATCTCCTGTGGGAGTGTTTTAGCTGGAATACAGTATAATCTGTATGTATTACTCCATGATAGGAAGAAAAATGCAATATGTGATAAATATCTGCTAAATAATGTGATATAGAGTAATGCGTAAAGTAAATTATATATAAATATATTTAAAAAGCTGAATGTTAAATAACAAACATAGATGTTTAAATTTTTTCAGGGAAAAAGTCAGTCTCTATCTGCATTGACTTTATAAATATATTGACTTTTTCTATACATATACATACATATATATGTGTTTAGGAGTGTGTATACAGCTCATACTGTGTATAGTTTTGGATTATATAGAGTTCACAGTCTTTATGGAAATCCAAACAGTCTTTATAATCAGATCCAGCCGTAGAATAAGTCACGGC
This sequence comes from Beaufortia kweichowensis, assembly GCA_019155185.1. Classification (NCBI taxonomy): domain Eukaryota; kingdom Metazoa; phylum Chordata; class Actinopteri; order Cypriniformes; family Gastromyzontidae; genus Beaufortia; species Beaufortia kweichowensis. Next base: position 16,159,480 of record CM032808.1, on the reverse strand, counting down.
CAATGGGATTAGAAACATTTCTCAACATTGCTAACAGATTGTTTTCTAGCGTATGTCCCTCGGGAAGTGTGCTCTCTATCCAGACTTTATATAACCTGGATTGAAGGTGAGACGGCTGTCCACAAATATCTCCCATGACCGTCACATCTGTCAGTCTTCAGCTCTTCTTCCTCATCCAGCACTTGCCGTGATTTGTAATGCTTTTATAATTGATCCTTTTACTAAAATGCTAAAAGTATGTGATGCATATTTTTTTCTCAGATTTCGGAAATAACTTATACATGTTTGATGTTCTCCAGTCGGGTTTTGGGTTTAAAGCTAAAAGGATAACTTTCTTTCTGTAGTTTTAGACAAAAATAGAAACAGATACTTTGGATTTAAAGGACGAGCGGGGAACGTGTTTTCCCATCTTTCTTTGCTTCAGTTGAAGTAAATGTAAAGATTAAAGTATGAGTCCTCTTGAGGCTTTTGGAAAGCCATATGTTCTCCTTCACTTGACACAGACAGCTCAGTTTGTGGTCCTCTTCTCTCCTGAGCTCATTAAAATGCTGTCTAACTGATGGATAATAATAAAGATTTGTCCTGAAACTGAAATTTAGAGGATTTCCAGTCAGTTCTTATGGTGTTTTTAATGTGTTTTCAGTGTTTTTTTGCATGCAATTATATGGTTTCTAGAATGTTCTTGTTGGTTGCTAGTGTATTAGTTTATATCAGGGCTGGACAAAAAACATTATTTAACACTTTCCTTAAATCTGCAAACTTGTACGTTTTTCAGCAAGAGCCTAAAAACAATAACAGTAAGATTATACTGATGTATTTATAATGTAAATGTATAATTTTGTAATTGTCATAATTAATTTCGATGAATAATTAATATTTTTTTCTTGTATTTTTATTATAAAAATGATCCAGTTAGAACTGGACTTTCTTATCATTATTAAAAAAAGAGAATAAAATTGGTCTTCTTCACAGTTTTTAACAAGAAACTGAAAACTAAAAGAAAACCAAATGTTATTTATCTTTTTATAGCGTTCTGCATCTCTGCATTATCATCATCTTGAAAGAAGTGTCTTGAAATATTAAAACTTATATTCCTCTTCATTAGTCTTTTTCATTCATGCTGAATATAAGACTCTTGTGCCAGTTTGTTTTTTGTTCCATGTTTATAGATTTCAGAGGTCCGTTCACCTCATCTAACATGAGTCTGAGGTAAACCCAGTCTGTTTACATCATCTAAACTTAGCCTTCATAATCCATTGATTTCACCCGCAAAAGCTTTTCAAACATTAGTGCACGTAACGCTGATGTTTTTATAGTAACTGAGACGAGACTGAAGAGATGCTCCGGCTGAGATTTTAACAGTGTTTTCAGCCGGTGAAGGTTTGGATGTTTTGGTAGTTTTGATCTGTTTCATGTTTTCCTCATTTGGATGTTATAAACCGTTGGTGGTACTGATGTGTTTTGCTGTATTTGCATGACAAACGGCTCTGTGTCAGATGATCATTTGGTATATCTAGATTTAATGGGATTGAGAGACACAAAAGGTCATTTATTTCCTGCAATACTTGCCCCTAAACAGATATAATAATAAAGATGCACATGTGCTGTAGCTGAAGTGACCTTGATGAAGGTGTTCTTTGTGCCATCTGAACTTAAGAAACAAAAGTGATAGCACAGTTATTTTAATAGTTTAGTGAATGTTAATAACCCTGTTAACAGAAACATAAGCCTTTTATTCAGAAGCTTTCATTTATTTATTTGACAGTCACTAAATCTTTATGTCAGGATCTAATGTGACATTCACACTGATTGTCCTGATGGTTTTCTGAGATATATAGATGTGAGAGAAAAGTGTATTGTGAGCAGATGAAGCAGATACACTTCAAAGAACACCAGCAGATTATATTAAAGATAATGTGCATCCATAGACTTCAAAACGTCAACGGACACAAAGTCATTTTGTTGTTTTCCTTTAAGCCGGGAAACCCGGTGGACTCGATCGCTGGAATATCAAGCTGAAATTCTTAAAGAAGTATTTCACTGGAATGAATATTCTGTCATTTACTTTCATGTCTTTCTAAACCCATGTGACTTATTGTATTTTCCAAAAGCAATAAATAAGATATACAGTGAAAGCACATTGAAGTAGTCCACATAACAGTCATTTTCAGCTTTAGGGTTTTATCTCAGGATACATACTAGATACTGGATACTAGATATAGATATTAGATTTTTTTATTATTTTAAATCTTAAATTTGAGGTATTTTTATAAATAACATTAACATTTGTAATTCATTTTTTAAGTTTATATTTATTGTTAGTGTGTAGTAGTTTTGTACATGTTATTGATTTGATTCAGAACACATAGTTTTATTTTTCTCTCGTTTTTCATTTATTGTTGTGTCAAAAACCAGAAATAAAAGAATTTATAATCCGTTTCAAATGTTGATTATCAGACACGTCATAAAACACTGTTTTACAGTATTTGTCTTTTTTTATATTTTGTTCATTGCAGTTTTACCCTCATCTTGACTTTCAGGGCGACTATTGCCTGAAATTTATAGTCTCCTTTTAAATATTTACTGATGCCTTTAAACAAGAAACCAGTCATTTTCAGGTCCATTTGCTCTCTCTGTAATAGCCGTTAATGTTCTGTCGGTGGGCTAAACTACTCGATGCTTCAAGTCTATCAGCCTGTCATGAATATTTCAGCGTTTCATTCAATTGGACAAACTTTCTAGCATGGCCTGATAGCATTCAAGGGAGCAGCTTTCTGTAGCTCGCCGTCCAAATGATGTCAATGAATATCCAAAAGTTTGGTGTTTTGTGGAAGTCAAAGAAGTCATTGTGAAAGTACGTTTTTAAAGCAGTAAGGGGTGATTTTGACTGATGCCATATTTTCATTCACAATTGCTGTGAAATCTCTCAGTTAAAAATATCTTGGAGGACATTTTTACAAAAATGTTATTGATAACTTTCCATTCGAAAATCTTTATATGATATTTTAAATGTGTGACAGATCATTTGCTTTGTCTTGAGTGTTTATTAAACACGACGTCTGTTTAACACACAAATGACTGAACTCCAATGAAAACTATAAAGTATGAAAGAGACATTAATGAGTGATGGGTCGAGCTGATACAGCATCACTTTCCATGGAGCAAAATGTCACATTTTGCCTTAAAGACATCGAAATCATTCAGCTGTGGTTTTTTAAGTGCTATTTTCTGTGTTGTCATGACGACAGACTTAACACTTGTTCCCATGACTTCAGTAATGTGTTAGTAATCCAGTGCCCGTCCCCCGTATAGACAAAATATAGATTTTCATTTTCAAGAAGTGTTCAAGCATTTAATATTTGGATTGAAGTATTTGACATCATGTTTGTAACTTGTGAGTCATGTATTTTGTTTCTGCCTTTTTCAGGTTTCAGGTTTGATTCTCAAAAGAAACACATGTACTGATAAAAAGTGTCTTATTTGTTATAAAGAAAGAAGCTTTTCCTTTATATCATGTAGCTTAATGAGTCAACAGACTAGATCATAATAGACGAGTCATTAGATTTGTACATTTCGTGACAACAATACTAGGGTGTTATAGGTGGTTGTCAGGGAGATTATGATGATTATTAATATATATCTTTATTAAAATGGCAAAATAGTCCTGGTAAACCCCTCCAACTGAAGCAGGCCAATAACAAAGCGTGAGAAGACATTCATGGCATGTTTAGATGATAACCAGACATCAGGGAGGACAGATTAATGTGCTCTTACACAGGTCTCGCTGTGCACATTACACATTATTTTATCACATTATTACATTATTTTATTGTACAGTTTGGAATTTGTCGAATAGAAACGTAACTAGAAAGTTAATTTAGAAAGATATTTATTTAGTCATCATGAAGCCGATGCTTTTGTTTAATAGAGCAGAATCCCTTTCCTCACATTTATATCACGGTCAGCGGTTTACTGAGGAGTTTATTATTAAATCTCCAGCACTAACATGCTAAAGCATTAGCCACCCGTCCATACAAATGGACGTACATGATGCTCGTCTCATGGTTTACATGTTTAACAATATTTCAGTATAACTCATATTGACAGAGTCTGAGAGTAGAAAAGAGAGAGAGACTTTACAGGAAGCTGTTGAGAGAGTCGTGGTCCACACCGCTGTGCCGTCTCCTCTGATTCATCATGACAGCATCCGCTCTTTGTTCTGTCACGTCTCACGGCTGCTTCAGGACCTCGTCTGGGTCTTTCTCTCATCCAGCGCTCTGATGTGAGTATACAGGTGTTTGTCAGAGGAATTATGATCAAATGAAAGTGGTGACGTCTCGCAGGAAGTGCAAACAGGTCTCGCAGGGGAGCGAGATTGTGCTTTGTTATTAAATCAGCCCCACACAGATTTTATTCAAATCGTTTCCATTCATTTTAATATGAGATGTGATATTGTTTTTTATATTTAAAATGAAGCAACACTTCCATTGATTTAAACATGCATTGATGTGCACATACATAGACTGGCTCTGACATAGACATAGATCTTTCTATATATTGCCAAAGAAATGTTTTAGTCATAGTCAGCAGTTATTTTTCTTGTCCATTTATTATAATTGACAGTGACCCCACACAGACACATTTAATAGGGACGTAATTATTTTCTCTTTAAAAAGGTTTTTCCAGCATTTTCAGCATGCTATTAATTACATTTCTGTAACTGTAATTTCTGTAATAACTGCCATAAATTTTCTCAGAAATGATGAAATTTTGCAGGAAGATAATGAGCAGATCTCACTGGGAGGGTCGGCTATTAAAAATACCTAAAGTAGAGACGCTGAGATCTCCTGATGTTCCTTTGAGCATTCATCAGTTTCATATAGATCAGCCTGTCAGATTCCACACGAGTGATCAACACTTTATAATGAAGGAGAGCGGTCAGGTAACGGCATGACACCTGACATGTGACACTAATTCACTGTGGCTTATAAGACGTCTGCAGGAGGGATGTGTTGTAAAACTAGACTGACTTGACTAATCGTTTTCAATTATTCAAGACTGTCATATCAAGAAGTCATTCAGGCAAATCACCAACTAGTTTTACAACACGTCCCTCCTGCAGACGTCTTATAAGATTTCTCAAGACTGATTAGTCAGGAAGAAATGTCTTCACATGCCATCCTCCGAAAAGACTTGTTTCTAGGAGATGTTTTTGTGTTCAAAGACAGATAGATGTAGTGTTAGATTTACTTTTATTATTATTATTAAAACTACTTGAACTCACTGATTGGTAGTCTGTGATCATTTAGATTAGATTAGAGATTACAAGTACAGAGCAACAAAATGCAGTTAGGTCTAACCAGAAGCAGGATATAGATTGTGCTTCATGTTAAGATTATTTACAGGTATGTGACAGATATGATGTACTATAAATATATACAGATGGCATTATAAACAGAGGTTTACAAATTGTGCAGTAAATATAGACAGAAATGTACAAGAGGATATGTACAATGTAGTGCGGTTATAATATCTATAAACGGTTAAAAAATCTGTTAAAAAATCCCCCTGCTTCGTTCCTCTGTCTGCAGATTTTCTTTTTTCAATATTGTTCCAGTTTATTGATTCTTGAATGATTTACACTTACAAGTTATCAAAGTTTAGCCCTTAGATTTGCTCAAAGCAGAGAAATGGTCTCAGCCTGGTCATTTTTCTGTCACTTGATATTTAGAAGAAAAGTAAAAAACTTTCTGAACTTTCTGAAACTCTAAAATCAATCTATCCTCTCGTGCCTATGGTGGTTTTGTGCTTTTTTATAGTCTCTAAAGGTTTAATCAAAGAAGATCAGATGTGAATGTGAATGGCATGTGTTCTCTGTTGGAGGTGCTTCAGGGCTCTGGAGGCTCTGAAGAATAGCTGTTTGATCAGCTTTATGTCTTTGCTTTCTGTTCTGATCAGAACTTGTTAACAGTGAGATTAAAACATTATCACCTGTCGGTGTGTCGGTGTAGATCTTCATGCATCTGTGTTACTGTCATGTTAATGTGACAGATGGCATTATAAACCGCATTTTTAGAAATATAGACAAATGTAATTTACACAGGATATGTCTTATAATAAAACCAATTTTTGCCATTATTTTATTAAAGTTAATATTATTATTACTTGACTAGCATGTTAATGGCTTCAAAGCTAATGTATGTGAGCTGTCTGAAAGCCTTTTTTAGGGGGTTTAAGGCTTAATTATAGGGCTCACACCATATTTCACATCCTTTAGGAGTTAGATTAAAGACGTAGCTTTGATTTATAATACAAACTCACCAGTGCTCTGTCTGTGCTTTATCTTTCTTAATAAGCCATAGAGAATTTATGAACTGTGTACTTCAATTTCCTGTTTTTCTTTCATCACATCGTCCAATTCCTTTTGTCCTTTGACACAGTATTCATGCCGTTTGAGCACAGAGAATTACTTTGGTGTCGGCGTTTATTCTTCTCAATGAGACAAAAACACAAAGACTCTTTGCTCAAGACAAAAGCTGTGGATCATGTTGCTCTCTGTAAAGATAAAGAAAGAGACCTTCATACCAGAAACAAACTCATTCTTATTCATATGCAGTTCATTTTGTGTTTTTGGATGTTATTTAAAACCTTGATACAGTATGATTGTAATGTTTTGCTTATCGTCGTCCATTTAAAGCATCTTGTATTGTTACTGAAAACATAGAATATGAAAACAGTTTTCTCAATATAATGTACAATGATGAAACTTTGATGAAACTAAAATTGTCTAAATTTGTGATTTGACTTTGTGTGTCAAATTTGCATGGGATGTATATTAGTGGTACTAACTGTAAAATTATTGTAAGATTTTAATCAGTTTCTCTGTTGAAAGATGACTTAATTGATGACAAATACATCAAAAGAGCATTTAATCAGATGGCTCGTTCTTACATCAGCACTTTATGACAAGATTATGTATCAAAAATGTTATATGATATATAATTTAGGACTTAGATTAGAAGTTCTCTTCTTTTCTTTTCTCATTTCGATCCTCTTAAATCATTAAGTCTGATTACATTAAATTGATGACTTGGATTGTTGAGTTTTAACAGATCCCTGTGGCTGTGAGGTGGACACATCACAAAATTCAAGCCATTCTCCCAGTTCAGTCTGGCCTATAAAGTGATTAACGTTCTCCACGTCTGCTTCAGAGACTCCGCGAGGACCATAGCCGACAGGCCGTTAGCATCCAACACTGGCTAAATCTTAATATGATATCTCAGAGATAGAGGACTCAAAGGAGGGCGCATGGATTGATTCATTCATCACTATGGAGATTTTGTTATGGCGGAAGGGAAGCTAAAAGCCAGAAGATTGAAATTGATTTTTGCTTCATAATGCCGTGTGGCTGTTGATTTATATTCTGGTGATGGATTATTACCTGCTATGCTTGTCTTTTGTTTGTCTGAATGAATGCGTTTACGAGGAACTGTTGGGAAGAGAGGAAAGATACTGTCGGTTTCCCCGTCTTCGTGAATGGAAGCTGACAGCTCTAATAGCGTTTATATTTTTGTGTCCGTCTGTAAGAAGTGTTCTCCAAACTGGATGTGACGGCTGTTCAGGATGTTTGTTTACCACTGCGGTCATCTTTTCTTTGACTGACAGCTGGATCAGGGTGAGGGAGGTTTAGGACGGGCGAGAAGCATCTTTAGGAGTATTAAATCTTGTGTGGAACTGTAAAATGCTCCATTATAATTTCATGTCCAGTAAAGGTTTGTATTAGTAAAGATAACTGCTGAAAGAGTCCTTCATCATGCCCGAGATGTTATTGATTTCACACAGACATCAAGACTGAAATCCCTTCAGTGTTTCATTTACTGCTGATTAATAAGACATTAAACAGGACGCTGGTCATGTGAAAAGAGGTTTTCTACATGTTTGTTCATTTAACGGAGTGAGTCAAAAGTCACACACATTATGAAGGTTGTTTCTTTTGATCATAAAAAAGCGACAAATTACAGTATCAGTCAAAAGTTTAGACACAATAAACAAAAATGTTTCTCATGATCCTAAAAATCTTTTTATTTGAAGGTTTGAAATTACTTTTGTAGAACAAATATTTGTGCCAGAATATTGCTTTCCTTTAATTAAAAAAAAACATTTAAAAAATAGTTTTGAAATGGATTTTTTGGAGCAAATAATGAATGTAAATCAGCCAGTAAGAGTCCAGTTTAGATAGAAATGTCTTCAGTTCTGGTTTCCAGTTTGAGACCTCAAAAAGCTGAATGATAAAATGTCAAGAGTATGTTTTACAAATTCTAGACAAAATCTTCTACTTTTGAAGATGATCAAATATAACAAGTGTTCATTTATTTTAGATGATTTTACTCACAACACATAATTCCCACAGTTACACTTGTGTTATTTCATGATTTTGATGAGTTTACTTCTATTCTAAAATGTGAAAGAAATATAAATAAATGGTTAGTAAGAGCTTCTAAACTTTTGACTGGTAGTATAAATTAAATGCCAAAACCAACGATGGCAAGTTATAATCTCCTTTTGGTCGATTACTGAATTTCTGGTGTCAGAACAAAATATTATATTGAGATGAGGTTATAAATCAGGTTGTTATGGTTGTTGTGTTTTTTGTGGTAAATGACCGCAGGGTAAGCTGACAACATTCCTGTTGTATGTCTTGCGTTACAAGTCTTATGACTAAAAACACAACATTTTTGCTTTGATATATTTCCCCGTTCTAACACGCTGACACACATTCTGTCCTAAAACCCAAACCCTCCCGTCATCTCTGCTCCATCATTTACTTTCACCATCTCTCTGCAGCTCATCAGTATAAAAGAAACACTTCGTCATGTTGATAGTGTGTGTGTGTGTGTGTCTGTGTGTGTGTGTGTGTGTCTGTGTGTGTCTGTGTGTGTGTGTGTGTGTGTGTGTGTGTGTGTGTGTGTGTGTGTGCGTGTGCAGTGTGTGTGTGTGTGTGTGTGTGTGTCTGTCTGTGTGTGTGTGTGTGTGTGTGTGTGTGTGTCTGTGTGTGTGTGTGCGTGTCTGTGCGTGTCTGTGTGTGTGTGTGCGTGTCTGTGTGTGTGTGTGCGTGTCTGTGTGTGTGTCTGTGTGTGTGTGTCTGTGTGTGTGTGTGTGTGTGTGTGTGTCTGTGTGTGTCTGTCTGTGTGTGTGTCTGTGTGTGTCTGTGTGTGTCTGTGTGTGTGTGTGTGTGTCTGTGTGTGTGTGTGTGTGTGTGTGTGTGTGTGTGTCTGTCTGTGTGTGTCTGTGTGTGTCTGTCTGTGTGTGTGTCTGTGTGTGTGTCTGTGTGTGTCTGTGTGTGTCTGTGTGTGTCTGTGTGTGTGTGTGTCTGTGTGTGTGTCTGTGTGTGTGTGTGTGTGTGTCTGTGTGTGTGTGTGTGTGTGTGTGTGTGTGTGTGTGTGTGTGTGTGCGTGTCTGTGTGTGTTTGTGTGTGTCTGTGTGTGCGTGCGTGTGTAAGACGGCATTAGCAGATGAAAAGACTCTTTTGACAGGAGATTGTTGAAGATCTGCTCTTGAGTTGTGTTTGTGTGAAGGAAATCTGGATGACTCCTGCATAAGACAGTTACAGCCAACATGAAACACATTTGAAAGCTTTTTGTAACTCGCAGCGTATTTCAGACTGAAACGGGAAAACGAGAAAGAATTGTGGGAACGGGGTTTAGTTTAATCCATATTAATATTTTTACTGCAAAACAAGACAAAATGTATTTTTTGCAGTTTGGAATAAAACAGTCATTGCTCTTCAGTAATCTTCTCTGAGCATATGTTGACCTTTTCCTTCTCCATCCCATAAACACTTCAAAGATCTCTAACTGACTTGTCTTTATTCTCTCCAGGATCCAGGACCAACCTAATTAAAGTTAAACGTCATCATCCTACTAAATCTTCTCTCTGACACTGTTTCAAGATGTTTGATGAATATCCCGGCTAATGGAGAACTATTTAACTCCAATCTTCCACTGTTAAATATTTATCCTTGGCTAATGGAAACGATAATCTCTGTGTGGATATATATAGATAGAGTTGTGATATTGTCTCTCTCTCTCTCTCTCTCTCTCTCTCTCTCTCTCTCTCTCTCTCTCTCTCTCTCTCTCTCTCTCTCTCTCTCTCTCTCTCTCTCTCTCTCTCTCTCTCTCTCTCTCTCTCTCTCTCTCTCTCTCTCTCTCTCTCTCTCAGATGATCTTAATTTTCTTGCTGTCATTGTGTACTGCAAACACACTACAGTATTATACAGTTATTCTTGGCAACTGGAAATATGCATTTATAAAATATAATGTAATATAAAATGTCTGAGTCAGCTTATATTTTATCTCTGAAATTCCTCCCGCTCAGCTGTTCTGTTTTATTCCTTTTAGAGATGAATCATTGAAATGTGTGGCATTAATGGAACCGTGGATCTCTGGAGCAGAAAGCCTTCACACACAATGCTTGTTCTGCACTTTTCCACTAATAAAGGCAGGGAGGGAATTTTAAGCCATTACTTAATAAAAGCTTAATGCAGCATGTCAAACTTAATGATTTCTCTCTGCGCTCTTTGAATACAGACGTCCTTGTTGTGTTAAAGCTGATCATGTACTTGTTAAGGACGTTGCTTGGCCTAGTTTGCTTGAACTCTCACGGCGTCAGATTTCTCTCCTGTACCTCCTGTACTGGATCTCATAAACCTTCCTGCAACTTCCAGAAAATCCAATAAAGAAATCACAGGACTGAAGTGAGCACACTGACATTCAGACACACACACACACACACAGACACACACACACACACACACACACACACACACACACACACACACACACACACACACACACACACACACACACACACACACACACACACACACACACACACACACACACACACACACACACACACACACACACACACACACACACACACACACACACACAGACACACACACACACACACACACACACACAGACACACACACACACACACACACACACACACACACACACACACACACACACACACACACACACACAGACACACACACACACACACACACACAGACACACACACACACACACACACACACACACACACACACACACACACACACAGACACACACACACACAGACACACACACACAGACACACACACACAGACACACACACAGACACACACACACACACACACACACAGACACACACACACACACACACACACACACAGACACACACACACACACACACACACACACACAGGCTCTTTATACAGTATAGACTCAGTAGCACACACACACATTTTCCAGTCACACCTGAAAGCTGTGGAGCGTGACTGGTCTCACATGGATGATGATGATGATGATGATTTTGTGATCATCACACATATCATCACACACATGTGTTTATCAGCAGATGTCTTGTCTGTATGATGACACACACACAGATCACATCAATAGACACACTTCATGTGCTTCATTTGTTTGTTCTTATTAAAATGATAAACAAGTAAGTATGACAATAAAGTGGCTGTACATTGTCATCTTATTACACAGCTTGCCACAAGAGTAAATTATTAATCATGAGCTAAATAAATATTTCAAATCAATATTTACAACAAAAGGAATTGTAACAAATATAAACAAAAGAGAAAACATGTTGTCATATGAGATACAATGTTCAAACGCAATTTGGTCTAATTAGGTTTGATTTGTAATATAGTCTCATAAATGATATTAATTAGGAAGATTTCTAATTAATTGTTTTGTCTGTAAATTATTTTCAAGATGACTCGCAGCCTGTGTTATTAGTTTTCAGTGGTTCTGAGAATAATATCTCTGAAATGTCACAACTGACCAATCAGAATCAAGTATGTGTGTATGTGACCCTGTCTTTAAAACTCTTATTCTGAGATAATGAGCATCAAAGTTTTCATCAAAAAGATTTAATTCTTTAACATAATCTTACTTGATATTAATTAGGAAGATTTCTAATCAATTGTTTTGTCTATTTTTTCAAGATGAATGTTCCTCAATGTTATTTATGGTTCTGAGAAAACAGTCTGAAATGACAAACCAATCAAATATGTACTTGAGCTGTTAATCTGAGCTGTTTTTCTCAGGCAGGATCATATTCATGTATATGTTGTGGTGTAGTTTGGACAGAACAGTTATACAACTTGACTATTACTCCTAAAAACTACCTGGATGTCTCTCTAAACATTAAGATATACAGGCTTAGTTTTGATCCTTCTAACCTTTCTCTTGTTTTTCTCTTTCAGAATGAACAGATGGTAGAAGACGTCTCTTAAACCTCCTTTACTCGACTGAATTTATGAAGCCCGGAACGTTCAGCACCGAAGGAGGAACATCAGAAAAACACACGAATCGTGATGTCCTCAGTTATTCGCGCGTGGGCTTGTTTTATGGATGCGGCGAATCCGTCGCAGGTTATGGGGACCATGGTGACTTAGAATTACAGTGTTATTCCTGTCTAATTCCTCCTTTACCCGCTTAACAGAACAAGGCCGTAACGCCTCTTAATCCCTCAGTCATGGCTGGAGTGAGAAAGTTGGCACGGGCTGTCAGACATCAGGGTCTCCACCGCCTGATCGTAGCGCTTATACTTTTCTGCCTGCTTTCTATGGCTTACCTAGCTTATCACGTCAGCGCTGGACCCAAAATCAAAGAAGCACCCCTTCCGCTCCCGCTGGGGGAATGTGTCGCTACATCAGTCGTGGGTGGTGGACAGAGAGCTCCGCTGTTCTTACCGTCTCAGGTCAGCCAGCGACAGAGACGCTCGGCTCGGACGGCGGATAGCTTGCGGACAGAACCCGTGGTCCTGCTGTTTGTGGAAAGCATCTACTCCCAACTCGGACAGGAGATCGTTGCCATTTTAGAATCCAGCCGCTTTCATTACCACACCGAAATCGCGCCCGGGAAGGGTGACATGCCTCCTCTGGCGTGGAGAGGCCGTGGGCGATACGCGCTCGTCATCTACGAGAATCTTCTCAAGTACGTCAACTTGGATTCTTGGAACCGCCAGTTGCTGGATAAATACTGCCAAGACTATGGAGTAGGAATCATCGGCTTTTACCGTGCGAATGAAAACTCACCGCCCAGCGCTCAGCTTAGAGGCTTTCCTCTGTTCCTGCGATCTAACCTGCCGCTTTGGGACTACAGAGTCAACCCCGCCGCACCTTTACTTTACATCACCAAACCCAATGAGCTGGAGTCAGGTCCTTTACCTGCAGACAACTGGACCACTTTCCTATCCAACCACAGCACATATGAGCCAGTTCTGTTAGCAAACCCCCGACCCACAGAACCCAATCATCTCCCGACACATTCACACCAACAGAAAGCGCTGCTGGCTACGATCGTGCAGGACCTGGGTCTTCATGATGGGATCCAGCGGGTGTTCTTCGGTGGTGGCTTGTCTTTCTGGCTGCACAAGCTGCTGTTTGTTGATGCTGTCGGGTATTTAACCGGCAGACGGCTCAGCTTGTCTTTGGACAGATTTTTATTGGTGGATGTGGATGATATCTTTGTTGGGAAGGAGGGGACACGTATGAAAGTGGCAGATGTGGAGGTAATTATATGAAGTCCTGAAAGAGCTGTGTGATAACATCTCAAGTGTCAGGCGAATTATACTGATGTTTCCAAGTGGTTGTCTCTCTCTCTCTCTCTCTCTCTCTCTCTCTCTCTCTCTCTCTCTCTCTCTCTCACACACACACACTCTCTCTCTCTCACACACACACACACTCTCTCTCTCTCTCTCTCTCACACACACACACTCTCTCTCTCTCTCTCACACACACACACACTCTCTCTCTCTCACACACACACACTCTCTCTCTCTCACACACACACACTCTCTCCACACACACACACTCTCTCTCTCTCTCACACACACACACACACTCTCTCTCTCTCTCTCTCTCTCTCTCTCTCTCTCTCTCTCTCTCTCTCTCTCTCTCTCTCTCTCTCTCTCTCTCTCTCTCTCTCTCTCTCTCTCTCTCTCTCTCACACACACACACTCTCTCTCTCTCTCACACACACACTCTCTCTCTCTCACTCACACACTCTCTCTCACACACACACACACTCTCTCTCTCTCACACACACACACACTCTCTCTCTCTCTCACACACACACACACACACACACTCTCTCTCTCACACACACACACACACACTCTCTCTCTCTCACACACACACACACTCTTCTCTCTCTCACACACACACACTCTCTCTCTGTCTCTCTCTCTCTCTCTCTCTCTCTCTGTCTCTCTCTCTCTCTCTCATCTCTCGCTGTAGGCTAGCATGGGGCTAATTAGCCTGACTCTCTTTTTAATTTGAGCTGATAAGTTCTCATAGGGGGTTCTGTGTGGCCCACCACACCAAAAGTGATGACATGCCTGAGGTTTTTCACTTTTCTTTCAGGTTTTCTGTCTTTTTACAGATTTTGTCAACCGCTTTTGTTGTTTTACAAGAACTGTCCTTTTCTCTCCACCTGTTTAACGTGCATCCCCGTATGATACAAAAATATTATAATTCATGTAACTGGGGCTCAGTGATATGACGTATATCAGGACTGCGTCACATTTTAATTGTTAGTCCTTTTTCTCAGCTCAAAAACACTATCATTCTCTATACAATTATTGTGATAAAAGCCTCAGATCATGATTAGATTAGATTCATTAGATTCATCTTTTCTGTTATTTTGAAGAATGTGAATAAAGAGCTATTAAATGAAATGCATTTAGTATCTAACCAGAAGTTCACATAGCAATATGTATATGAAATAAATAGAAATGTGTATATATTATAAATGCTAAATATTTAGTTTTCATATGTAACAATAATTATTATAGAATGATCTATGAAATAATATATAATATTGTTTAATTAATATGAAATAAATATGAAATTAATATGTAATTGTCTCCTATGGCGTGACAGCAAAAATGTAGAAAAAAGAAAAAATATGCAAAATTATATATGATTAATAATATTATTATACTTATGTATAACATCATACAAGTATGATAACGTTCTAAATACTGTTCATCATCATCAGCTGAAATGATTTTCTCTTTATTCTCCCCATCAGGCGCTGCTTCACACGCAAAACAAACTTCGTTCTCTGGTTCCTAATTTCACCTTTAATCTGGGATTCTCTGGCAAGTTTTTCCACACAGGTATGACGAGCCGTCGTGACGTTAGTCGCGGAGACGAAAGCCGCGGATGTTAACGGTCTGTTTGTTCCTCAGGTACAGATGAGGAAGATGAAGGAGACGACACTTTGCTCAGACACAGACAGGAGTTCTGGTGGTTTCCTCACATGTGGAGTCACATGCAGCCGCATCTCTTTCACAATGTCAGCGTGCTGGCGGAACAGATGAGACTTAACAAACAGTTTGCACAGGTCAGCACATGTCCTGATGAATGTGATTGGTCTGTGAAAGCTCCTGGATCGTCTTTTATCTCGTGTTACAGGAGCACGGTATCCCCACAGACATGGGTTACGCTGTAGCCCCCCATCACTCGGGCGTTTATCCCGTGCACAGTCAGCTGTATGAGGCGTGGAAGAGCGTGTGGGGCATCAAAGTGACCAGCACGGAGGAATATCCTCATCTCAGACCTGCTCGCTACCGCAGAGGCTTCATACACAACGGCATACAGGTAACAACTTTCTCTCCAGTCGGGATTCAGTTTTTGAAAAGTAGGTTCTTGTATACAGAGAAGATGCAGAGATGTTGTGTGTTCTTGTGTGTGTGTGTGTCAGGTCCTCCCTCGGCAGACATGTGGGCTCTTTACACACACCATCTTCTATAAAGATTATCCCGGAGGACCTCAGGAGCTGGACAAGAGCATCCGCGGTGGAGAACTGTTTCTCACAGTGCTGCTCAATCCGGTTGCTAACACATTTTTAAGTTCAATATTGTTTTCTGTTTCTACCATGTCAGAAGACATTTAAACATTTATTAAGTAATAAAAGTGGCACTTTATTACAGTAAATGCTGTAGAAGTATTGTTCATAGTTTGGTCATGTTGTTTATGAATGTACAAATGCAGATTTTAATGTAATTCACCTTTATGCATTTGCCAAACACTTTTATCCAAAGTCACTTATTGTGTTTCCTGGGATTCAAACCCTCAAACTTAAAATTACAATAATACTTAAAAATGAATACAGAAAAAACTTCTGACGTGTCTCATCCTCTCTCTCTCTCTCTCTCTCTCTCTCTCTCTCTCTCCTCTCTCTCTCTGTCTCTCTCTCTGTCTCTCTCTGTCTCTCTCTGTCTCTCTCTCTCTCTCTCTCTGTCTCTCTCTCTCTCTCTCTCTCTCTGTCTCTCTCTCTCTCTCTCTCTCTCTCTGTCTCTCTCTCTCTCTCTCTCTCTGTCTCTCTCTCTCTCTCTCTCTCTCTCTCTCTCTCTCTGTCTCTCTCTCTCTCTCTCTCTCTCTGTCTCTCTCTCTCTCTCTCTCTCTCTCTCTCTCTCTCTCTCTCTCTCTCTCTCTCTCTCTCTCTCTCTGTCTCTCTCTCTCTCCTCTCTCTCTGTCTCTCTCTCTCTGTCTCTCTCTCTCTCTCTCTCTCTCTCTCTCTGTCTCTCTCTCTCTCTCTCTCTCTCTCTCTCTCTCTCTCTCTCTCTCTCTCTCTCTCTCTCTCTCTCTCTCTCTCTCTCTCTCTCTCTCTCTCTCTCTCTCTCTCTCTCTCTCTCTCTCTCTCATGGTCAGGTCAGTATATTCATGACTCACCTGTCAAACTACGGTAATGATCGTCTGGGTCTGTACACCTTCGAGTCATTGGTGAGGTTTGTTCAGTGCTGGACTCATCTGCGTCTGCAGACACTGCCTCCTGTCAGACTCGCTCACAAATACTTTCAGATTTTCCCTGACGAGAGAGACCCCCTGTGGCAGGTTTGTGCTATTACACCATTTAGCTAAATATATATATAAATATATACCCTCGATATACTAAAGTAATATAATGAACAGGAGATCATTTATAATTGTGTCATTTTAATTTACGCTCACATTATACTTGAAATATTTCTCTCTGATGAGCAGAATCCATGTCATGACAAGAGACACAAAGACATCTGGTCCAAGGAGAAGACCTGTGACAGACTGCCAAAGTTTCTGGTTATTGGTCCTCAGAAGACAGGTAATCCCAAAATAAATAAATGAATGAAAGGAAATGCATTCCAGGTTTATATTGGGATTCGCTGTTTGACCATGAGATTGTTAGCGTCAAGCTTTACCAGTTGAATGGATTTAGAAATGGATTTGTTTAGTATGTGCATGTCTGGTTCTTTACACGATTAAAAACACACACTCTTTATTGTCTTTTTTATGTTTACAATGCAAAATGGCATAAAAAAAACTGATGACCAAATCTGACACAATATCAAAACTAAACAATACTGTTAAAGACAATACACAAAAGTCAATATTCAGTATGAAAGCTAAACAAACCGCAATACAATGAAATAAAAAACAATTTCAGGTTATTGTAATTATAAAATCATTTTGCAGAACAATGAATTTGGCATGCAGGTTATTTCATGAAAGCAGTTTGATGATGTTGTTTTTTCTGATGTCACACAGGAAGTACAGCGCTTCACTCGTTTCTTACTCTACATCCTGCCATTACCAGCAGTTTCTTCAGCACGCTCACATTTGAGGAAGTGCAGTTCTTCAGTGGACCAAACTACCAGCGTGGCATTGACTGGTAACCATAGAAACCACAGCCATGCTTCATTTTCTTTCTTTCCACGTACCCATTTTACAAAGCCTGTCATATATTACACTTACAGAAAAATATGAAGATTTGTTTTCAGCGCTTGACCACAATTATTATTGCGGTTAGTGTTTCAAATAAACCCCTAAGATTGAACTTTTGTTCTCATTGTGACTCTGTGTGTTTGTCTTACAGGTATATGGATTTTTTCCCCGTACCCTCGAACGTGAGCACAGACTTCCTGTTTGAGAAGAGCGCAAACTACTTTGACACTGAGACCGTCCCGAAGAGAGCGGCCGCTCTGTTACCGAGAGCCAAAATCATCACTATACTTATAAACCCAGCCGACCGGGCCTACTCCTGGTACCAGGTGTGTTTGTGTGTGTACACGTTTCTTTGGACAAATCTTAGACTGTCCCTTTCCAAATCTAATACAGACATTAATATCGGGTACAAAGATTTGTCAGCGCTGAGCAACTTTGATCAGATCATTTGATCAGACTGATGTGAATATAAGGCCATAGAGACACATGTTTAAATGTTTGATTTCTCTCTGTCTCTCTCTCTCTCTCTCTCTCTCTCTCTCTCTCTCTCTCTCTCTCTCTCTCTGTCTCTCTCTCTCTCTCTCTCTCTCTCTCTCTCTCTCTCTCTCTCTCTCCTCTCTCTCTCTCTCTCTCTCTCTCTCTCTCTCTCTCTCTCTCTCTGTCTCTGTCTCTCTCTCTCTCTCTCTCTCTCTCTCTCTCTCTCTCTCTCTCTCTCTCTCTCTCTCTGTCTCTCTCTCTCTCTCTCTCTCTCTCTCTCTCTCTGTCTCTCTCTCTCTCTCTCTCTGTCTCTCTCTCTCTCTCTCTCTCTCTCTCTCTCTCTCTCTCTCTCTCTCTCTCTCTCTCTCTCTCTGTCTCTCTCTCTCTCTCTCTCTCTCTCTCTCTGTCTCTCTCTCTGTCTCTCTCTCTCTCTCTCTCTCTCTCTCTCCTCTCTCTCTCTCTCTCTCTCTGTCTCTCTCTCTCTCTCTCTCTCTCTCTCTCTCTCTCTCTCTCTCTCTCTCTCTCTCTCTCTGCTCTCTCTCTCTCTCTCTCTCTCTCTCTGTCTCTCTCTCCTCTCTCTCTCTCTCTCTCTCTCTCTCTCTCTCTCTCTCTCTCTCTCTCTCTCTCTCTCTCTCTCTCTCTCTCTCTCTCTCTCTCTCTCTCTCTCTCTCTCTCTCTCTCTCTCTCTCTCTCTCTAGCATCAGAGGGCTCATCAGAACCCCGTGGCATTAAACTATACATTTCATGAAGTGATCACTGCAGGTCCCTCATCGCCTGCCGTTCTGCTGTCGCTGCATCGCCGCTGTCTGCAGCCCGGGGCTTACAGCATCCATCTGGAGCGCTGGTTACACCATTACCAACCCAGTCAGGTGCACACAATAATACAAACACACACAACGCACACTTACACACCTGTTGACCTCGGCAGGATTTGACATGCTGTTGATTACCACAGAAAATAATTTCATCCCTCACTCTGTTAAAACAAATGAGAAAAGCATTGTACATTTTATGCACATTATAATACTGTAAATAATATACTTCAATTAAAAGTTTATGACAATCTAACATAGTGTTTATTCACTTTAATTTCATTCATGTATAGAGATATTGCTTGTATTTTAATAACATATATTGTGTTTTTATTTATTATTATATCATTTAGAATATAATGTATGCAAAGCTTCTTTCCAACAATAAAAGCGTGTGAAAATCGCGATAAATGAATTGAATAAGACTGATGATAGTCATGTAATAATCTTGATATATCCACGTTACATGAATTAGACAACTTCATGTATTTGTTGGTCCAAACAATGCAAAATTGAATCAAGTATTAAGAGTTTGGAAACATTCTTTTGTTATTTGGAGTCATTATTTTGAGATTATGTACAGCATGTTGTCGCTGTTATATCTGTTAAAGTGCAGATTTAACATGTGTTTCTAAACCAAACAATCTGCTGGTCTGTCATTATTAATGTGTCTCTATTCATTTCTCCACAATCTCAATGTGAATCTGTGTTATTAAGAGCACTATACTGTAGATCTGTTCATGGATGTTAAATGGTTTCGTGTCCTGTGAACAGCTGCTGATGGTGGACGGTGTGCAGCTGCGCTTCAGTCCTGCGCTGGTGATGGATGGAATCCAGAAGTTTCTGGGAGTCACACCGTATTACAACTACACTCAAGCTCTGATGTATGACGTCTCATTAATGTCCAAGTGAACGTGTTGTAAACCGTGTACAGTATTTACAGTAATACAATATTTATAAAGATAAATCACTGATGAACTAATACTTGTAAAGGGATAGTTCACCCCAAAATAAACATTCTGTCATTTATTTAAAAATGTTTATTTACATTTAGGCATTTACATCTGACGCTTTTATCCAAAGCGACTTACAAATATTAGGAGACAATGAAGCGACACATCAACAATAGTACTGAGAAGTGCTTTCCTAAGTTTACAATGTTTTGCAGTGTTAGATAAATACCTGTAGAGGAAAGAAAAGTTTAGTGTTTTTTTATTATTATTATTATGATGTCAGGTGTTCGTGGAAGAGGTTTCTTAAGGATGTGAGGGATGTGGCAGAACGATTTACATTTATTCATTATTGTGTTGTTTTTTCTGTGAAACACAAAAGGTGTTTTGAGAAAAGTCAATGAGGGTCAATGTTGTTTAGTTACAAACATTTATCAAAATCACTTATTTTGTGTTTCACAGATGAAAGTCATACAGGTTTGAGTGTAATAAATGATGATTTTTTTTGTGAATTATCCCTTGAAGTATCTTTTAATGATATGTGTTTGTGATGTGTGTGTAGGTTTGATGAGAGTAAAGGTTTCTGGTGTCAGAAAGTGGAGGTGGGTCGTACTCGCTGTCTGGGGAAAAGCAAAGGAAGGAAATATCCAGACATGAACCCTGAGGTAAAAGTCCTCATCATAACTGAAGTAAAATACACATCTTGTTTAAACTACACACAGCAGAGAGGTTTATTTAGTCGTGGCGATTAGTGAAGTATTTCATGTTTTTAATGTGTTTATCTGCATGTTTTTCTTTCCTCCAGTCGAGGGCGTTCCTGTCGGAGTTTTACCGCGAGCAGAATGTGGAGTTGCTCCGGCTGTTAAAGCGTCTCGGGCAGCCGCTGCCTGTTTGGCTTCGAGATGAGCTGCACAATGCCAGCTGGAGCTGACAAGAACCTACAGGAGGAGAACCATGCTAGAACCCAACTCCACGCTGGAGAAAACCAGGGTAACTCGCCCTCCATACGCCACACGGGCTCGGCTCTGAAAGACGGGCCGGACCGGATAAAGCCCTCAGTGCTGGAGGTCCAGCTCATTATGGGAACATGGAAATGGGAGCTTCATGATTGAACAATGTCAGAAAGACTTCCAGAGGGGCAAATATAGTCTTCTCAGAGGAGGAGATATTGCACAGAACCTCCAGGACATGTCTATGAAAGAGAGAAACCGATTTATTTAATTTTATTTCTAAAAGGGGTTTTATTCTGCTAAGCAGAGAACTATTTAAATGTGTCTTATAAGTTTTGCTGTCTTTATCCCCGAGAACAATGTTATTTATTTCTGTTCGACACATCAACATTGTACAGCCAGCTTAAGAGAAGCACATTTTCTTTTAAATGAATTGTTTTTTCCAAGAAATGTCAATTTTTGGTAAGATAGCTGTACGATTTACAGCTCTGTTACAAAGTCTAGTGAGCCACCGTTACAAACGTTAGTGTTAGACAACATCATCATGTTGTCTTTATGCCATTGTATGATCAAATACTAGATCAACGTCACGTATACTGTGAGAGAATATCATCCCAGAATGCATTGAGCTCAGTTATGCTTTTAAAGGTGGCTCACTAGCTGTAAGAACAGAAATACTGTAATATTTCAGCAGAAATCTGAGAGCTGTTCTTATCTGTGCCAAACCAGTTTGCACATTCAGAGTCAAACATTTTGATCAAAATACTTGTATGCAGCAAATCTTGATTGTCAGTGAGTGAATGTGTATTGTGTGTTTGATCACAATAATGTGATCTGATGTCTGGAGTTCATCTTGGGAAATAAAGGCACTAAATGAAGAATTGGAATCTCAGTTTCTCTGCTTAGTTTAGAGAGAGAGAGAGAATAATCATCATAGAGAAACAAGAGACTCGCCCTCCATTTCAGAGCTCTGATGGTCAGCTTTATAAAACAAAGCTCTTCAGACTTGCTCAGGTCCACTGGGTGAAGAGGAAGAATATAAATGATATCTGCAGTCTTTTATCATCAAGCTTTATTTAATGGCTCTTTGTAAGAGCAGTTATAAACACTAAGGTTTTATATGCTGTGAAGTCTATAAGATAAAGAGATTTTATAGTACAGAAAGACACTTTGAGGTCAGGGTTACAGTACATTAAATAGTTCATGTACACAAACACTTACTTGCTGTTGTTTAGACTTTTTGAATTTGTAAAATCATGTCGCTCTTGACGTTTATCCACCTTCTTGAGGTCTCAAGCTGAAAAGATTTTTTATAAGAAACTGAAGGAATTACTATCAATGCTGGACTCTTTTTAACTGCTTTTTATTTATTTGGTCAAAGTAATCCATTAAAAAAAATTTTTGTCTACAAAAGTAATTTAGACAATTGAAATATACAAAGATTTAGTAGGTAGGCTGAGTAAAACAGAATTTTTCTTTTTAACATTGTTTTCATCTTGAAAAAATGTTTTTTCCTTAATTTTTTTTCCATCTCAAACATTTTTTCATCTTAATTTTTTTTTTCTACAAAATGTTTTTTCATCTTCAAACATTTTTTTCAACTTCAAAACATTTTTTCTTAAAACATTTTTTTACTCTTCATTTTTTTTCAACTTAACAATTTAATCTTTAATAAAATGTTTTACTCCACAACTTTTTTTCCATTTTCCATTTTTTTTTAATCTTCAAAAAAAAGGTTTTCCTCTTCATTTTTTCCATCTTAAACATTTTTTCCATCTTCAGAATTGTATTATTGTTTGCTGTTAATGCTATAGGGAAGCCCAGAACTGCAAAGTAAAAAAAATCATGGTGAAGAATTTTTCTTTCCTTATATTCCATCCTGGAGCCTTAATCCTAAAGATTTTCTACCCTTGACATTTTTATCCATCTTCCAAATTGTTTTCTTATACAAATGTTTTTACCATTTAAAAAAAAATTCATTCTCATAAAAATGTTTTTCTCTTCAGATTTTCTTTCCATTTTCAAAAGTTTCTGGATTTTCAAAAAAAAGATCCATCTTTAAAAAAATCTTCAAAAAATTTTTCCATCTTCAACAAACTTTCTTTTCACTTTCAAAAAACATTTTCAGCTACAAATTATTTTCTTTCTTTAAACTTTTTATTCATCTTCAAAAAAAATTTTTTCCTCTTCAAAATATTTATCTTTCTTTAATTTTTTTCCTTCTCCTAATTTCTTTTCCACCTTTACAAATGTTGTTCTTCAAAAATGCTTTTCATCTTTAAATAATTAGTTTTCTCTTAAACTTTAAAACAATTTTTTTTTTATTTAACATAAGTAGGCTGAGTAAAACAGAATTTTTCTTTTTACAAATTTTTCCATCTTCAAAAAAATGTTGTTTTTCCTTAATTTTTTGTTTTCCATCTTAACATTTTTTTAAACATTTATTTTTCATTTTAACAATTTAATCTTTAATAAAATGTTTTACTTCAACTTTTTTTTGAATCTTCAAAAATGTTTTCCTCTTTGAAATGTTTATCTATCTTAAAAAAAAAATTTCCTCTTAAACATTTTTTCCATCTTCAAAATTGTATTATTGTTTGCTGTTAATACTATAGGGAAGCCCAGAACTGCAAAGTAAAAAGAATCAAGGATTCCCTTATATTCCATCCTGGAGCCTTAGTCCTAAAGATTTTCTACCCTTGACATTTTTTTCAGCTTCAAGAATTTTTTTGATCTATCTTCAAACATTTTTTCATTCTTATAAAAATGTTTTCCTCTTAAAAAAATTCAATCTAAACATTTTTTTTCATCTTCAAAAAAATTTGTTCCTCCAATTTTTTATTCATTCAAAAAATTTTATCTTCAAATTTTTTTTTCCTCTTTAAAATGTTTATCCATCTTAATTTTTTTTCCCATCTTTAACAATTTTTTTTCCTATACAAATGTTTTTACCATTTTCAAAAAAAAAAATTCATTCTCATAAAAATGTTTTCCTCCAAAAACTCTTTTCACCTTTTTTTTTCAAAAAAAACATTTTTTATTCATTCTCTATAAATTTTTTTCAAAAGGATTACTCTACAAAATGTTTATCCATCTTTAAAAAAAATGTAAGAAATTTTTTTAATCTTCAAAAAACATTTTCCACTACAAATTTTTTTCCATCTTCAAAATTTTTTTCATAAAAATGTTTTCCTCTTAAAAAAAATCCAATCTAAACATTTTTTTTCATCTTCAAAAAAATTTGTTCCTCCAATTTTTTATTCATTCAAAAAATTTTATCTTCAAATTTTTTCAAAATGTTTATCCATCTTAATGTTTTTTCCATCTTTAAAATTTTTTTCCTATTTTTTTTACCAAAAATTTTCATCTCAAACATTTTTTTATCCTCAAAAAATATTTTCCTCTACAGATTTTTTTTACATTTTCAAAAGTTACTCTACAAAATGTTTATCCATCTTTAAAAAAAATGTAAGAAATTTTTTTAATCTTCAAAAAACATTTTCCACTACAAATTTTTTTCCATCTTCAAAATTTTTTTCATCTTCAAAAAAAATGTTCCTCTTCAAAATGTTTATCTATCTTTTTTATTTTATTTTTTTCCCTTCTAATTTCTTTTCCACCTTTACAAATGTTTTCCATCTTCAAAAATGTTTTTCATCTTCAAAAATGTTTTTCATCTTTAAATAATTTTTTTCCAACTTAAATTTTTTTTCACCTTAAATTTTTTTCCTCTTCAATTTTTTTTCTTCTCAATACTTTTCTCATCTTTTAAAAAAGTTTTCCTCAATTTTTTTTCATCTCAAACATTTTTTTTATCTTCAAAAAAATATTTTCCTCTACAGATTTTTTTTCCATTTTCAAAAGTTTCTGGATTTAAAAAAAAATACTCTTCAAAAAAACATTTTCCACTACAATTTTTCTTCCATCTTCAAAAATGTTTTCATCTTCAAAAAAATTTTTTCCTCAATTTTTTATCCATCTTCAAAATTTGTTTTCCTCTTCAAAAATGTTTTTCTTCAAGAGTAAATTTTTGACCACCAGGTGTCACTATCAATACGAATAAAATCCTGAGCCTGTAATGCTTTTCCTCTTTATATATCGTTTAATAAAGTTAAAATTAATGTTTGATATGGCATTTGTTGTTAAGTTTAACAACTGCATTTTTGTTTTAACTTGTCAATCTAACACTTGAGTGTTAATGAAAAAGACTTTTTTGGAAGAGAAAAAAACAAGAGAAGAAAATCTTTAGAAAATGTTTAGTAGAAAATAAGGTTGAAATGGCCGAAATGTCATTGAAATAAGACTAGAAAACACATACCAGCATGTGTTTACAATTTGTTTGGCTACTAGATTACAATCTTATAGTCACTGTTTTCACAATTTCTTAATAATTTTTTTACATCTTAAACATTTTTAACATCTTCAAAAAATGTTTTCCTCTACAAATTATTTTCCTTCTTTAAACTTTTTATTCATCTTCAATTTTTTTTGGCATCTTCAAACTTTTTTATCTTTAAAATTGTTTTTCATCTTCTAAAAAAATGTTTTCCTCTTCAAAAATGTGTTCACTTCAAAAGTCAATTTTCTGCTTGCTAGCCTACAATTACCATGCCAACCTTGACCACCAGGTGTCACTATCAGTACGAATAAAATCTTGTGATTGTAATGCTTTTCCTCTTTATATATAATTATTTGTATATATTTGTTCAAATTAATGTTTGATATGGCAAGTTTAACAGCTGCACTTTTAACTTGTCAGTCTAACACTTCAGTGCCGATGAAAAAGATTTTTGACGATGGAAAAAACGTTTTTTTGAAGAGAAAGAAGAAAATCTTTAGGACTTAAGGAAGTAATAGAAGGACAAATGTTCTCTTCACCATAAATTAAATGTTTAGTAGAAAGAAAGGCCGAAATGTCATTGAAATAAGGCTAGAATTATTTCTAGGCTACTAGATTATCATTTTATCACTGTCACTGTTTTCACAATGTCTCATCACTGAAATCATCTGCACGGTATAAAAAGGTAATTCAACAAGGAAAATCATTATTACATGTTTATGGTTTAATAGTAATTTTATTTTTGAAACATTCACACTCGTGCACAATCTGAGCAGAAAACACAAGCGGCTGCAGAAATGCTCTTTTTATTAAATACTTTTCCAGATCAAGTATCAATAATAACAAAGCTATGATGAAGACCTACTAACATTCAGACAAACACTTGATAGTTGTCATTTCATGGTTTTATTAAATGTATGATCATGCAAAATCCAGCATCCATGTTTAAACTCCGAGTATATACGAAGCCCAATAGTATATCATTACAATGCAATAGATTCACTAAGAATGAGGGGAGCAGACCAAGCAGAGGCTTTTGTTTTAAATATCTTTTCACTATTTTCTAATCTTTTAAATATGACATAATTCCCAATGGGTCGGTTTCATGTCGAGATGCAAATACTATGATTTTTTTCCCTATTTTTTTATTAAGTAAACACACAACAATGGAAAAAAGATTTATCAAGAAAAGTAAACATGCATATCTGCCGGTTTATTTCAACTGTGTGTTTGAGTTTCTCTTGTTTTTGGACGGGTGGACCAAAACAATTCTTCCTGTATTCTGGCCCAAAACATACACCAAGATATCAGGAGGTGTACATTTATTTCTCTAAATCTACACTAGCTAGTGTCTTCTCATAACCATCATTCTTTTTCACTTCTGAAGATGTCGACCGTGTACAGAAAATGAAAATGAATTTACAAAAAATAAACATTTCGCCAGGCAAGGCAGCAGTTCCCCAACAGCACAAAACAAGAAAACAATAAAACAAAGTAAAAAACAAGCATGAGAATCAGAGACGTGATCAAAGCGTCACATGATCTGATGACATCACTACGTTAAAGGACATGGTGGTAAAGGTGATAAACGCGCGCGTGCACACGTGCAGAGATACACATCTGATATGTCATAAAGCCCAGCACACTATGAAGGGTGTGTGAACACTACATGTATTTACAGACCGAGAACTTACAAAAGACAGACGTGTGCTCCGAGGAGATGAAGTAGTCTTTTGTTTTCCACACTTCACAATATAGTGCCTCTGAAACTAAACGCTATTAAAACTATCTAAAGACAAAAACGTAGCGTGAACATTCCCGCAACTACATCACTTACGAAAATCAAACCCTCACTTCTAACAGTTAAGTAACAGTAATATTAAAACGCCGTTTAAATAGTCAGTGCCATAAAACCAATGCGTAACGTAGTTTGTGGTCAAAACCAACACAGACCTCTGTGAACCGTAATCGTATAAACATTAAAACGGTGATTTTAAACAATAGGAAGCGAATAACCTGCTTCTTGTGACTGAATGAGGCGGATGAGGTGTATTTACAGAGCTTTGACCTCCGTCACCAACATGAAGCACGACGACATTGAAGACGGGGTGATTTAGACACATCAAACATTACTAAAAACAAGCGCACACTTTTACAACACAACTGTATGTGTGTGTATGTGTTCAGATGATTCACAACACCGCATCCTCAACTACTAACATCAGCTGTTTTTATTTATAATCATGTAAAAATAATGAATCCTCTTTAAGATCTGATTATGGCCATTAGGATTTGTGCTGTTAATCAGTTGGTCTATTTCATATATTCTTATAACAGACTATTAAACTTACACGAGGGATTAAATATTTCACTTTCCGTCTCACACACACATACAGACTGCCATCTAAAATCTCTCCCTTAACCTGAATGTTAGCGAGTGTTGTCTCTTTAAACATTTCTGGATATCGATTACTTAGATTAACTTAAAAATAAGAGTTATTAAAAGTCAAACTCGTACGAGTCTGAAACTAAAAAGAAAAATGAAAACGAACACCCGGGCTGTACAAACTCTCTCAGTAAAGAAAACCAACACCAAACAGAAACATTCCTTAAAAAGATGAAAAACTACACTTTGGTTCTTTTCCTTTTTGATATGAAGAACTTCTATTGATCCGTGTCATTTTCTGCAAACCCTGTAAACTCGAGCGGTTTTTCAGCGTTCGTGTCCGTGTCTTTTAATCTCCCAACCCTCCCGTCCTGTTGACTTACATAAATGCTTTTGAACTTGATTGCAGCTTCTGTTTCGGCTAGTGATTTTTTACAATATACAGCATATTTACGAATTCATAGATCAGTACGTACAACACCTTCTGAACATCTTTAACGGGCAAAAAAAGATGGTTCCATGGGAAAAGGACAAAACGGCACCCGCGTGCGGGCGTCAGATACATGCACCGTCCCTCGGGCAGGGCCACGGCCGCGGCCGGCTCCCGTTGGTCAAAGATTGGACAGGATAGGTGGTGTTGACAGTTGAACTGGATGTTGTTAGAGTTCCTCACTGGTGTGTCTGTAACTTTAAGAGCCGTCATCCAGCTGGCCTTCATGTGCCCGTCCGGCCACAAAGAAGAAACGTTCCCATTATCTTGAGAATCCAGGCAAGCTGAGGAGATCAATACACAGACTGAAACTCGACACATAAAACTAGTAAAGCACTTCGTAGCACTATTGTTTCCTCTTTTGATGTGTCGCTTCATTGTCTCCTAATATTTGTAAGTGGCTTTGGATAAAAGCGTCAGCTAAATGTAAGACTGAAGAGGTTTGTGACACAGGTGATTATTTACCTGTATCCCATGCGGTTCACTGTAAGGGGGCGGCTGGCGCTCCTGAGCAGTGGAAGTGAACGTTAAGCCACTTGCTGTCGCGGCGGTGCCAGACGCGCGTCTCTTCTGATTGGCAGCTGCGCGGGCGGCCCTGGCCGTCGATGTACTGCGTCAGACGGATGTACGCGATGCAGGCGGCGTCTTCTCCGATGAGGTGGACGTGTGGGTTCAGGATAGTGGTGTGCACGGGTTTGTTGTTCTTACTTAACACTGTGACCATCAAACACACACACATCTCAATACAGATTTATTCACACAGATACTTGTAATTAACGGTGCGTATAATAAATATAACTTACAGTGCTCAAAATAAAACTTGTGGAAGTCCATCCCCTCCACCAGATTCCCCAGAGCTTCAGGCTCAAAAGAGGTCAGGCCAGGGTCACAGATTCTTCTGAAAGTGACACATGACAAAAGGATTATAGTGAAGACCAGCAGAAAAACATTTTCCTAAAACTAGAAAACATATTTTCCTAGAAAATAGAATTGAAGTTTTTTGACATTTTTCCAAAAATTGGGCAATTATTTATCTTTTCCAAAACAGTACGACTTTGTTTTTCCATGGTAGAAAAAATAATAATATTAAATGTTTTCTGGTCGTTCTTCATTTGTTTTAAAGTATAAACCTCTCGTCCTCCAGTCCTGAGAAAATCTTAAAATACATCTCGTGCAGAGATTACACATTAATTACACATCAACTTTGTTTTCAGTTTGTGTATTTAAAGTGCCAGTGTTTGTGTGTTGTGTATGTGTGGATAGACTCACGTATATGCTTCAAAGTCTCCATTGTTGACCGCTTCAATCAACTGCTCTGTGATCTTTATAATCTCCTGCTTACGAGCTAATAAAAGCAGGACAGAAGAGAAAGACGATGGATGTGTGATGACGTGAAGAAGAAGAAGAAACAATGAAAAGTTCATAATAAAGCACAACATCAAGTCAAACATGATTTCAAATTTAACAATGAGCACAATGTGAGCGCATGTGTCCGGTCGTAAAACACACGTAAAGAGAAAATAAAACTCATATGACGATACAGAAAATATAATAAAGTATAATTATTGAGTAAACTGTGTGACTATAAAGTTTTAATAAAGTGCTAACAAAATAAGATGAAAAGAAAGTCTTTCTGAAGCATCGTGTTTGAATAAAAGCATCTGATAAATGTAAAGTTGCTTTTTTATATCAAAAAGTGAACATTCACATTGTGATTGATGTAAATAGGTGTAAATATGCATTTAACATATTAACACTTTCTACAAAAAACAAACCCCAACCCAACCATTCACAACCTGGACCAGCCCAAATCCTCCCTGCAAGCTGCCTTACATGACATCACTTCATTAGGGTTGTGTGTGTGTATCCCGGTGTACCCCACACACTTCCACTGACCTGTGACCCCACAGGGGGGTCAGACTCTAACTCTGGACATGAAGCATGTCCTGAACTGTTCCATGCCAAGCGTTTAACGTCATGCACGGGGACGGCTGCGACACACAACGCAGCGCACGCGGCAGACGTGATGAAGCATGCAGAAAGAAAGAGAAGCAACACTGATGTGAAGTACAACATCTCCTGTGATGTCAGCATTTATTCATCATGTCGTTCTGTATTATTACAGTAACTGGTGTTAGATATAATATTTAGGTCAAGAACTCATTCATGTAGTTATTGTTTGTTGTACTTCATAAACAGTGTTATTGTGTTCAAGAAGAGATGAGTTACAAAGAATGGAATAGAAAAAGGAAAAATTCACATGAAAATCAAAGATTCAGTGAAAGTAAAAAATACAATTTATTAAATGAAAGGAAAGAGGAAAAACTAAGATGTTGACAAATGCAGCGTTATGTTTTGCTGGTTTGTTTTTGTTGTGTTTGGTTTTTGCATTTGGTTTTTTATCAGTAAAATAACTCACTTAAAGCTGAAATCCAAACCTTTTAATCATTACTTTACATCCTTGACTTTAATCCAAAGTCAAACTGACATCCCATAAGAATAGGATCAAATTATACCGTAAGCTTCCTATTGTGAATCAGGGTAAAGTAATGTTCTTGTTTATTTTAACCACAAATTACAGCTTTAAAAATATGCAAATAATACATTTCAGTCATAATGTATAATTGAATACTTGTACTACATGAGAGCTTTTGATGTGAAACACGTGATGTGTAAAAAGCTCAGATCCAGAAAGGAGGAAACAGTTGAACGTTCAGTAAACCAGGAGTATAAGATCAAAGATCTGTTTTAAAACGCAGTACACATCTGTATCTGTTGACTAACATGCAAAAAGGGTGAACACGTTTGTGAGCGATACAGAAGATGAAAAAGTGTGACGCACCGCTCTACACGAGACAAAAGTGAGTCCAAACGACAGTATAGCACAGGGCAGATGGGAGGGGACTACAGGAACTCGGTTTGGGGTTAAAGGTGCCCAGGTGGAACGAGAGAATCTTGACTTACTGGCTGGAGAACCCTGCGGTGAAGCCACCAGAACGGGCGGCTCGTCTCCGGCACTGCACTGACTCATCACGGCACTGTCACAGCTCGCTCCCTGCGCGCTCTCGGCTGGCACACGCCACCAGAAGAAAAACACACACATCTCTCATGTCCTTCACTGAGACAAACTCTGGCAGCATTTCATCGTTACTAGATTAACCAAGACGCTAGATGAGATGTATAGATGAAACTTCTCAAGAAGACAAATGAAAGCAGTTTAGAGGAACACAACTACACAACCGTTGGCTTATGGATAATGTATCTACGTTTGGACAAAAGTGAGTTCTGAGATTGTTTCTCGAGGCGCCAAGCCAATTTCCTGTCCTCGTCTCCTAGCACGGAGGTAACGATCGGACTCTTTGAGCTGTTGTATTGTCTGTCTGGGCCGGAGCGAATAAGAAGAGGAAATTAATTTGAGTCGTGACCGAAAACGGCATCAGCACGAGTCCCTCGGGAAAAACAGTCCCATGCTAATGACTTTACAAGACACGACACAGCGACAAACATCCAAGTAAGTGGGGTGAAAGCACAGGACACACACACACAGAAGTTTGCACAAGGAATCTTTAAAACACACAGACACCAACATGTTGAAAACGGATGTGTATATCTATCTACGTAACAAAGCCTTAGGTGTCCCCGCAGGCCCGTGTTTGAGTTCTCATAAGGAAGTTTAGTTAACAAAAGCTTTCTGTTTTCTGTCAGTTTAACGTCTGGCAGCAGAAGCGAGGACAGGGACTACAGATGTGAGGGTCGTGATGTCACAGCATGCAGAATAAAGGACAGAAGGTCTGTGTACCTCTCCTACCTTTCATATCCTCTTCCTCGGTGGTGTTGCAGCTCTCCGTGGAGCTCTGCAGATCAAAACACACAACCATACAGAGAGACCAGTGAGAATGCATCAGGTCACGACCTCTGAAGCTTTAATCCCCACCGCAATCTGAATCGGTTTCGATTTAGAGTCACAATGTGATTAACAAAACGATTCTCGATACATCTTGATTTTTCAACAAGACGGTTCTTTGTAATTTCACATTAAAGATGCACTAAAATATATCCGTCCCGATCCTTTCAATATAAATGCATCAATAATAATAATATCAGAGACGGCTCTGCGGTTAATAAAATATATTATGTAGAAGTTCAAATCTTGTGATGAATTACTTTAAAGTTAATTTGCTCACCTTGGGTCCATTGGCAGGATTGTGCACAACTGTAGTTTGTGGCTCCTGTAAATGTAACACATTTATAGATTAACATGAAAGAAAGAATAACTCCTAAAAACATCATCAAACACACAAAATAAGAAATAAAGAACAATGATGTGGTATTAAGTAAAGGATATCATGTGGAAATAAACACACTGGGTTTTTAATAAGCACATTTTAAATCAAACATGCACTTAAAATAAAGGATTTGAAGATAAAAATTCAGCTAAAAACCTCTTGACAGATCCACTGATATGGTGAACGGTATATTGGCCAAAACACTGATTTACATACAATCCATCTCATATTAGTTGTGCATTTGCTTGCTTTAATATCATTTTCCTACAGTTTTCCTGCAATGTGACACAAATTCACTAATCTAAGTATAATTTTCCACTTGAATACTTTTAAGAAGTATTAAATTGCACATCCTTCTGTTTTCTTGGTACAGTATGTTTTTTGATGGGCTCTTATTAATGGACTGTTCTGGAGATGTCAGTGTGATCAGCCACACAAGCACGACTCATCTGAAGTGTCAATTCACTTCCTCTCTCGTACAGTTTTCTATGTGGCCAATCAGGTGACGGCTTTCTAAATGGGTCTTTACTGTCCTCTATGAACTTGAACTCCAAGCATCTTTAAATCATATCTGTAATCTGTTTTTGCTGTGTTTTGGTAAATTAAATAGGATTGTTTTTTTTACAAAATATTATTAATATCATAAAACCATCAGAAAATTAACTATATGCGCTTATAGATGCAAACTGAGGAATGCATGAGGACATTAACCAGCATCTTATAGGAAAAAATATCACTCCAAATCACAACAATTACTGTATGGAAACCAGACATGTTTCAAAGAACACTGAAGGTGAACTAACATTTAATGCACACCAAACTACCGGTCTATTATTGAAGACATACAAACCCTGCTGAAAAACCATTTGAAACCAGTTTAAGCCATCTTACAATGATTCAAACTCATTTTTCAGCATGGAAAAGTTTGAGGAAACACATGGATTTTGACATGCACCAATCACTAACATGTAATATGGTCAAATGGACTATGAAAAGTGTTGAATGTAAATACCATTGGTGCAGAGGCGGCTGTGTTGCTTTCCTTCATGGCGTTCACTACAGCGCTCACTACACTGTTTTTAGTGTTGTTTGTCTGGGGCTGAAATGACAGAAAGGACAGATACAACTTCCTTTTCAGAGAGATGACATCACGGGACATGATGGGCATTTCGATCGATTGGATGACGGGGCACAAATCACACACCAGATATAAAACACATACACAGCAGAGAGAGTCTGTCCTAAGAGCCCAAACACCAAAAACAGAAGAGAAATCTTCTAGTTATTTATACGTTTCACCTGGAAAGATTTGAAAACTAGATGTGGTCAACACAGGGTTAATTCTTTGGGTAATAACAAACTTCAAGCATGAGTCTCCTGGAGCAAAACGTGTCTTTTAAGAGCTATTTACTCGTGAGAAACACTCGGCATCTTACCTTCGCTCCATCTGCCTTTTTCAGTAAACTCTTGCATGCTGTAGGGAACAGAGAAACATTGAATTAGTACTTAAAGAGTGAATGACAAAACCAATAGAACAGACTCACATAAACTACCGTATAAATCCATGAATAAATCGCTGGCTTGCCATTCCATCATTTATTACAGGCCACAGGAAGAAATGCTGACTAGCATCATCTTTTAACACTGGGAAAATTATCTATAGATCTTTTCATATCCCTTTAATCCTAATATATTTAAAGCTTTGGGAGATCAAGATCTGGAGGAGAACTCGAGGAAACACTTTGCGGCACTAAAATGATTTGATTTATCAATAAGAATTTCAGTGAGATTCACTTTGAAGGGGTCATATCACGAGGAATCCAATTTGACTTCATTACCATATAAACTGTATTAAAAGTTCAAAGACTGAAAGTAAGATTAAGAAAGAGAGACAAGTAGAGAAATATCTCTCGACATTTAAACCACATTTAGGTTTTATTAATCTAGTCATCATTTTGTTGAACAATTCAATTGTAGGAAACGAGCAACTGATTTATATTTTCTGATGTTAACACATGACTGTTCTGGTACTAGTTCATCTTATAGGGAAAATGATATATGACATGACCCATTTAAAATGAATGAAAGTGCCTGAAGAAAGTGCACAGACAGATTGAAACGGTTCTCCGTTTGCCCCTGCCGGCGTAATGAGTGAAAATCACGGCTAATGTATGCAATTGATTTTCCTTTAATGCAATGCTTATTTCCCCGAGGCCGTGTTGCAGAGGTCTTGAATTAGTGTAGAGGAAGTGGCCCGCGATACACTTCAGAGGACCTCTGAGAATAACCAAACACTTTTAGCAGATCTATAAAAACAAAACTCAGGATTCACAGTTGGCATGTTCCCGTTAAGCATCTTACCTTCAATATACAAACAAAAGAAGGTCAAATAGAGGCAAGAGGAAGAACATCTATTCAGTAGCAAATAGGAAGGGTTGGAACACAGCAGGCATTGTTTGCATGGCAGGCCTGCTTTCATGCGTCTCTAATCATGATGTGAGAGGTGCTGATGGTGGATGCAGATCACCATACAGTCAGCCATGCAGTGCCACAAATCCCATAATGCAATGCACTGACGAGTCCTAAAGGTAGACCTCGACTCGTTACCATTCAACCGTTTGGCATATTTAAACTAGGTCTCGGAGATTTACAGACTGTCGGGGAATGCTGAGGCGGCAGTCTTCGGCGATACCGCAGAACTATGTGACGGATACAGGAGCCCGGAGCGGCCGTGCTGAATCACACTGCTATTAACTCTGAGTGAACATAGAAAAAACTCACTCACAAAGAGCAAAACACTGTAACCTTATTTGAAAGATTATTCAGATCGATCATGAGTGGCATCATAACACAATTTAAATAACAGCAGAGTAAAGATGCATGTTTTAATTATTCATAATCATACATGTATAAATATATTCCTATGGGAGATTAAAAAAAAGAAGCTAATGAAACAAAACAGCACAAGCAACAAATGACTGTATATAAGAGCAATATGGCTGATATATTAACATGTCATATCATAATACTGTAAACTAAATAATATATATCAAAATAGGTCTTATAATTGGCTAAACATCTGAAAATATGTAATTGGAAGTCTGGGCTTTACAGTGAGAATGTAAAGAGAAATAAGCACTTACTATAGCCAAGAACCACATGAGAGCATTAACTCGCTTAAATAAAACTTACAATCCAAACATCCGTCCAGTTCATTAGCACTAAAAATGATTTAAAAATATGCCAAATGCATTCACAGAAAAGGATGTTTCTGTGGTAATTGACAGCAGGCCATATCAAAAAAGTTGTATTTAATCTCCTTTAATATTATCATTCTCAACATGCACAGTATATATACACACCGAACACTACAGAAATAGTATGCTAAAATATAAATATTTTTAACAAGCATAAACGTCTCATTTGATTGTTTCTATAATCCTGAGGGATCAAAGCAGATGTTATATCGTCATTTAATTGTTCTCCTTTGACCACTATGAACATAATGAAGACGTCTCAGATTCTGACAGCTGTTGAGATACAGCTGGATAATATTCACGCCAACTGACTGACAGCTGTCCCGGCTAAGAGCAGGACAATTTGATCAACGTGACACCTGTACATGTCCTCTGTGAGGATCTCAGTTTCTCCTGACTCATCAGTGTCATCCATCTGCCCTCCAGAGGGCCTTGTTCCCCGCAGACCACCTGGCGACCTCCTGGACCGCGCGCCAGTTTTATCGGGTCTGACGACTGGCAGCAAGCCAACCCCACTCCTGCCCGTCCGTGTTAAGACCCCTGCGCTTTCAGCAACAGAGGAAGGAAACGTTGGGAGGAGAGCGGTAGGGCTATGGTAGCTCGGCTGGGCTGCGCAAGTCTGCTTTAGTTAATGACAAGTACCAAGATCCTGTCGTAACCAGGGTCCTATATCTTCAGCTAAAGCAGACTGTTTTTAAATGCTATTTAACCCAACAACAAATAACACCGTTAAGCTGATCAGCAGGGAAGAAGGAAACCAAAAAGGGCTGAAGCGATTTAATCGAGAGGAAAAGAGCGAGAGAAAGAGAGAAGCAAGTCTAATCAAAAGTCTACTTCATGCAGACGATAAAGCATGCCGGCTGATGGAGGGTCTCGCGGGATTGATCAGATTTTGTGTGTAAACTAAAGTCAGAGCAGTTACGAGATAAAAATCTAGGAACCAATCTATACCATAAGAATAAACTTCTCAACAAAAAGAGACTGGAGCCAAACTGGATAAAGTCCCCGTAGTGTTTAAAAAATGAACGTTAAAAGTTACATGATGGCGTAAAAGCAAAAGCAATAATAAAACCATAAACGCATGCCGTTCCATAACCTCTTACAGACACATCGTTTGAATGCATGACGTATATGTGAGAGATGGAAATTCAGCACAATCCTTATCATCGCACGAGCGTACTGTAATCTCTGAGACTATACGCCAGAGCGTGAACTACGTATTTATGCAGGTGATGGCAAAACAGGCAGGCTTCCCATTCGCTGCATGCTGATTGGACAGAACAGAGGGAGGGCGGGGTTTGGAGGCAGTGTGACGGGGGCTCGTTGGTTCCCCCTGGTGGTGAGGAGATGCACTCTCACATACCTTCCTGTGCAAGCGCGGCAGTGCTTGTGGTGGGAGCAGCAGGGCTGGTATGCTGCCGACCCACTATTGGACAGAGAGGCGTTGAGTTGGGAGAAGCTATGAAACTGTTCCTTTTCATGGGTGTCCAATTCTGCTCTTGGAGGGCGACTGTCCTGCAGATTTTAGCTCCAATTTTAAAAAATGGTCTTCAAGATGATGAGTAGAGGAGCTAATATCTGCGAGAAGGTGGCCCTCCACAAGCACGATTGGGTATTTCTAGTCCATTTATTAGGTGTCTAAACACAACAACATTGTAAAAAATCCTTTGCTGCCCTTAAAAGTCTAATCAACTTCGTTTTACAAGTCGTTTCTACCGTTTATAAATTATTT
This sequence comes from Beaufortia kweichowensis, assembly GCA_019155185.1. Lineage (NCBI taxonomy): Eukaryota > Metazoa > Chordata > Actinopteri > Cypriniformes > Gastromyzontidae > Beaufortia > Beaufortia kweichowensis. Next base: position 16,122,004 of record CM032808.1, on the reverse strand, counting down.
CAACTCATCACTTATTTCAAGTAACTTTTAATACTTTTTTACATTATATATATATTTTAATGTTTTTTTACTTACATTTTTTATTTTAGGTATTTCTAAAATATTTTTGTTTATTATTTGTGTTTATGCTCATTGTTATATTTTAAGGCAGCAAACTTTTTTTACAGTGAAGACATAAACCTGTTTTTAATAAATACAAACCTAAAAGAAAAAAAGCTCAATTTTTATATTCTCAGTATAAAAAGGCCCGTATGCTCAAAGACAAGAACAATACAGTTATTAATATTCCTTCACAAACTTCAGAAAAGAGCAAAATAAATCTCTAGATAGAGAGACTTTACACTCAATCCTGTAATCCAAAGCTCCCGTGTGGATTTCTGCTCGACTTAATTAACTGAACCAGCCTTACAGAGATCTTTTTTAATAGCAAAAGCTGGCCCAGGTTCATCCATGACTTTGCAGTTTTCATGATCCCAGGAGAATGAATCAACTCACCTGAGAAGTTTCTAGAAACCAGCATAGTGGTCAGAATGGCTCCCTGAAAACACAGAAATCGTAAGTCTATGGCAACATGACATTGAGCACCAGTTAGCAGGAGTTTCAAACCCATCCTGTACCTTGAGTTTTCTGCGGGCATTGAACTTGCGCAGGCACTCCACTGTCTCTTGACGATGCATCATGGATGCCACTGTGGACCGTTGCTAAACAAAATAAAAGCAGAGGAAATATTGCTTAATTGCATTATCCAGTTATTGAAAAGCATTAAGCATAAATAACAGTGGGCAAAAATGGCAACATGTAAACATACCGACTGATTTCTGATAGTTCCATTTATTTAAAGGGACAGGTCACCCTAAATAAAAACTATTCAAAACCCAAATGATCATCATTTTGATTAGAAATGATCATCATTTTTGGTTGAACTATGTCTTTAACATGATAACTGTCACTGCACATGAAAGTCCACATCCAAAGATCTTTATGTTTTACATTTGTTTTAATCTTTATTTTTTATATTTACTGATTTCTACATAAAATCATCCTACATACCTTGAATATTTAAGGTCATGTCAAAGATTGAGATCATAGTAAAATGAATATCAAACTTTGAATAGTGAAATAAAATCAGTGTTCCACCAGTGGTGACAGTTTAACAGATGAAACGGCGATTAAGAGCTGAAACAGTTCCCCAGCAGTTTGCATTTGTTGGCACAGATAACTTACGCAGACCCATGGGTGTTTGAGGGCCTGCTCTGCCGTGATTCTCTTGGCAGGGTTGATGGTCAGCATTTGGTTAATAAGGTTCTTGGCCTCGGGGGTGACCGTGTCCCACTCCGGAGATGGAAACTGTAAAGGGAAACAAAGAAAAACATGAGATGCAGGAGAACGCCTAGGGTGCGTTTCTCACCCTACTGTAAGACGTCCTGACACACACACAGAGCGGTCTGGACCTCAGCCTAATGAAATTAACCGTATCACAAGATTCAATGAGTCACGGCCGAGGATCACGCGTGTGTTGCTTCCACATTTCACACCTCACGGCTTCATCGCGGCTCTTAACTGGAGAAGATTGCAGTTGTAATTGGCCAATAAAAAGTCGTGTCTGTATTCGTGTTGGATCCGTGTCACACCACCTCTTTCGTACCGGGAGATTCTCAACGAAGCCATTGAAACTCATTTGTCTGTTCCAAGAAAATGCTGGGCAGGATCCAGGAAGTATAATTTGTTTGTGCATCAAGCTGTGTTGCATCAGCTATAATGAATGCGTTGATAGTTACTTAGAAACACTGCAGGTGTTCATAAGGCCGAACATCGGACTAATTTAGCTGTGCTTTTAGCCTGGGGCAGTGATGCTGGGGCATGTTAAGGGGCGGGGCTTGGTTTGTATTGCGTTAGCAAAAGCGGCCAATCAGAACTGTGTTAGAACACGCCCACGAAGCACAGAGACAAAAAATGATGATAAAGCATATTTAGATCTTATTAACATATATATTAACATAATATACACCATTTTGGTCACGTAATTTGACATGTCCATCACCTTGTTACCTTTCAAAATGCTATGAGAATTCACATCGTCACATTTATAGAAATGCAAAATAAAAAACAAATCAAGGATAGAGATTTTGGGTCAGGGCAGTTGTTTCCAAGCAGAGACCATCTCTCTGCAATGCGTCAGGGACAGACTCACATAATCAATAATACTAACAGAACCTTGAAAACCACAAAATCAGAAATAAACCACAGCGAACATCTCACAAACATCACACAATCTGTGGCAGTCGAAACTTAAACTTAACTTTCTTCAATGACTTTTATGTTACTTTTTACATTTGGCTGATTTACATCAACCAGCTACTGACCTAAAGTAAATAATAAAAGTTTAAAGAAACAATTTCATTAGAAATTCTGCACTTTTTCTAGGTCACAAAAAGCGAATCTATGACACTGACTATATTAACAAAAGGTCAGATTTTAGTTTTTGTTTCTGGGAACATTCTCAAATCATGCTGTGATGAAACCGATCATCAGATCCATTGCATGTGCACATTTGGCATAAAAAACGATTACATTTGAAAGCATGTTCACGACTTCAGACTGGCACTGCATGTCTTTAATTCCAAGTGATTTCACAACTGTTCACGGGAAGCATTTATGGTATCCTGTTGGGAAATTCCTGCGCTTTTCTGGAAGGATGCAGAGACCTTGTGATGTGCAGCCTAAAATTAAACAAGCCTCAATAGACTCATTTATGAGACGGTTTGATATTTTTACAGAGACTGGACTGAGTAAAACATCCAGAAATATGATTTGGATGTAAAATGCTGCTTTGAAGACTGACATCAGATTACTGTTACTAAAGACAAATCAGCTTATTGGGAGTTTGGACATATGGGCAAAAATTCAAGACGTGGTCAGTGATGGACAGCTGCACTTACATCATAAGCTCCTGCCTTGATCTGCTGGTATAACTTATGCTGATCTTCATCCCAAAATGGAGGGTAACCCACTAGCAGAATATACAAGATCACACCTGCGAGAGAGAGAGAGACAGAGAGAGAGAGAGAGAGAGAGAGAGAGAGAGAGAGAGAGAGAGAGAGAGAGAGAGAGAGAGAGAGAGAGAGAGAGAGAGAGAGAGAGAGAGAGATAGAGAGAGAGAGAGAGAGAAGAGAGAGAGAGAGAGAGAGAGAGAGAGAGAGAGAGAGAGAGAGAGAGAGAGAGAGAGAGAGAGAGAGAGAGAGAGAGAGAGAGAGAGAGAGAGAGAGAGAGAAATAAGAAGAATAATGTTATATAAAAGTTTAAAAGTGCAAGAGGTGCATGTGTCACATTTTCACACTGGCAGCTTAAAAATAAAATAAAATAAAATAAAAGCAAATAAAAATGATTTCTGAGTATTAAGTGCTTTAACAATTATAATAATACTAATAATTGATAATAATGATTAAATTAAATGGCTATTATAATAGAAAATAACTATACTATAATATTATAATGGGGCCACATCTATATTTAATTGACAATAAATCTACACACACCGAAACTGCAATGTGCAGACTAATAACTGCATAAATCATCAGGACTGAGTGAGATTTAAATACAGTGTCATTAATGTGTCTCATCACTTCATATAAAACTTACACTGAGCTCGCCAGACGTCCCCATTTCAGGTAATGGTTAAATAACACTGCGCTCCAAGCGCAAAAAGATGAATAGTTTTACGGTGCATTCTCACCGTATTTTCTGCTGAGTTCAGCATGCGACACAAAAATAGGCTGTAAAACTACTCGCAGTGCTGATTTTGCTACACTACTGTGTTAACATGATGAAATGATGTAGTGAAGAGGTCTCATGTCTCTCCAACAGACTCACCACAGGCCCAGATGTCCACAGGTTTCCCGTAGGGATCTTTTCTCAACACCTCTGGAGACAGATAGCCAGGTGTGCCTGCAAAACCTGTGACGACAGCAAACGCAATGTAATCAACAATAGCAGAATGGATTTTCAGAATGACATAAAGTGGATGAAATCAAATGTTTGGAAACACTCATTGTTGTTTATGATTTTTTCCCACATTTTAGAATAACAGTAAATTCATCAAAACCATGAAATAACACAAGTGTAACTGTGGGAATAATGTTGTGAGTAAAAGCATTTATAATAAATGAACACTGTTATATTTGATCATCTTTAAAAGTAGTCACACTTTGTGTAGAATTCGTAAAATCATCCTCTTGACATTTGATCATTCAGCTTTTGAGAAGCTTTTTAAACAGAACTCTTATTGACTGCTTTATATTCATTATCTGGTCCGAATAATACATTTCAAAAATATTTTTATTTTGGTTCTCTTATTAAAGGAATGAATATGTTGGCACAATTATATTGACAAACATTGAAATACACACCTTCAGATTTTTGTCAATTGTTTGTGTCTAAACTCTTTTGTCTAAATTGGTGGTTGATGGCAAAAATAAGCTGTAATGTGCACCAAACTCTATTTACTATATTCAATTTCTGATAACTGACTAAAGTGCTAATAAATGCAAAGCTTATTTATATGCGGATGGATTGTTTGATTCATGTTTCCATTGGCAAAATAGTGGCAAGTCAAAATTGCACAACACAGTCACAATTCACGAGGTCTCTGTGCTGGAAACAGCTGCTGGGATAAATCCTGCAACAGTTACAATATCCACAATGCTTTGTTTCTCCTTATGCAAAGTTCAGCGTAAAGCATGAGATTATTGTTTATGTGAACCTACAGAAAGCATATGGATACAAGACTAAAGCATGAAATCATTCAGCAGAAATACCCATCTGCCAGCAGGTGGCCACAGGACCCTTGAGAATCCAGCCTGATCCTCTCCTCTGCCTATTTCATCCAGGATCTTTCACGTACTGACAGGAAAGATGTTTGAAAGCTAAACGCGAAATGGGTTCAAATTGTCATTTAGCACGTCCAGCAAATAAGCCTTCGCAGTCATTGCGATCCATTTCAGAGCAGAGGTAATGGAGCAGAAAATGTCATTTTAAGATAAACTGGAAGAACATTATAGGAGGGAATCAACGCAGGTGTGTGTTTCTAAAATTGTGAAGGCAAATTTCTGAAAAATGCTTACAAATGCAGCACTTCCCACTGAAAACTGTAAGAATTTGCAGCCATAACTAGAAATCAGAATATCATAGATTGGTGATGGCTGACGTAGCAACTACACACATATCCTAAGTAAACATTCAGAATACCATAGCAACAGAAAAAAACTCTCTTAACATCTTAGCAACCAGAAGCAGGATCCCTGGCAACCGATCACAACATCCGAGGATCACGGGGCACGTTTGAACAAGCAGATGCATCATTGAAATTCTACCTCAAATCTAAAGTTGTGTCTGTAATTGGTAGATAGTGTTTGGTTGGTCAGTGATAATTTTTTACTCACAATATAAATCTCTGCACACATATGTATGAGATCAAATTAAAGTTGTTTACCAAACCAGGCCTGTTGGTCACCCTGCACCTCGATGGCCAGCCCAAAATCAGCCAGTTTCACGGCAGCGCCCTTCATCTTGCTGGCCAACAGTAAGTTCTCAGGCTGTGGAGGAAACCAGAGGAACAAACACATATTAATTACAAACTTAAAACATTTCTAATAGGTTAGGACGTTTCTTTCTTCTTCTCCGGTTATTCTGCAATGTGACTCTGGTGTTGATATTAAATCTAATGTGACATTCACAGTAACGGCCAGCTGCAGTGACGGAGCATCTGCAAGTCATTTACTTTCAATTAGAACTGGCACATTTTCAACGCAGGATGAGCTTATCTCGCCACACAAGCAAGTCGTGAAGTTTGACTTTATATGCAGTGAGACGATGTGGCGATAACCAAGACATTGAAGCAAATTTCACCCCAAAACATCATCAAAATGATCATTTGTTTATAGAAAATGAAGTCTATATTTAGGATCATTAAGCATTGTAATATTATTTCATATCTATTAGACTTAGATTAAATGTATAACAGGGATTTCTTCAGAGTAAATACTGTTTGTTATCAATGATAATATATGATCGTTATATAAGCAGTAATGAGAATATTAAAACTAAAGTGATTTTAACATTAATGAGAACTGAGAAGAAACATTTACTGAAAATACATCTGAATGGCCTCATTTCACAAATGCAAAATACTATTTCCTATTTTTACCTTTTTATTTCTAAGTGCAATATTACAAAGATATGTTTTTGACTACATCCACAATATTGAAGCAATAATGGTCACTGTGCAGAACTTAGTAGCAATTAGTTTTCGGTCAAATTAGAATGACATCATACTATCAAACCAGTTGTGCAGCCCACCAACACAACAACCAACAATACATCCACATGATGGTCTCCAGCAATAAAATCACTGTCAGTACGAGCGATCGCTAAAATGAAGCACATCACCAGATTTGCAGCTGTGAAAATGAACAAGTGATTTCATTACACTAGCAAAAACCGGCTGAGCGGAACGAGATTTTGTGGGTCAAAGATCTTTCCGTGAGTAATTGAGTTTACATTTATGTTATGCAAATATTACTGTGGAATTAAGTCTTTTGCCATTGCCCAGTAACACATAAAACTTTCTCATTAAAAAACTTTTTTTTTTACACTCTTGAATGCAAAATTCAGCATGTTTGATCTATTAGATGCTGCACACATTTCTTTTTGCATATCATTTATATGTATCTGTTAATAAGAATTCTTGCCCATAGCTATGAATCTCTTATTCTTCCTTATTAAATGCACAGACTGCAAATGAGAAACGGTGAGACGTGTGACGGCCCCTCCCAAAGCCCTCCGTCTCTCAGGCAATACCAGCAACAGTTGTCATATCACGTTCTTTGCTATGGCAACCGGCCTGAGCACATTTCTGCTGCTTAGCATTAGACTCACATACACATGGAGGTGGGCAGTGTATGTGGCTAATACACAATCAGAGGACGTGATAAATATGTGTGTGTGTTATTAAAGACAATGCCATGACAACACACTCACTTAACCCACACACATAATCATCAAGTGTTTGTGGATTCTGGCTGTTGGTCCTGTAAAATGATCTTTTTCATACTCATGTAATGCTCTAAAATGGGGTCTTTAAAGCCAGATTATAATACTATCGTAATTATAATGTCTGTGGCAGTTTGTGCTCTAAAAGGTTATGGATATTTCTCTATTCATTTGCTCGGTATGTGCCGGACAGGGCAGGGCATCGATATGGAAACCCTCGGAGGCTGAGGTTGATGTGAGCAGGGTTGTCGTGGCGACAGGCTCTCTCTTACCTTAAGGTCTCTGTGCACAATGTCATGCTGGTGAATATGATTGACACTCTCCAGGATCTGATTGATGCACTGGCTGAAAAAAGACAGAGAACATTAAGAGTACAACGCATCGTTTAATCTCTTTTTTTACTCAAAAATTACTCACACTCATATTACTCACGACTATGGAGCAACATGACGACGCGTAATTTCAGAAAAATGTTCAATGTGTGATTGTTCCCAATCGAAAAACTTTCTGTTTCCTTAAGCCATTTAAAAAACAATACTCTTGTGAGCCTCTCCTTTTAATCCCTTAATGAAAATATACCCTTGAAATTGATTACAGTACAGTTCATTAAACAGCCTCAGCTGGACAATTTAATTACACAAATAAATTAAACAGTGTCACATGCTATGATCATACCAGTGCTCCTTAAGCAGACAGCAGAGATGTGCATATGTCATGAGAGAGAGAGAGAGAGAGAGAGAGAGAGAGAGAGAGAGAGAGAGAGAGAGAGAGAGAGAGAGAGAGAGAGAGAGAGAGAGAGAGAGAGAGAGAGAGAGAGAGAGAGAGAGAGAGAGAGAGAGAGAGAGAGAGAGAGAGAGAGAGAGAGAGAGAGAGAGAGAGAGAGAGAGAGAGAGAGAGAGAGAGAGAGAGAGAGAGAGAGAGAGAGAGAGAGAGAGAGAGAGAGAGAGAGAGAGAGAGAGAGAGAGAGAGAGAGAGACCTTGATGTCACCCTGTCCTTTAGATAATCAGTATTGAACTATTTAATGGTAAAAGACTGTTTGGTGAAATTATGCGTGACTTTCTCAGTCTCCAAATCTTTATTGACTTTGCTCTGGGTAAATGTCGCAGATGGTGGTAAGCGTATAATTGTGTACGATGGATTTCCATCTTTCTGCAGCTGACCGGCTTTGGTAAAACAGATGGATAACTTAATAATGGCCATATAGTAGATTCAATTAAAGGGGAATTTGAGAAGTGTAGCAGGGCTTAATGTTATGCTTTTTTAAAGTATATTTGGACATAAAAAGGAGCCAAATGCATCAACAGTATAGCTTGAACAGTCAAATTAGAAGAGATAAAAATATAAAGGCACTGTGATTTATTTCACGTTGAGACTATTTCTTTGTTTGATATGTGGCAAAAGTAGTTTCAAGATGAATGTTTCTCTGTCAAATTTCTTGTGTGCTGCACAAGAATTAACAATTAACTTGCGTGATGTATTGTTGGTTGCGTGGGTTTTTTCTGTGGTGGATTTGTAAAGTAATGACTGATTGAACTGATCATCTCACAACCTCTTTGAATTTTCACTTGTCCAGTTTGTTTTCTATGGTTTGTGGGTCAAGTGTTATTGTCAAACCCTATTCAGTTTCAGAAACCAGAAAGAGAGAAAAACAGAAGAGATAAGAAACCAGAATAAAAAAGAAAGAAAGAATGTTGATATATTAATGTCACAAAAAGAACACACAAACTCTTTGCCCAAATTTGGTTAAAATTTAAGCACAGCATTCCATGTGGTGGGCAGAACAATCCCAATGGACATAAAAGACCTGTGTGTGTCTCTCTCTCTCTCTCTCTCTCTCTCTCTCTCTCTCTCTCTCTCACACTCACTCTCACACTCTCTCTCACAGAGTTGATCTCTATCTAGAATTCCCCCTTGTCCTTCATGTTCCCACTCACCTTCTTCCTACATTTACACGCCCCATTTTATCTGATTGTTCTCTCTTTACCTCTGTAATGCTAGCAACACACGGTTTTGTTTAGTTCAGAGTATTTAAACACTGTAAACTGGAATCACGGGACTTTAATTCAGTCCCTGATACTTTCACACACTCACTGCTGATCATTGATAAATGTTTTTCTCAACCTCTTCTCAAAAAACTGCAGGGAGAGAGAGAGAGAGAGAGAGAGAGAGAGAGAGAGAGAGAGAGAGAGAGAGAGAGAGAGAGAGAGAGAGAGAGAGAGAGAGAGAGAGAGAGAGAGAGAGAGAGAGAGAGAGAGAGAGAGAGAGAGAGAGAGAGAGAGAGAGAGAGAGAGAGAGAGAGAGAGAGAGAGAGAGAGAGAGAGAGAGAGAGAGAGAGAGAGAGAGAGGGGCCAGCAGAGCACAAATGTTGCGTGCGGCACCTGTTGATTGCCAGTTCTGCAAACTCCACCATCATTAAAGGCTCTCAGTTTTTCTTCACAAAAGGATCCACCATCCATCTCTGTGCTTTTGAACCATAGTGTGTGTGTGTGTGTGTGTGTGTGTGTGTGTGTGTGCGTGTGTGTCCGTGTCCGTGTGTGACCTGCTCACTGCAGGCTGCAGCACAGTAACCACAGCAACAGTAAATTGGAGAGCCCACCTTGCGTCAGCTTCACTGTAATACTCTCTGGCGACGATATCCTCGAACAACTCCCCCCCAGTCACACTGCGGAAAGAGAGAGAGAGAAAAAACAGCTAAAGCAGGGATGAGAGAGCAGAGACTGCGCTGGGTTCTGGGCTAATTTGGACAGCAGCGGGAGGCAAAGCCGACATTTTACACTCGCGTAAACATGATCGCAAATAGACGACGTACTGCAGTCAAACATGTACGGCCTGACTGCGCCTGACTTTGGCCTTAATACAAACTAGAAGTGATTGTATAGACATTCAATTGTATTAGCCCACCCCTAACAAGTATCAGAGTAAATATGAATGAAGTGCATATGAGATAAATAACATTAAAAACTTGTTCCAGACAAATGGAGGTGATACCTGGTTACCTACTCTGGTTAAAACCAGGACACAATCACAAAAACAACAACCTTAACAGCACTAAATCGCATTCGGAAAGGTCTACCCATCAGTTTTTCCCTGGCACATCACATCAAAATGAAGGATATATTTTTGACAGCGAACGAGGTGTTCTTGTCTAAAGTATCTCAGCTGCATTTATCTGTCTGCAGGATGGGCATCTAAAATGATTTATTGGAATAAAATGTCTCGTGTAACGCAGAGACTAAACCTACAGCAGGTGTGAGTTTTAAACCTCTCACCACGACACCATGATGAAAGCATCACGTATGGAGGTTTTGTTTGGACCACAGTCTGTATCATTACAATGTCTAGTTTTACAATGTCTGCATGTCTAAAGTCACACGGTACAGATCACATGTGTGTGTTTCAGTCATACTCACAGATCAAAGACCAGGTAATGGAAACCCTCTTCTGAGATACTGTCATGGAGCCGAACTAAGGATCGGAAAGACACAACAGTCGAATCAGCAATAAACAATGACAACACAGAGATAATGTGTTATGAAAGCACATGTTTTTTAATGATGTAGATGGAGGAAAGTCTTCTGAGCATTGCTCGCCCCATCACACAGCATTCATAACAACATCTGACAAAAACACGTCCAATTAACTCCTATTATTGTGACGTTAGGGTAGCGCTTACAATTACAATGTAGATTTACAGAATTAAAATAATCATAATGAACATATGGCTCAAAATAAAAAGTGTATCAACTGGAGAGAGAGAGAGAGAGAGAGAGAGAGAGAGAGAGAGAGAGAGAGAGAGAGAGAGAGAGAGAGAGAGAGAGAGAGAGAGAGAGAGAATGTAGACGACAATTTCACTTATGTACACAAGCAGTGTACAGTGACACACTGTGAATGGGGGGTTGATGGAGAGAGAGAGAGAGAGAGAGAGAGAGAGAGAGAGAGAGAGAGAGAGAGAGAGAGAGAGAGAGAGAGAGAGAGAGAGAGAGAGAGAGAGAGAGAGAGAGAGAGAGAGAGAGAGAGAGAGAGAGAGAGAGAGAGAGAGAGAGAGAGAGAGAGAGAGAGAGAGCAGAGTAAACATTGCCCAGAATAACAGCAGCCTTCTGAGAGCCCAAAGAGAGCAACACAGTGACTAGAAGTGAATTAAAAAGAAGAAAAATTATTATTATAATATATAACTTAAGTACATAAAAAAACTGTGTTGTCCTTAAACAAATTCACATTGGTAAGCTTATAAGTTGAGTTTTGTGGGAAATGTCAGTGTGATGTCATTTGACTTCAACCCAGGTCAAGATAAGTACTGTATATAAAGTGACGTGCAGACTGCAGCCTTTAAATAAGTTCTGAATTATTATAGTGAGACGAGCGAGGTCGACATGTTGACAATGCAAACAAGAGCCACTAATACGCCAGTAATTACAGAAGCTTGATTTTATTTCAGTCTTACACATTCAGACAGATTAAACACAGTAAGAAGTTGCGTTTGCACTGAGCATTTCAGTTTTGTAATGTGAGATATTTCATAGAGAAAACAAATATTTAACAAACGGGATGATTTTATCATGGGGAACCCAAACAGGTCAGGACTGAAACAAATAACTTTTATAAATATTATCTACTCTAACTGTGTGCAAGCCATTTATAACTTCAATAAACTGTAAACATTTAGACTCTGCAGCGCTATCAAACCATTGCTCTGTTTGTCAAAAATGCAAGACTAACTTAGTCTGCGCCAACAATGCCAGAAGCAATGAGCACTCAACTCTCTCTCTCTCTCTCTCTCTCTCTCTCTCTCTCTCTCTCTCTCTCTCTCTCTCTCTCTCTCTCTCTCTCTCTCTCTCTCTCTCTCTCTCTCTCTCTCTCGCTCTCTCTCTCTCTCTCTCTCTCTCTCTCTCTCTCTCTCTCTCTCTCTCTCTCTCTCTCTCTCTCTCTCTCTCTCTCTCTCTCTCTCTCTCTCTCTCACATTGGCTCTATTGTTAAGCACTTATGTGCAGCCCAAGCAGAAAACATGACAAGCTGTCCACTTCTGGAGACACGACAGGAAGTAAAGCAAAAGAGAGAGAGACAGATACAGGTGACAATGAAGCGCCGTCGCCCGGGGGGGGAACAGAGATGGGAATACAGAAAAATAAACGCAAACGGCAAGTGGAAAGATGCAGACAGAGTGAAAAAAAGAGGAAAGTGAGAGACGGAAGAGAGAAGAAAGATGAATACAGGGTGTGAAGATGAGGTCAGTGTGGGACACGACTGAAAAGGTGTGCAAGATATCAGATATTGGAAGCAAGTTGTCAGCAAAGGACAAATGCTGTAGCTTGTTAAATCAATGTCTGAAGGTTAACCAGGAGCTGATCTTAGCAGTGATCGACCCAAAAATACAACAGACACAGTCAAAGCCAATACGCATCGGTTTATATTCTCTATCGTCTCAGCCTTAGATGAACTTCTGCATAAGTTACACAGACTTCGGACAAAGTCGACATCTGATCACGATATCTTGTCTTGACTTATCTGTTGCACACGCCACTTTCACATAACTCATTACGTTTCTTTATGATGTACACATAAACAGATCATTTAACCATTGCGCAGTATATACATCACTAAACGGCCTCGAGGATTTCAGGTATGTCTTCCTCCATCTTCCCTGTGCTTCTTTCATGTTTTCTCTCTTGATGTATTCTGTGATAATGGCGGTCTGGATCATGGCTGCTGCCCACTCGCATCTCCCACATCAGCACACTTTTTCACTTCATCTCTCCTCATCTTTTTAGTCTTACCTTTTTCTTTTTGTCAACATTATCCTTAATGGCCATTCTATTCTCTTTCCTCCTTGCAGGACTTTTTTTGCTCCTGATCGATCCACTGTTTCAACTTTCTGTATCCACACCTCTAAATCTCTCTCTCTCTCTAAATTTTCATTCCAGTGTACAGAATTCTGCTTCTTTGTCTCTTTATCCGCTAATTTTATCCCCTCGTTGGTTCTTTAAAACAGTGATTTTTGGGAAAAGCTGTTCTGCAGGATTCTTCAGTTCGGTAAAAGAGGAAAAATCACTTGGATTACAGATTGTGTTTCATTAATCACTTTGAAGTGTTAAACGGTTACATTTTCCCCTATTCCTTTTATTATCACAGACTTTTTAAATCTTATTTTAATAATATTTCTAATCTTCTCTATAAGTGTTAAATCAAAGAAAAATATACTTTACACCAATAACTTCGGTCTGTTTATAACAAAGAATGTCTGATCCCGTACTGATGCTATAATCATGACAAATACTTTAAAGAACAGAGAAAAGCGTTTATATTCAGTCATGGAATTAAAAACACTTAAGAGACTCACCGATATTGGGGTGCTTGAGCAGACGGCAGATCCGGGCTTCACGTTCCAGTTTCTGATGATCTGCAGAGAGAAAGAGATGAGAAACAGAACATTAGATATTTGAAGTGGATGAAGTCATGTTCTCACAGATGTAAAAGCAGAACATCACATTGATGAAGATGTGAGAAGTTTTGGTGTGATGAATAGATCCTCACAGCAGAGGAGGTTCATGTCCGTGTCTGTCGTATCTAACAGCATCACTATTACTCTTACTTCGTGTTAGGGCTTTAAGTTTTAGACATCAATAATTTCTTTATGTTGGATTTCTTAAGGAGATGATGTGTGAGTAGTAATCAGATAAAATGGGTAAAAACATACACATGGATGTATAGAGACAAGATTATCACAGTGCTTGGGTTTGTGAAAAACTGCATAGCAACGCCCTATCAACACCCCAGCAACACATTATTAATCATTCAGAACACCTATTTCACTTAATCATACACACTTTTATAATAAAATGTAAACATTTACAATTCATAAACATAGTTAATCTATACAATAAAAACTGCTAAAATCCTTAATCAACCTATTCAAGCTAGTTATAAAAACCCTGTCTGGTCTTCAAATGATAAGATTCTGTATTGGTCTGTTTGTTTCTGGAGTGAAGACGAGGTTCGAGCTCATCTAAGGCTTATTACTCAACACATAATATATTAGTATGAGCTCAAAGGATGAATATTATGCAAATTTAAACAAACAAGAGCGAGGGCTCATCGCTTCACATTCACAACACACATCGAGTTTTAATAAAACCATGTGAGTTTATTCCTCTTCTCAATATAAAAACTGCACCGCTGGAGGCCAACGAATGACATTGGATGTGACTGTTGTGGAAAGAAACGGTTATTGTACCTCATCCAAACAACAATTTAGCAGCTTATGTTCAGATCATTTACATATAATAACATAAGTTCACCAATGGCCAAGTTGACAAGTTCAAGAGCCTCCTCTTCCTTTCATTTTCTATTCATAGGATTTTCCATCCAATTAAGCTATAAGGGTAAAAAATATTAACATACACCGTCGATCATATCTTATAGCTGCTTTAACCACTGTTATGATGTACAAGACAATTATAACCTTTGAAATATCAATTAAATATCAGTGTCAGCGCTGAGCTTACAGTCAATCTGTGCCCTTAAATTAACTTTGTTTTACATTCATTGATCTTGACATTTTGCTTTGCCATCACCACATTCATGAAACACAATCACATTTAAATCTGCCATCTCTCAAATGAGTCTTTAGAAACATTGCCATCGCTGCTGTCAAAGGTTAAGATCATGTTTAAAGTAGAAAGTCAGATTATTGCTTAGCAAAATATAAAAAAGTGCCACAGAAAAAACATTTAATGTGTAGTTTAGTAAAAAAACATGTGTAAATGTTCTGCTTTTGTGAAATGAAATTGTGATTCTCTTGTATAAAATGCCTTTCTTTAATAACAAAAAACACATTCAACCATCTTAACAAGCACATCATCCAGAAGTGCCATTGGTTTGATTGAATGTGTTATTTGCTTGTGCGTGCACGCACATATCTATTATGATTTTCTACATATTGTGTCATCTGTGGCCCAGAGCTCTTTTTCTTTTCTCTTTCTATATTTTTTGTAGCCCGTCTTTCTCTCTGAACTAGATTAGGTGTAAGCCTCCCACACGCGCACATACATGACACACGCATGCTTCAGACTAACTGGATTACATTCTCTCCCATCTTACCCTGTGACCCAGTGGAGAATTAACCCTTAGCATGCTGCTGGCATGAATAGCGTTTGCCTTCACGGTCCTTTCGCTGTCTGCCAACATGACCAGAGAACTTACAACTGCACAAGACCAGTGCCAAGGCGGCATTACGGCTGTGCAGATTATATAGTAAAGTAAAGAGAGAGATCCAGAACAAGTATAGAATAATGATTAGTATAGAAGTATAGATAAACAACATAGTAGACCAATGAGAAAAACTAATAAGAGAAAGTAAGAGGTTAACCTGATAGTTAAGTCACCATTAAATATTAATTGATCTATTCTTCCATCTGAAATTAACCATTTGTGGGAAATAAGGACGGTTCATGCTGACAGCATACACAGCTATGACAAACACAGAAGGCATCCTCGAAAACATGTGGGAAAAAGCTGGAGATTTCCTAAACTAGAGATAAATGATTGGACAGCATTTCAACAGGAGTCCATCTGAATGTCCATCTCTGATTGTCACAGAATTCAAGCTGTGCGAAATCCCACACAGAAATATGCTGGGATCGCATACAAAGATAGAATCACAAAAAAATGTGCAAAAAAGCAAAGTTATTACTTAATATCCGAAAACATGCCATTTCCTACAGCTGCACAAATATAATGAAATTATTAAAATATTGCAAATGTGCATATTTCAATGATTTGCAACAACATGTTCAGATTGGATTTTTAAGTACTGCAACAGTAAAACAAATCTGTTTATTTTCAGAAGGTGTAATAATGCTTTCTTTTCCAAGACAATATATACAACATGTAGATCTATGTTAATTTTGCAATTCTTATTTTTTTAAATATATTTTATTTAATATGTAAATATAATAAAAAAATAATTATTGACCAAGTTATTTTACATCCCACTTTACCTCAATACCGTACAGCTGTACCATGCATTATTATTTCTGCAGTAAATTACAATGAAATCTTTTAACACAGAGTAACCCATTCAAGGCAATATCTGTTCCTCAATATCTCTTTCATTTACAGTAAAATATCCAGACAAATACTCTAAATGTAAAATGTATCAGAACAAACCCGTCATACAGTAAAACTCTCATAAGTTTCAGTCATTTGAGAGGAAACCCCATCCGGTAGTGAGAGACATCAGCGTGGTGCTATCATAACCACTTGAGTTTCACTGCAGAAGATCTCACACACACACACACTCATGCAGGAGTAATTGTATTACAGACACATACACTTCTAATCTGATGCATAATTAAACACAGGATAGAGACAGAAAGGGCTCTGACATTCTGTGTTAAGAGTAAATGAGAGCAGGACAGACAGTGAGACATTGAGATTGGGGGGCAATGAACGGGTACCGAGTGCATATTTTCATCCGAAAAAAAAAAAAATTCAAAATAGCCGTGAGTCACGATAATAATCTAAAACAGCTTTTAGACATTTTAGATGGTCCTCTCTAGTAAAAGAAGCCCATGAAACAGACAAATGATGATATGCTTTAAATCAACTGATGCCCACAGGTTTGCATGCGGGTTTAGATCAAATTGTGGAACTGAAAAAGAGAAGGATCAAAATAACGTGAATTAAAACAGTGACGCAGGAGCACAACGTGTGTGTGAAGAGATAAAGGATTACACGAGACATTCACTTGATGAAGCAAAATCACAACTCCCTTGTGCACTTTAATCCTCCGCATGCGCGAGCGTGTTTGTGCACGCCATCTTATCAGCTCAGATGGCACCGTGCCCTTTCTCCTTTGTTTTTTACTGATTTACTCATTCATTCCTCTGATCTACTGTATGAATATGAATAATCCGGTGTATTGCCGTAATCCCCTCCTTTCTAACTTCCTGTTGACATCATGAAACACCATTCCCATCCTATTTTACTTTTGCAAAACATGTTGTTCATTTAGACAAGATGTTGACATGAGAAAAGTCATTTACGAGGTGAGCTATTATATTTTAATAAAAGATTACAAAGATAAATATTTATGCTTCGTTGTAATGGCATGCATCAATGAATCATCAGGGAATTGATTTTAATATCCATAAATGGGGTCAAATTTGATTTCATATAAACCAAATGTAGACTATGATCAGCTAATAATTTCAAGAATATACAGCAAAGCATTTTACCAGAAACCCTTATAATGCTGTACAAAATTAAGTTTACTCACATACACAGCGTCTATTTTCCTAAAGTCCTAATGTGGCCTGTGATGAGGTGCTATGATGTAAATGCATCACTGGATGGATCAAAGATCAAAGGTGAGAAAGTAGGGCACTGTGTAAATAGCGTTACTATAGTAACTAAAGAGATGAATCGAGCCGGCCGATGGATCAAGAAGTTAGTGCAGTAACTCTTGTTGAGATTATAGGGAGTGACTGCCAACACCACTTCATCTAAGACTTACTTATTTACACGGCCATGCCTAGACCTGTGCACCTGTCCAATTAAAATGAAGCATGTTTTCCTGTAAGATATATTGATCAGTACGTTCTGTGCAGATACAAACAATCTCCAGGTCATCACACAGCACATATAAGCAGCTCAGACACATGCCATCAATCCCAAAAACGACAAGAAGCATTCTGTTTTCATTTCAGCTAGCATGCATCTAAAAAAGGGCAAACACGGTGATAAAACCCAAATGACAGCAGTCTCACGGTCTGTGACTTGTTGAGATAATGCCTTCATTAGGATGCCAGAGGGAAAAGGAGAACCAATCGACTACAGAGAGACCGTCTATCACACACACACAGGTAACCCATGCCTACAAGATAAAGCTAAAGAATAATGCATACAAACACCGCAAGGTTTAATTGTTCCATTATTTACAAAGGAAGTGTGTGTGATGTTGGTGTCAGTGTTTTGCTTTATTGTGCTGCGGCTCAGAGATCCATGGGCTCAATTACTAGCCCAGTGCAAGACACTCCTGTGTTTGTCGCAATCAACAAAACTGCAGCGGACGACAGAAAAGAGCAGACGCAGAGAAGCGCGCACCCCCAGGGACACGGGTCTAAACCCGGAGCGCAAATCAGTGTGTGCCTGGACAATTAATAGCCTGTCAATATCTGCTGGAAGCAGCTGGCCGATACGGCTCTTCTATTTCCAAATGATGAAATGACAGTTTTTCCAGTGACTATTGTTAAATATGACAAACCCTAATTGTGTTGAGGAAGCAGCAAATATGATGATACGGTCTAGAATTACAGGAAACATGCTGCATTATCCGCTTTATAATATTGATCTTGTGGTATTTCAAAGTAAGCGAAACTTGTTGGAAAATTCACATCCGAAGACAATTAGTATTGTAAATCGGCTACATGAAAACAAAGTTTACCATAATCATTTTTAGTAATACACATTTCTGGCATTTGAACATTCATTTAAATAAAAAAAAATGCTGAACTTCATAATCTTAAATTAAATATTAAATAAAAAACATTTAGAGACTATGACCAACTAGTTGTATTCCAGTTTTTGTCAGAACATAAAATAATTTACAGACATAAATAATTTCGAACAGACATAAATAATTTCGTAAGTACTGCAACAGTAAAACAAATCTGTTTATTTTCAGAAGGTGTAATAATGCTTTCTTTTCCAAGAAAATATATAAAACATGTAGATCTATGTTAATTTTGCAATTCTTATTTTTTAAATATATTTTATTTAATATGTAAATATAATAAAAATATATATTTTTACCTCAATACCGTACAGCTGTACCATGCATTATTATTTCTGCAGTAAATTACAGTGAAATCTTTTAACACAGAGTAACCCATTCAAGGCAATATCTGTTCCTCAATATCTCTTTCATTTACAGTAAAATATCCAGACAAATGTATCAGAATAAACCCGTCATACAGTAATAATTTCCAAATGCCATTTCCTGTTGTCTCGTTTATTGACCTCCATTGATTACGACACTACAGGCTGTATCGTGATGTCAGCAATTAGGCAATGTGACGCTAATAGAGAAAACAGGGGTGTGAAAAGAGGCATGAGTCAATCAATTGACATTAATGAATACTTTCTCTCCACATGTGTTCTGGGAAACACTTTCTTCATCGCTAAAGGGTAAAGCTGAGGTCAGATGGGTTTACCTAAAAAATCCAGGCCAAACCCATGCTGGGCACAATGCCCGTCTTCACAACACTCTCCATATCAACCAGATATCGAGACAGCGATAAATGCACAACAAATTATTTTATTAGGATGTCTACAACCTGACATCATTTCTTCTTTGGAACACTAATGAGATGTTTTACAGACTATTTACAGTAATGTTTTATCCAACATCTAAAACAAGTGTGACTCATTTATGACAGAATCTTTGGGTGAACCAGTTCTTTAAAATAAAGATATATATGTGAGATAAATGTAACTTGTGATGCTGTGCACATCCAGATGAACAAACCCAAAAAGACCAAGTATCCAAACCGTGCATCAACAGCAGGTTATCAGAAAAGATCGGTTCCAGACGGACACGAGCCGTCTGCATCTCAGAGCTCTATTACATCTTCCTCCTTCTGTGTCACAGTGTCACTTTTCACTCTTCTGAATGGATATTATCTACAGAAATTCCCTCTCTGCCCAGGACATCAACCCTAAGATATCACTGGCCGAAGAAAACACAAGTGATAATACACAGGACAACACATATGTTTAAAAAGTTGTGTATTTAAAATTAATATATCTAACCCACATGAAGAATATTGTAAAAACATTGTAAAACACTGTAAAAACATTGTAAAACACTGCAAAACATTGTAAACTTAGGAAAGCACCTCTTAGTACTATTATTGCCGCCTTTGATGTGTCGCTTCATTGTCTCCTAATATTTGTAATTCGCTTTGGATAAAAGCGTCAGTTAAATGCCTAAATATAAATATAAAATGAATACAGTAGTATTTACTAAAGCTAAACTGCAATTAATAAATATATAAGTATTATAGTATAGTATTATAGTATAGCATTCAACATGCAACATATAGTGAGTAAATGATTACAATTCAAAACCTTACCAAAAATAATATTTAGTTCAAATGAAAAAGGTTTAAAGAAAAGTAAGTTGTAAGTAAGGCTAGTTGGAGGATAAAACATCTCTGAAACTACTTTTCTATAAAATACAACATCGCTGCAATCCCAGTGCGATTCCTTCATAAAAGTGCCAAAATGGCTCCAGACAAATAAAGATGGCCGGTTACAAAGGCGATCCTGACCTCTTCTCCGTTACTCAAACCGTATTAGCCTCACAGTATAATTGCTAAGGGAACAGGAATGGCTTTGGTGTCGTTCGGCCAGCGCTGATGCAGTAAGCACAGACTACTGAAAATGCCCTTTCGCAAACATACAGTATATTGAGTTTTACATTGTGGTCTTGTTTGTTTCCACAGACCTGGAAAAGATGTTGATAATAAATCACATCTACAAAAGAACCAAAAGCGACAAAACTCCCAACTTTAAATGTGACTCAACAGTTAGTGGCAAGGGCACTAAAGTGTTTCCCTAGAAGCAGCATTACAACAACAAACAGCAAAGAATTATGTCATACACAACAGGAATGAATCTCCAGATAACAACACCATTCAAAGTTTCCACAGGGGCTGGCCAAATCATCAGACAAGGGGATCACTGCACCTGTTGCGCTAAACAACGGTAACCAAGCCGCAGGATGAACGGATGCAAACAATGCATTCCCTACATACACCCCCACCGTGACCCTGAGGGAGAAATTTATAGCAGATTATCCCCTCCAGACCAAAAAGTGTTGGAAACAAAGCTATGCCTCATCAGAAATATTTCAGAGGTGGCAGGCATCATTTAATAATCTCTCTCCCCGTGACGTTCTCCAAACCCGCTCATCTCTAACCATCTAAGCCTGTTTCTGACAGCTCAAACACACTTATTACAGAGTCCTGAGCACCTTCTGTGACTTTAATTAACAAAGAAAAGATGGGAAAGATGCATCTGATCAAGCATTTCTGAACATGACAACTGTTAATGTGACAATCACTGTCTGTCTGCATCTAAATGTGTGTTTGTGTGCGTTTACATGAGCATTACTTGATGACAGATCTGTTTGTGTCTGTGTGTGTGTCTGTGCGTGTGTCTGTGTGTGTGTGTGTGTGTGTGTGTGTGTGTGTGTGTCTGTGTCTGTGTGTGTCTGTCTGTCTCTGTGTGTCTGTGTGTGTATGTCTGTGTCTGTGTGTGTGTGTGTGTGTGTGTGTGTGTGTGTGTGTGTGTGTGTGTGTGTGTGTGTGTGTGTGTGTGTGTGTGTGTGTGTGTGTGTGTGTGTGTGTGTGTGTGTGTGTGTGTGCGTGTGTGTGTGTCTGTGTGTGTGTGTGTGTGTGTGTGTGTGTGTGTGTGTGTGTGTGTGTGTGTGTGTGTGTGTGTGTGTGTGTGTGTGTGTGTGTGTGTGTGTGTGTGTGTGTGTCTGTGTGTGTGTGTGTGTCTGTGTCTGTGTGTGTGTGTGTGTGTGTTGTAACCTGAGGATCAGTGCACACAGCATCCAAAATTAACTATTTGCCACACCTGCCCATGGATCCCAGAAACTTTACCATCCATAAATATTTATCTGGATATAAATATATACACTATATTGTATAAGTATTGGGATGCCCCCTTTAAATAAACATGTTCATATTTTTCTTAAATTCCAAACAAAAGAAATAATAATGCTATGCAATCAATTAAAGCATATTAAAAGACTTTTGTTACCATCTTTGTTGCAAGAGTTTTGGAAGGGCCTGTTTCTGTTCTGAAATGACTGTAACCTTGTGTACGAATCAGTGATACGTTTGTGACTTAAAGCCAGCAAATCATATATATATATATATATATATATTCAAATCCAGTAAAATCTTTTATACACAATGTATTATGTTTATGGCTAAGCAAAACAAGATTCAGGAACAAATACATCGTTCACGTTATAAGATACAAGAGAAAAGACACTAAGCCTTCACAAAGAGACCAGAGCCAGAAAGACCACAGGCCCTAAACGAGTCAAAGAGAGAGCGGGATACCAAGAACATGCTAACACACAATGACACGGATTTGAAGATGAACAGTGAGAGAGATTATGAGAGAGAGAGACACTGATTGGAAAATGGAGAATAAGACAATAAACCTGCTGTAGCTGATGAGATCAGACCGAACACAATATTCATTTCAACATTACATTACAGCTCCACATTACACTTTCATTTCTAAGAACTCGTTTGTCTTCAGGATCACCATGTAACATTATACTTTAAATGATCTGAAGGATACACCAGACTTTAGGCTTTGTGTCTGTGTAAATGAAATGCTGCGTCAGATCCTCTTAGTTGTTGTCATGACAATCATTGTGTGCAGAAAAATCAACACACACTCAGTGTGCAGTTTAAAGTCAGTACTGGGAAAAAAGAAAACAAACACTTCTTTAGAAAGAGAAGATGCTCAATTTTCAGTACATTTGGAATGCTAAACTTGATATCAAGTAAGTGAGATGAGAGGTTTATAGTTACTACAACATTTACAACAAGCAAAATCAGATCAGCACTTACTACTGAAATTATTTACAATACAAGTTTCACAACTGTAAGCTTATAAAATGATTTATTATTATTATGACAATTCTATATTAAATGACTCAGGTCATTTTACAGTCAGGTATACATTTATCATCCTGCAATATAAGCAAAGTCACAGATTGCAGCTTTGAAAAAAATGTTTACACAGAAACGGTGAAAGCACTTTAATGATGTTTAATAACACACCTGAAATTTACTCAGGGATGCATGCAAATTCATGAAAGCACATCATATATACTTCCTTTAATGCATTTTCTGTCTCATCCGTCCCCCAAACAACCAAAAAAAAACACGAGAATGTGACCAAACGCATCATTTCGTCCTGTATTATCGTATCATTATTTTGTTCCATCCAAGATGTGGCTTAATCTA
Organism: Beaufortia kweichowensis; assembly: GCA_019155185.1. Taxonomy (NCBI): domain Eukaryota; kingdom Metazoa; phylum Chordata; class Actinopteri; order Cypriniformes; family Gastromyzontidae; genus Beaufortia; species Beaufortia kweichowensis. The sequence goes on along the minus strand of CM032808.1, from coordinate 16,098,901 downwards.
ATTCTGCTCATTTTATCTCTGGAGAAGTGTCCCGCGCCTCATTTTGGACACACGGTCATGAAGTACAGGCAGAACGTTTGTTTGTGATGTAGTAAGAGTCGTTCTCATTTCTCTAAGAAAACGACAACAGATTTTGTAATGCAACAAGACTGAATTATAGCCCTCTGGAGAAAGAAACAGATGAGAAAGAAATGAGAAATAGGACATGGAGAAAGTGGGACACACAGGAAAGAAAGAATGGGAGTGTCAGAGAAAGATCCTGGAGAACAGGAAGAGGCAGCGGTGGGCTGAGATATTCAAGGTGAGACCAAAGTCTTTTCTCTGTCTTTTATATATGGGTTTAGTGCTTTGTTTTAGACGTCGTCATCAACAAACATCGACTTTTAACAGCAACATTACGACAACAGTGTGAGATTTTCAAAGAGCTCGAACCCCGACACCAGCGAAGTCTAACGTTTGCCATTTTAAAAATCACACTTACAATTTCTATAACACATTAAGTGCACATTACAAGAATGAAGCTTATCGTCCCACACACATTTAAAGACTCGCTGTTTCTTGTTTTCTGTTGTGTTGGCACACTTTACACATCTAATTGCTACCTATGTGCGTCAATTAAAACGTCATTCCACTCACCCACAAACTCTTGCTCAAAAAAAGAGCACGTGAATAAATATGGAGGAGAAATACAAGGCGAACAGGTTGGGGATACATAGGGAACGGTTTTCCTTTTTCTACTTTTTCTCTGTGAAACTGTTGCTCAACATCCTTTTCTCTCTTGCCATCTGTAATGACAAGCACATTTGAAATCATGTGGTTTGGGCTTATGGCTCACATTTAATTAAAGATTTGTAACCAGTGGATGTTTTTTCCAAGATTTATTTTAGTAATAGTTCAGATTTTTGTGCAATTTGAGTACATTTTGAATAATTTATAACATCAATCATGACCACTAAACTACTGTAGGAGAGAGAGAGAGGCCTGAGAGAGAGAGAGAGTGAGAGAGAGAGAGAGAGAGAGAGAGAGAGAGAGAGAGAGAGAGAGAGAGAGAGAGAGAGAGAGAGAGAGAGAGACAGAGAGAGAGAGAGAGAGAGAGAGAGAGAGAGAGAGAGACAGAGAGAGACAGAGACAGAGACAGACAGAGAGACAGAGAGACAGAGAGAGAGAGACAGAGAGAGAGAGAGAGAGAGAGAGAGAGAGACAGAGAGACAGAGAGAGAGAGAGAGAAGAGAGAGAGAGAGAGAGAGAGAGAGAGAGAGAGACAGAGAGAGAGAGAGAGAGAGAGAGACAGAGAGAGAGACAGAGAGAGAGAGAGAGAGACAGAGAGACAGAGAGAGAGAGAGAGAGAGACAGAGAGAGAGAGAGAGAGAGAGAGAGAGAGAGAGAGAGAGAGAGAGAGAGAGAGAGAGAGAGAGAGAGAGAGAGAGAGAGAGAGAGAGAGAGAGAGAGAGAGAGAGAGAGAGAGAGAGAGAGAGAGAGAGAGAGAGAGAGAGAGAGAGAGAGAGACAGAGAGAGAGAGAGAGAGAGAATAGACCAAGAATAGCCCAGGGAAAGGTGTGTGTCCCTTCAGACACGAGCGCAGATATATTTGGTGAGATGAGGCCCTTTGGGAGTGACCTAAAGCACAAACATAGACAAACACACACACAAACTGTTAAGTCCAGCAAAGCTTCCCTCCTACATTCATACCTGCACCAGCCTTCCCTATGAAAAGAAAAAACCTGCTCCATTGCACAGCAGCATATGGACTTTCTGATCTTCAGCAAATGAGATGTTCCATCAGGAGCTGGTGCACAGCTGTTCACAGTAACCAAAAGAGTCATATTTGAAGAATCATGAGGAATAGACTGGCCTGTGTTTAATGAGCCAGCACAACCAAAGCAACATGCTCCCCAGATACCAGCGGAGAGCAACTCATACAGCATTTTGAGGGGATCTTGTTAGATTTAGGTAGTAAAAAACTCCCATGATGCTTTTGGGCAGTTTAGGAAACTTCCAAAGAGGCTTATTTAATGAATAGTATAAGTGTGTGGGGGATTGAGAAATCAATTCTCTCCGATTCTCTCTGGATCGATTCGAAAAAACACATAATTGGAATTGCAAATAAATTATTAATAATCCTGTTTAATTCAACACTGAACTGCCAAAAATTACACTGACATCACAACAACACGATAAGCTATCAGCAAAGTGAATCATTTTCAGGCATATCTGCAGAAAACAAGACAAGAGTTTTTAAAAAAAGTTCATTTACAAAACACAAACCATGCAGTGCCAAATCTTGTGCCAAGTTATAAAACCCATTTATTTATTTTTACATGGCTTGTTTGATTGTTAAGATATTTATCATTTTTCTTTACTAAAAGATGAAGAGATAAGAGTTACGCTTTACTACTATATGTTTTGAGAAACAGCTTTAAAGTAAAGCAGAAGTTTGTGACCTTTGCTGAGAGCTCATCTGACAAATTTTAACCACACTTTCGTCCGACAAACATACACATCCGCGAGATAAGGTGAACACTAAGAGACCTGTCAAAACACAAACACGCACAGCGCTTTACATTGTGAAAGTCCTTTAAAGTTCTTTATCTTGTTAAAGAGGAAGCCCTTGGTTTAACTTGTGATCTATAATGACTCTGGTTAAGATGATTATAGCCCTGATATATCACACTGTAAGCGAGACCTCCTCTGATGGTCAACCGGCAGTTTCATTTCAACACTGCTTAGATAAACACACAAAAACATCCATTCTTACAAACACTTCAGGCCTACGTCCACCTGGTTCCTTCAAGTATTTACATACAGATCGGCAAGATAGTGTTGTGAAGTCATTCACGTGAATGACTGAGACAGAAAACTATTTTCTCTGCTGACATTCCTCAGAAAGGCAGCAGCCGAGATGTCCACGATACATCTAATTTAAATGCTCAACAACAGCTATTTTCCTTTCCACCTGTGTAGGTAAAAGATAACAACTAAAGAACGAACTGCTTGTCCTTTACAATTTAGGAAGTACTTTTTAACACCGAGCGAGACAGAAGGGTCCTGTTATTGCATGCTGACATGAGATAAAAACTGACCATATTAACTAAATGTCTTCATGTGTTACAGTCATCAGTCATTCTATAGAAACATTTCTCAACCTAAAAAAGATGTAAGGGATATTTACATACCAAATTTACGCTACTGATAATATTCACAATTAAGCTAAATTATCTCGTTGTTCCTCCACGACTGAGCTTAAAAGCATTGCACATGCATTATTTACAACAGCAAAGTTCAATGTTCAAATAAACGCAGATATCTACTAAAACTGGTCATACTGGATTCATGTGAGAGACACAACTCATATTCCACATTGTGTGTTTGGCAAGAGGGTGAGAAATGACGGCACGTTCACCCCCCCTCCTTATATAGCATTAAAACAGTACGGTAAGCCTCTTACAGTAAAGCAGGAACAGGTCTGGAGCACATTTCTCTTCTAACCCCTAACATCAGCTACACAAATGAAGCCATTACAATGCTCTTCTGTAAAAGATCAAGTAAGATTTCAGCTTGTCAATCTGGGCTATGAGACCTGTGCTAGGCCGTGATATAAGAGATATGATAAAGGCTGTGCAATAAAAGCTGTGTTAAAAGACCTGTGCCAGAGACGGTTCTCTGTGAATATGAGCTGTGTTACGGGCCGGTTACTGTGCAATAGGCAGGTGTGTCTCTAGAGACGGGGTGAATTTTAGGCTTTGCGCTGTGTGAACTGTGAAGGACTTGAAGACACAAAGGGACAGATAGAGGTCGGCTCCACAGGACACTGGAAACAAGAGTGAGAGAAATGTGTGTGTGTTTTGGGTCAGCGGTTCATCTGAAAGAAGAACACAACAGTGTGTGTGTGTGTGTGTGTGTGTGTGTGTATATAATAAAAACACTGCTGCTTTTAACAGTGTCTTACAACACAACAGCAAACCAGTAACACAATTTCCAAAGCACACCTAAAACAACCACAAGGTCATGAGTCTGATCAACAGGTAACACACATACTGATGAAATGTACACTATCTTTTATTATTTACTTACTGTCATGTCATGTTAAACCTGTATGACTTTCTTTTTCAGCAGAACACAGAAGAAGAGATTTTGCAAAACGCTGGTAACCGGCACTCATTCACTTTCATAGTGTGAACACAAAGTTCAATGGAAGTCAATAGGTGCCGGTAACCAGCGCTTTAAAAAATATCTTCTTTTGTGTTTCATAAAAGAAAGAATCATATACAGGGTTTGAATGACAATTTTGACATTCCCTCCCTTTACTTCTGAAAGTGTGAAAAATGTGTTTTAAAACAGCACTAAATTAGCTCAATTTGTTAATAAACGAATGACACAAACATCAAAATACTGTGTAGTAAACAACACTGATAAAAATGAAATACAGAGGGACGCAAACAAAGAGAAGAGAAGCAGAGAAAACCACAGAGAGAGACAGAAGAAAGAGGTTTGGCACAGACGCACACCAAGTTATCTGACAACTTCAGTACACACACAGTGAAAAGTAAGAGCTCCTACAAATGCAACACAGCGGTAGGCAAATATTTATCTCCAGGAGGCTGAAGTGTCACAGGAGTATGTCAGAGGATTACAGATATAAAGCTAGCATTAGCACGGCACAGTCCGGCTTCTGTCTTTATTTCACAATCCCGTGAGGCTACAGGCACTGAATCCAGTTCAATGATGGATTTGCATGTTTTCTCAGCGTCACCATTGTATGTTATGTCAAGTTTGTTTCGAGTCATTCTCTATCTCTGCTGAACGAGCCGGCTGACTAATTTAACATTTCCATTGCGTCTGAGCGTGTGGGTATAGACGGAGCTCTCAGATAGGACGTGCCGGGGCCTGCGTGGATCTCAGAGGACTTAACTCGGCCACGCTGTAAGAGATGATCAATGACTCAATGCCACCCAGAACGCCGACTCACTCGCTACGGTTTATCAGGATAATGAGAAATATAGCCAAGGGCCTAAACACAACGTCAGCACTTTTAGAAACAATGATATCCCAGCCGTGGCTTTGAGTAAGTGTCGTCTCATACAGCGGGGTCAGAAAGTCTGAGACCACAAAATCTGGGATTCAAAACTTAAATTCTTAGTTCATAAGACGTGAGCAGAACAACTTTTTGTTCAAAATGTTATTAAATCTATTTTCAACAACTATTTACCTGGACCAAAGTTAAGGTATTAGTTAAACCAAAAATAAAAACTCTTTCCTTAGCCAAACACAGAAAAAAATAATATAAAATAATATTCTGTCTCTTTGTAATGCCTATAAAGTATTATGAATAACTTTTATGATGGATATATTCACTTGTCGGAGCAAGAAAGTCATATATAGATTAGCGGAAATAAACGTGAGTAAATTATAAGATCATTTTCATTTTTTTGTGAATGTATTTAGTCATTCAAAATAGGAAAACTTTATTGTGCAAAATGTTTTACCCAAAAACAGTGCATGCTGCCATTAAAGCAAAAAGAAATGATTATTTATTGTGAATAGTTCATTACTTTTAAACTATTAAATTAATAAAAAGCATTTCAATATTTTTACATTTCTATATTTTTACCACATTTGTGCCTCATGTATTTCAGAAATTAAGGGAACACAAAATATGGTGCCTTTGTCTTATCTTCAGTTCAATCTACTATTCTTACTATCAGGACAGGAAGTAACTATCTCAGTTTAAGTTCCTCATGTTTAAAGTTTATAAGTAAAGATGACCACTTCTCATTACAGCTGAACCATTCACACCGATCAGCTTGACTGTCTGTTTGCGTTTTTACAGCCCACGTTTTCACCTGATTAGAAAAAACTATTTGCATGACAGTATACAGTACATTTTAGTATTCCTGAGTCACTTTAGTAAGTCTTACTCAATTTCAGACTCAGACCAACTTTATTTAGTCAGTAATCTCTTTTTTTCTCAGCATGACCTGCTCTTCCCATCCGACTCGCTCAGAAAGTTCTCTAATAGCAGAGAGAGTTATTCCCACATCTCACTGCTTAACAGGTGAGTAATCCAATTTCCCCTTCTCCAAAACCTCTTCCTTCAGCCCAAACTCACACACGTGAAATCCAATTCATTTTACAACCACTCTTTATCATTAAGGCAGTGTGTGGAAAATTGAACAGGCCCATTTTGTCAAGAAAATGACATATATTTCACAATATCTTGACTTTTAAAGGAATAGTTCACCCCAAAATTGTGATCCGTCATCATTTCCCTCACATCATTCTAAACACATTTATAATATAATAGCAGTATTGATGAATTGAAAACAATAGCAGTACATTATGACTCACTTTAATACTCGATAAAGCACCCGCGAGTGGCAGCGAAAAAGAACGAGTGACTATAATATTCTTTACGAAAGTCACAACACGTGAATGAAAAATGACTGAATTTTCAATTTTAGGGGATGCCTTCCTTTGATGAGACTGACACAGCGGAAGAAATGAGAAACAAATAGGAAGCAGAGAAAAACAAAATGGCAAAGAAAGCAGGAGGAATAGAAATGGATGGAGGAGCAGCGCACATCGGCACAGAACAAAGAGTGTGAAATGAATGTGGCTGGAACACTTTCAGCTCCCATTACAAGGGAGACGGATGGAGAGGAAGAGCCGAATACAATGCCGCCACGTTCCCTGTCGTGAGGACGTCTTCGGTCTGGTCCTTCTAGTACTTCTTCTTTCACACAATGCAGTTCTAAATGAGGCTGAACAAAGGGGATTAAGATTTGGACTGTCCAATACAAGCTCGACACGTGTCCATCCAATTCATTCTGTCACATTTATGATAACAAACTATTGTTGAATATGTTCAGTGTTTTCTAAAGAGTGCCGAGTTTCTTAAATAGCAATAAACGCAACATCCAGAGAGTTATCACTGAATTATATAGCAAATCAGATTAAAATTAAGATTTAATTATAAAATTGACTAAATAATTTGAAATCTAAAATTGGTTACTGCAATCTGTAACTTTAAAAGGTTGTAATAAGCTTATAAAATTAATCAACTTATTCATAACTTATCGTTATGAATCAGGGTATATTTTTAGGGGTATATTTTAACCAAAAAAAAGTTATGAATTACAGAACACATTAAGCAAAAAATAAGGGAAAAAATCTTAAAATGTAAAAATCTTAATATTGACCAGTTAATCTACCAATCCCTAAATGGCATTAAAATTCAGACAATACTATGTGACAAAGAGAGTTTATTTGTAATGCATAATATCATCCTCTTCCAGAGGGAATGTGCACAGATGAAACACAGGCAGGGCACGATAAGTGACAGTGATGTAAATGAGCCACGACGTCAAAATGCGCTGTACACTTCTGGCCAGATCACTCAGAGTCAAATATGATGTTGTAGGGCAGACTTTGAGTTCACTTAGAAGACTTTATCATTTTAATTTCAATGTGTACAGGTTTGGTAGAAGCGCTCTGGATACGTTTACATACTGACCAAAGGGGGTATCACAACAAATGAACAAGATAATTCCAACCCCATGTTGTTTTTCTTCAAATAAAATAAGCAACTAGGCGTTTAGGTGACTGGAGCTCAAGTCGGCCTAAGGGAAGTCAAATCTTGTCAATATCTGAATCCACTGGATAATTTGAGCCATTTCCGTCTTACAATATAGCAAGGACAATGAAATTATGGCAAAAACAAGTGTGAAGAGATGGTTTTGGCACCCTTCCCCCCAGTCTGAGCCAATGGAATACCATTAAATAAGTGGATTAACCTAAATACAAAGCAATCCTTTACGCAAGGTAAGAGAGAACAAGACAAACACGTCCAGAAAGAAGCCAGAAAAGAAACAATAATAATAAATAAACAAAAATGAATCATTTTTCAAGAAGCGATAATAGTGTTTAGGAAAACATGGCGACATTTGGCATGCACAGAAAAAAAAACATCACTAAAAACCTTAATCTCAACAGAGACAAAAAGGACAGTTTTTTAGCAATTCTAAAAGTAATTAAATAATAGGCAATATTAAAGAGTGCACTATGACACCACCAGTCAACAAAGACCCTTTAGAGATCGACTGCAACCCCCTCTGGGAAGACACGTGTCTACCAGACCTCTCCTCTTATTTCTATAGCAAATCACTGTTCATGAAAGAAAGGAAAAATGTTTCATCATGACCATCATTTTCTTACTTCAGAGAAAACCACACCCACTAGTAAAGCCATCATGTCCGGTGCACTAATCACACAAATCTTTATTTTATTTATATGCCTCGTAATAAACTACTTAACTAAAATTTACTTTTTGATAAGCTGTCAGATTGTTTGACACAACAAGACTTCTGTCAAGATCACGTGCGGCGCATGTCAGGGCACCAGGCACTAAGGGATTATGGGAGATTTTTTCTTATGCATTCATCCCCACCCGAGACCATCAACTCGAATCTCAATTGAGGCAGCCAATCAAATACACAGCAAGCAAAAGTGTTGCCTAGCTACAGCAACTAGCGCCTGCTGGACAAAACTGCTGAACAATTCTCTATTCTGCTTTTAAAGCCTTCTGGGATGATTCTACTCACTGTTAAAAAAAATGAAGTAATATAAGCCATTTCATATCTGTCTCTCTTTTTAGATTAAATTTGAGTCTACTTTTTCACTTTTTTATCATTTACATGCTACCGCAGAAAATGATCACAATAAAACTGGCTGCACGATATTGAATAAAAATGTGATATTCGATAACTTGCTAAACAATGCCACATATGCAATACGTTAATGCTTAAAGTTTGTAAAATCAATTGAAATTATATGATAATATGTTTTAAAAATAACACATTTTTACAATTATATAACCAACAACATGTTTTACATTCTTTCTAAGAAAAGAAACATCATCAATCTCTCCAGTCTTTCCGCATCCACCTAAAACATTGACTACATGTAACTTTTTGAATCAAATCATGAAAATTATTAAAATTTTGCAAACCACTGCAATGCACTTATTAATTGTGATATTTTGATCATTTCTATATATCTTGTAGCCTTAATTAAAAACCATAACTGGTATAATGAACACCAACTTGGTCTCTCCATGATTGTTTAATTGACACATCCCAACTCCAGGAATGAAAAATAATCAGACTTTTCCCATTATGAATAACTGTACACTCATCACATAAATACAATAAATCCAACATGACAAAAACAAATGAAAAGAAAATAGCCCACAAGAAACATTGTGGGTACAAGGTTAGCCAGTGTATTGATCTATTCAAACTAAAGTATACCAACCAAAAATTAAATGCACACATATCAGAGCCGAGCAGATCATTAAACCAATCGTCCATATTAGATGAGACACAGATGAATTGATATAGACCAACACCAGGCTAACAAGAACCACACCTCTCTCCCAACTTCCAGAATCTTTCTATTAGCGGTTAAAGGGTTTCCGTCATGCCTCTCAGCTAACATGACGGCTTCAGCACGCTCCAGTACAGCAGTCCTTAATTGGCCCGACTGCTGGAGACAAGCGCTCTATACAGAACATGCCTGAGCCATAAACAAGACCATCACCCTCCATACACACTCACTGCTTCATTTCACATTAACTGAATAAAAAACTGCACATCAGCAAATCAGGAGAAAGACATAAAATACCTCACGGCTAACCTCCTGCCATTATGACAAATGAGCGAGGAACAATTAGAAATAACACAGCTAACTAAAACTCAACAAGCTAAAGCTGAGGAATGCTTGTTTTATTAACAAATGAAAATAACTGAACCGTGATTGTGACCCAGTCTATGAAAAGCAGGCTAAAGTCTAAAAATCTAATTCTGCATCAAAGTTTGATGTCACCTATTAATTTCACTATGATTTCGATCTTTGACATGACCTTACTCATAAAGATATTAATGTTAAATTGCACAGAATATTCTTTTCATTATGTAGAAAACAGAGAAATCACATAAAAGGCTTTAGCTGGGTTTTCACAGACTGGGTCACAATTTATCTAGTAATCAATGGGTCAGAATTAACTGCAACACTGTCATCATCATTTCACATGGCAAAAAAAGGTTTACTATCAGCTCAGTGAATGAGTTTCTAGACCAGTCATTCAAATTACACCACTAACTGAGAGAAAGTAACACAGAAACCATTGTAAGGCCTTTAAACACCCCAAATGTGCCTATTCTTAAAAATCAATCTTTCGTTCTTTACCAAAAATAACTAAAAAAAGAATCTTTTTTCTCTAATCAAAAGCAGCTTTTCGTGTTCAGGAGCTGCACAACAAAGCATGTGCGACACCACACAGTACTGATAAACATGTTTGAGCGAAAAGGTTTAAGAAATTATTGCAAAACTGCAGGTGGGACTATTTGCCAGATTTTTGCTGCAGGGCAGAGCGCAAATATTCCTGCGTCTCACAGTTCTGCACTTCAAGTTCTAAGAAATCGGGGTTGAAAAGAGGCTGAAAGAGACGTTACTTTACTATGCAAACACTTCTGTGTGTCATTTCCCCTAGAAACAACATGTCTGAGAACATGTGAACACGCTGGGACAGATTTGAACAATTGTGACCATCCCAGCGGGCCAGGTTTCAAAGCACAGGTCGTGAGCTTAACATGCAAGTACAGAGCTGCACTCGGGGGGAATTCTGGGTGTATCCGCCCTTCTGCTAAAGAGCCAATAAAATTGCTTGAAGAAAACTGTTTGCTTTCCTGTGTTTACGCATTTCCTGTGCTTTCTGTTGGCAGAAGATTTGGGAATCGACCGGCAAGATATCTGTTAATCACCCAATGCCAATAAGTTTAATCACCCAGGGTGATATATTAGTGGTAATGAGATAAAGATATGGATAAATCCAAGTGCAGGAATTCATCTCAATGTATGCTAAAAGATAAGTTTGTCAACTTTTACGAGTACTCAATAGGTACAGCATTGTGCAATCACTGAAAAGGGATCATCACGCATGATAGAAAAATATAAGTTTGGATAAAAGTGTCTTCCAAATGCATAAAGTGAACTGGCAACTTAACAGATATTAACTAAGGGCCACAAAACTCCAACTTTATGCCCATGGGGTCTTCACCAACTCTGCCAAGGAAGCCTATAGGCCTACTACTCATTTCCTCAACACACACACAGAGAGAGAAAAAATCACAATCTGCACTGTATGCACCAATGAACTGCTGAATCCAATGTCTTACCTCTTGCTGACAGTTTCTTTGTGTTAATAATTTTAGCAGCATACTCCTGGCCAGTGGATTTCTTCACACATCTCCGCACCACGGAGAACGCGCCCCTGCGAATGAAGAACACACGCACAGCTTGATTTTCCTCGAAAGTCAAACATGACGTATATGGCGAACGCGGAAAGAGCTGTCAATCGTCGATGACGTAACAGCAGCGTCATAATGCATGCACGCGAGACGTGGAAACATTGCGCGTCACTTAAAGTGTAAATCAGTCAATTCTGTCACGTATGCAAAAAAAAATGTCAACAACAAATTCGATTTTAGCAACAAAACGAGGATGAATCAAATACATGTAAAGAAGTTCACATCTGCGTGTCAAGAAAGCTTTAAAAGTAACATTGAATTCTGCGTCACTGTTCATCATTTATTGATTTATTAAATCCCTCTTTATCGCTCCCCTCCCAAGATATTAAAGTGTTGCGTGATTAACTGTGTGCGTGCGACACGTTCAATATTTCATGTTTAATATCCAGCAAAGGCGTACGTGTTCTTTAGTGCACTACATAGTGTACTTCTCATTTGAAACGAAATCATTTCGCCTGCGGTTACGAGCACAAAACAATCCACTTGACAGAGAAGCGACGATGTCGTTAAATGTCAGGCGAAGTGCCAACAAAATACCCAAAGTAACCGAGAAAACCAACAAGCCCTTAAAATAACACACGGTGCGGACATTCAACATAGTACACGCTATATTTAACATTACATGCTACGCGTATAGTACTCAAAAGACCAGCAGTAAAGCTGATTTTAATCATCGTTAAACCTTAGATTCGTCAGTCACGCATTGAGGGGCTTGATCGGATCAAGTGCACAACGGACACGGATACGATCAAGACCTCGGAAAGGTTTACGAGTCTCTTTGCAAGTCATTCCCGCCGCTGTCAACATCAAACAAGAGTAACTTGCGCCCATGACGTCACAATGGCACAATGTTACAATGTTGCGCGCACTTACTTCCCGAGCTCTTCGTACAGCTGATACTCGTCCGTAAACCGGGTCGAGGTTACGATTGTAGCCATGTTGTGTGCGGGGAGGGGGGTCGATGCCTCTGCTGCTGCTGCTGCTGCGGTTCGGGTTTCGGGAGGAGAATCTCATGTGTTCCAGTGAGAGAAAGAAGGGAGAGATACAGACGGAAAGAGCGGAGGGGAGGGGCCGCTCGGTGGGGGTGGAGAGAAAGTATCGCGGAATAACGCGAGACTTCGGCGGAGTCACGGGTAGAGTGACAGACTGAATGAAGTATGTGAGCCGAAATAACTGGGTGTGTGCGGTGTCCCCTTCATTCAAAAATAGACTAAAATCTTGCTTAATATTTATAAACACATTTTTAAAGTGTATTTTAGGTCACACAACATTTTCATTCATTTCTGAATAAACAAACATTTGAATGTGCATTATACATGTACCTGTATTTAATATACTGTTAAGTCAGAACTGTTTATTATAGACCATTTCACAAGATGTAAACAACACTGGTCCAGAAGCACTTCCTGTTACAGTATTTCACATCTTCACATTCAATCTTAAAGATGTTCGTTAAACATTTTGATTCCATTGTAAATGTTCTGTTGGTTGTATTTTGTTCTGACATTAAAACCAGGACAGGAAGTGCGTCTGGACCAGAGCTGTTTATATATTGTGAAATGGTCTATAGTAATAAATTAACTCTGAAATAATGAAAATAATGAAAATGTCACTGAATACTGAATATCATCAAACATTCAAATGTCAATTTGGAGTAAAATCTTCAATACTTTATAAAAGCTGATAATACTGTATGTATTATTATGAAATAGCATTTTACACACTATTTTCCACTATTCAAAAATGTGGACTCAGCATGCCTTTAACATCATGATACTTAATGCACTTTCTTCTTCTCCGGCTGGCCATAATGGTCTTATAAATCTCCACCGCACGCTTGAAACTTTTAAAAAGGCTTCGCTTGTCAGGTTATCTCACCTTGTAAGTGCTTCTATTTCTTTGCTCAAGGGACAGGCTGTTCTCTCACTGTCATGCTGGATTGCAAAGATGAAAGTCTTCAACGTGTCGGGCATTAGAGTTTGTATCATGAAAACAGAGAGAGGACCATTACATCAAAGTAATAACATTTGTTATGGCCGCCGAAGATCTGTTCCTGTGATTGATTCCCAGGAAATCAGAGTATAACACATTACAGCGATGTAACATCATTCAGTCCATATCATGATTCATTTTAGCAGTGTTTCTTGTAAGTTTAGGTATAACTCCTTACAAAACATCTCTATTAGTAAAGCAATGCTGTGTGTGAGTCTTGGCCAATAAACTACAGTGTATTATTCCTTAGTGAACTCTCTAATTATTAATCCTGAGTAATCACTAAATACAAGCAACCATTTATAATTGATGCGGTTTTACTGTTTTACGGTGTTACTTAAATATTCAGCACTTTCCTCCATTAGTCCATAGACATAAATCCGGTTTGTCTATGTGATGCCTCATTCAAAATGCTCATATATTCATAAGGGAAAAGTAACTATATTGTGATAAGAAAACACTTTTCATTATTTTGGTAATGTAATAGCATATTTTACCCCACAATTTTTGGTTGCTTGACACCTGCTTGCATTGTCAGAATACATACATAACTGCTCAGATATCACATGCGGGGAACGTCTAACAACTGAAGACCTAAACTTGGACTTGAACAGCTGATCAAACATACAAAACATGCAAATCCTTTTCATGCAGGCATATCAGAATATGTGGAGGCATGCGTCTCGTGACATCACAGAACACCTTTAGCCGATGACATCATTATCACTGATGAACGAACACCTGCAAATAAGATAGAAGCTAGTGCCATCATCAAATACTTTTAAAGCCGCCACATTATGCTTACAGGCAATCGCTTTAAAAGCGATTAAAAAATTATTGCTTGCAACTGTAATCTACAGCAGCTCTGAATCTACTGCAGTTGTTTTGCTTATTAAGACTTTACACCGGCAGCCAAATGAAGTAAACTCTGGACAACTCAGGCTGCAAGACATAGTACTCTGTTTGGAGGCCCATAAATTAGTCATCGATCAATATAGATCAATGGGCTTATTTTCACCAGGCTGGAATTAGGAGCACAAAGTTTAGCTCTTGTCTGAGAGAGAGAGAGAGAGAGAGAGAGAGAGAGAGAGAGAGAGAGAGAGAGAGAGAGAGAGAGAGAGAGAGAGAGAGAGAGAGAGAGAGAGAGAGAGAGAGAGAGAGAGAGAGAGAGACAAACAGGTAAAGTATATGTCATTCACTGTATTTCACTGCAATCACTGAATTTAAAAACACCTGGTGGAAAGCATGGAGTAAATAATTTACTTGTGATGAGATTTTTATAAGCTCAGCTTTCTGAAACCTGATGCTTATTAATGTGTATGAAAAGCTAAGTTAACTCTTTATGTTATTTTATTGTGTTTTATATGAAAATACATAAAAAATATAACTGTATAAAATGTTTTATACTGTGTCATTTATATTTTATTTATTTATTTAAATAAATATTTATTCAAATTGACACATTTTTACAGCTTAATTTTTTATGTCATTTTTAATTTGTTCATTAATAAATTGCTCCTAGTGGAAAACTTTGCCAGAAGAGTGGACAATATTAGGGAGGACCAGCTTTCCATTAATGCCAAAGATTTTGAAATAAAAATTTCAACACAAGAACACAAGGGTGTCCACATATTTTTAGGCATAATGTGTTGTATGTATGCATGGAAAATAAAGTAGACACAGCTGCTTCACACTAGATCTTTCTTTACAGTAGATTACAGTATTATGTGGATGAGGTCACATAATATTGCATCAAACATGCACATCTACTTTCCTAACTTCATTGTCTAGAAAACTGTAGGCTTCTGTATGTTTTCATCAGTGCAGGTGTGAGAGAAATAGAGTATGTGAAAGAGATTGAAAGTGACATTAACAGGTTGAAAAACAGAAGAGAGAGAGTTTTTCCCAGCTGTTAATGTCACTGGCCCTAATTTTCTGACTTGTCATTGTGGAGGACGCGGCTGATGTCATCAGTCATTCTTGATGCGAGGCTGCCAGCGTCTCCACATGATGCCTGCAGAAACACTTTCACTCTGGCACGTACGCTCACGAGCGCGGCACACGCGTCTGTTATTATGTGTCACAGGATACTCGTGTTGGGACTGATCTTGCATCAGTGGCTATCAGCTAGTGATGGACGGATATGTCGGCCAGGCTGATTAATTGGCCGATTCGTGTCCTGTTTAAGATCAGTGTTGTCTGATAACTGGCCTGTGCCAATTAACAGATGAGATCTGAAATTGTCAAGTATGTTACATGATTTTTAATAATAAAATAATAAATTATGTGCTCGTCTACTACTGTCTCCACATATACACTCTTAAAAATAAAGTTGCTTTAAAAGGTTCCCCAAAGAACCTTTCTGTTAAAAGTTCTCAAAACACAGTTTCTTTTTACATTTTATAGTCTAAAGAACCTTTTCCACATTAAATAAAGCCTTTTGTGAAACATAATGTTGAAGGTTCTTTGCAATTCAGGCAAAAATAATAATATACAATAAAATAATAACAATAAAAAACATTTACATTTAGGCATTTAGCTGACGCTTTTATCCAAAGCGGCTTACAAATATTAGGAGACAAAAACATTATCATAAAATTATTCTCAATACAATTTCATATGTCATAGCTAAACTGCAGAGGGCTTTGTGTATAGAATTGCTTAATGTATTTTGTAACCTCTTTTAATATAGATGAAACATGGCCTCAAACTTACCTTAAAGTGTTCTGTAAGTGGTGTTTTTAACATGTTATTGACTGAAACCCTTGAATGACAGCGGTTGTGTGTATCAGCGGGCCGGTGGACTCAGTCTCAGTGAACTGAGGCCTGTGGGAAGGTGTTTATGTAAGAGAACACACTTCAGTTTGTGTTAGCATCTTCCCCCTCAATGCTCCCAAATGACCTGCTTTACACCAATGAGAGACGAGCAGAGAGGTGAAATAAAACCAGAACTGAAAGAGACAAGAGAAAGACTGTGGTTTCTACTGACTTCAGCAGAGATAAGACTGAATGCTTGAAAATGAGACAGAGAGAAAGAAAGAAAGAAAGAGAAAGAGGGAGGGAAGAGAGCAATAAAGAGAGATATTGCTGATGTGTTGACAGAGGAACAGGATTATGATATGGTACCAAATACTTATCTAGTGTAAAACATGTCTTGATTGATTAATACATCATACATTATAAAAGATATCTGCTGAAATAAAAAATACAGAAAATCAATTAGAGATGATCATACTACTGTTTATGCAGTAAAATAATGCACAATTTGGTTATTTGATTGAACTGCCAAGAATTAAGATATTTAAAGATGTAGTTTACCCAAAAATAAAAATGATTTCATCATTTATTCACCCTCATGTCATTCCAAACTTGACTTTTGAAGATATTTTGAAAATCATTGCTAACCAAACAATATTAACCTTCATTGACTTTCATTGTATTGACACAAAACCACCGAGGGCACGAATCATTTTTTTTGTTCCACAGAAGTTAGAAAGGTAAACAGGAATGACATGAGACTGAAAAACTGATCAATAAATTCTTTAAAGCTTCGTTTAAAAATACAAAAGAACTATTTAACACATTGTGACATCAAAAAATAGCATTTAGTGATTAGAGCAATATGCTCACATTAATACATACATGAAACATACTGCAAGAAATAACACAGGTAGTATGTAATCCCATATATATTTGTTGTCTATGTGTGTTCAGCTCAATAGCCGGTGATGAAGAGCAACTGCAGGTTTGGCCACTGTAACTTTAGCACACACACCTCCTCTGCTCTGAATTATTAAAGAGAGAAATGGAAAGAGTCTAAATGTGTGGAGAGATGATGGGAGAAAGAAAGAGAATGTGATGGAGAGCAGTACATGTTAGATCTGAAGACACGGAAGGCATAAAGGAGACGAAAGCAGGAAGAACAAATTGCAGTTTTTGTCTGCTCTCTGAAGAGCCGTCCCGCTCTTACAGGACACATTGTGCTGTGATTCTACAGTCTGTGTCTGTTGTGATGAGATGTGACTGTACTTCCAAGAGATCTCTGTACAGCCTACAGACGAAAAATGTGTGTCTTTATTTGGTAATACTAGCGCTGGGTCTTAAAATGTATGTCAGTGTCTGGAAAGTCATTGTTTGGATTAAAGTTGGTTTGCACATGGGGTGTGCGCTCGCTGGAGGGAATAAAGCCTTTATGTTTACACTTGTGTAGCTGTTGTAAGTGCATTGTGTCACAGAGTTTAATGAACTCTCACTACTGTATTTATTAAGTTCTTATCATTGTGTTTATTTACCAAAGGCAGGTGTGTAAAGGTTTACTCACTTCTGTTACGTGACAAACGACCTCAAAATATTTTCTGGGAAATGATGTAAGATGTCAAATCAGTGGTATTTTATTAGCATTATTGATATTATTTTTACTAAAGATCGTCTTACAGGGTAGTTCTTCTAAACATTGTATTTATTATTAGTTTTTTTCAAGATCATAATCAATATACTAATAAATTAAGGACCCGATGCAAAAGTGTTAATCTATTCAGAAATATAACCTGGAGTGTTTGTTAAGAAATGAATTCTGTTTTTCGTGTTGACTTTCGGGTCCTGGATGTTTTATGTCACTGTGATTCTGTTCCCTGTCAGATGAAAAGTTACACGTTTACAAATGTTCATTTTGAGATTTGTGTGTATGTGTGTGAATAAATGGAAATGTAAAGGCACTAAAAGCATGTTTGTGGATTGAGTGTTTTGACAGTAATATGTGAATAATGCATGAAGATACAAACAGTGATGTACACTTAACTGCACTATAACTCATGCTGCGTGTCTGTGTTTGTGTTTCTTGTGTAAATGAGAACAGCAGGAGGAAATAAAAACAGTCTGTTGTGTTATTTGTTTGGATTGCTGCATTGCTATAACATGCAGGTACATGACAGTACAAATTCCCACAGAGAAACCAAAGATGAATCCACCATCTCTTTGCATATTTAGTGAATATTATAATATAGCAATAAATTGCACAATTGCATGAAAAAAGTTTTTTTAATATGATTGCACAAACAGTGCTCCTGTAGCTTAAATTGTACTGTATAGGATTGTGTTAGTTCTGCAAAGATCATGCAGTTCAATTCCATGGGAATGTACATGATGATAAGATGCTTTGAATAATCTGCCAAATGCATAAATATAATTTCGTTTTCTAACTTGTCTCTTGTTATTCAGCTTTGCCATAATTAAGGAAAGAAATGAACTTTAGTTATAGATCAATATATTTTGACTCTTCTACATAATTTGGCCATTTTGAAAGTCGGCACTTCTTCTCATCTTCTCTCATTGCTTTACTGAGAATATCAGTAGAAAATCCAGTGGGCAAACTGAACTGAACTGCTCACAGGAGATATTAAATGGGTGAAATTATAATCATTTTGATCATTTTCTCCCTGGAGTCCACTTGTAATGTTAACATCAGTCATAATTCAGTTTTACATGAATATTCTCTGATACACAACAGCATTTATAACTGAACTAATTCTCAACTGATTATGAAATGAGACAACAAACAATATTTATTTTCTATTCAGTTTGATTACTTTTATTTTGATACCTTAAGATATTTATGAGCAAAAAAACGTCTCCTGCTGTTCACAAATAATAACAACTTTCCTTTCTCATCCTTATTATTTTACTGTGATTGGAAATTTGATGACACAACAAATTAGATTTTGGAGAGTTGTCATTATACTTCATGCTATTTCAATAAGGCATAACTTTTATTGCGTTGTATAAGAGAATAAACAAAATCATAACATTTAAGTTTGTTTGAACAATACAATGCACATTTTCTTATTTTAAAAGACAAAAAGAGTGATTTCTCATACCACTTTAAAGGACAGATTGAAATAAACAATGTCTTAAGGGCAGACAGAGTGTTTTTCTCTAAATAAATGTTCCATCAATCTGTAATAATAGTCAACTATCAACAGGAAATTCAACAAGCATTAAAGACAACACAAAAACCAAATGAACCATATTTACTTTTTGTAATAAATGTGCTTGGTTTTATTGTGCACAATTCATCAGTGTAAGTTATCAAATATAAAGGCCATCTTACAGAGAATGAAACAGTTTTATCTAAACTGACTGGAGAATTCATTTATTCATGAATAAATATATAAACACTTTCAAATCCAGGTTGCCACTGTATCTCTATATATAAAATATTGGCTCTGTAAAAAGAATACATTTACATTAGATTTACATCTAATCCAAAGCAATTTGCAGTGCATTTTTTTTGTCAGTACATGTGCCATAACGCTCTACCAGACGAGTTATAGGAATAATACACTAACATTTATTTGGCCATTATTTTCACAGAAAACAACCTGAGGAACAAAGATAAAAGGCACCCTGGGTGATGGTGTGAGGTTGACTTATCATCAGCTCTGACACAACAGCCAGTGAAACAGAAAAATGTGAAATAAAACACAGTGGATGATCAACACATAGGGGAAAAACAGATTTTTTAATATTGCATACGTGCTGAGATGGAGATTCAGAGCGTTCCCGCAGTACCCTAAAGCTGTCCTCTACACCATACACCACCAGATGTCATTGCAGATGGGTGACGGAGGTGAACCTTGTGTTTGTTTTGATGACGTCACAGATATAAGCATCTGGATGAAGGGCAATAGCATCACATCCATTTAAACTGACAAGTGCACTTCTTATGATGTGAATGCGAGATGAATCATCACTATTTTTGGTCTGTTTTCTCTGAATAGTAGAGCGGTAGTTTATCAAAAAACTGGTCAAATGAGTTTGAACAGGACACTAATCTAAAAGCACACATGGACTAAAAGCTACAAAACACAAGACCAGCTTAAAGGACATGTAAAAGACAAATATTAGTTTTGGTTTTCTTTCATTGTGTCTTCTATTCTCTCTGTGATGCTTTGAAACAATTCAAAATTGTGCTTTTCTGCTAAATTGTGCTAAAGTGATACTGAAACAAATTAGAAATATATTTTCTTGCATAAGTCACCAACAGAACCAGCACTGCCACTGTTCCATTAAAAAACAAAAGTGTAGGTGCTGATCAAGAACACAACCCATTAAAAAGTCTGTTGTTTTCCCTCGTTATTCCCTTTTGTGCTTATTTTTTATTCAATAAGTTGAAGGATTTTGTTCATCAGCTGTCATTCTTGTGCTTATGATTACTAGTATACGGTGATTTTCAATAAGAAATTGTCTGTAATGCATAGCAGTGATTGTAAAATATGGGGTGCTTTAGGGGTGCCATATTTTTAATGATGGTATTCAGGCTGGGGTCATTCGGCTAGTCTTGGACTAGTTTCCATTGGCCATTGGGCTGGTTTTATTACATGGATCTGGCAACCCTGCACATGATACTTTCAAAGGGAGCATGCATTATTATTATTAAGCAGCCAAACTGTATATGGTAATAATGTCTAGTGTTTACTTCTAGTGTCACACTCCCTGTCATTTTGATCATTTTTAAACTCTGAGCCGGGAGCTGTTCAGTGCCCTTGACGGGGAACTGCTGAAAGCAAAGCATCCAGAGCATGAGCACACACGGGCTAATGACAATATAGGTCAAGCCCAAGCACGCCTGCTCCAGGGTAGAGACGACTCTTTAAAAGCTGACTCTGGATTAGTTCTCTCTTTTGCTTCTGCTCTGTGGCTTAATGCACACAGCGCTTTAGAACTGATCTCAGGTCAGTTAGAGATGACGCTGAGAGCTGCACTCCAGGGTTCTCCTTGACAAGTCCTCGGCGGGCGCTGAACGCAATGATAGACGAGTCAGGGGACCGAGGGAGTGCGGAGGAGTGCAGCATCCCTCCCTCTTTTTCTCCATTCTTCATTTTTTCTCTCTCTCCTCCTGTTGTTAGCAAAATCTCTATCTATAGCGCACTTCTCTGACCTCATTGGATGACAATGCACACACCTGCAATGGCTCAGCAGCATTTGTGTGTGTCTGAACTTGCACCTGCTTTATGCACAAGCTAAATATGAAGGTAAAGTTTGTCATTTCTATGACACTACAGGTTTCTGAACATGCATTGGATCCAAACAGATGACCAATAATTAAAGGTTTTTTTTACCTTTTTATATTGAGTAGTCTCAATGGAAGCATCTTTGACGTGACGTGAAATGATGCGCCAGCCTGAAGTTGGGTTAAAAGATCTGTCCCGAGTTATATTACCCCGCTGGAACAAGGGCTGCACGTGCCATTGAGAGGAATGAGAACACTGTCAGTCTAATCTCTCCAGACATAAACAATAGAACAGATAATACTTTCATTCTTTGACTGGATAAAGATAGATGTGAAAGAATATGTTTTGGCTTACTTTGGAATCCGGGTTGGTTAAAGGAACGGCTCTCACACACTTGTTATGTACATGCACAGCTGTGACCCATATAGCTGACAGGTGATGATGCTGGGGAAGGCAGGTGGTCATCCTGGTGGGTGGAGAAAGCTGTCCTTATAAACAGACACGCATGCAGATGGCACAAGTAATGCTTCTTCATTCTGTCCTGTGAACTAAATAACAGATAAATAAGTCTTAAATGAGGACAGGAGGATTTGACTCTTCCGTGTGAATACTCCATGCGTTATGACAGAAAGAGGCTATGGGAGGACAGAGAAAGAGAGTTTGTTAGTTTGCTGTCTGGAGAAGAACGACACCAGTGGAGCGACACCTGCTGGACAAACTGGATTCATTACTCTGTGGAGACACATGCTTCATGGTTATCTGAAGTACAGTACCAGTAAAACCATTAGACACAATTAACAAAAATCTTTCTAATCATCTGTTAATCTGAAGGTGTATATTTCAATCTTTAAAATTAGTTTTCTACACAAAAATTATTTGTACAATTTTGCCAACATATTAATTTCTTTAATCAGAAACCTGAAACTTTTTATTTATTGGATTATTTACCAAATGATGAATAAAAACGCCATTTCAAACCTTAATTTTTTTAAATAAAATGTTCTAATAATGAATTGTCTTATAGTGAAATTTAGGTTGGATCTAGAAGTCATTTACTGGTGGTTGCTAAGATGTTCTAGCTGGTTACTAGAGTGTTCCATGTTGTTGCTAGGGGCTGAGGTTCTGTAAGCAGGTTCTGCTAACTAGGTGTTGCTAGGGTGTTGTTAGGGTCTTTATATTCTATTATGTATTTATATTATAGAGAGGTATTTAGTGAATAGATTTAGCAGGATCAGTAAGCAGACAGCTGAGATAATACACCCATCACACACAGCTCTTACAGCAGGATATCTAAACACAAATCCAGCGGGAGAGAATCTAATCAGCAGTGGACTTAGAGAAGCAGTTTTCAAAGCAGAATGTAGAGAGAGAGAGAGAGAGAGAGAGAGAGAGAGAGAGAGAGAGAGATATAGAGAGAGAGAGAGAGAGAGAGAGAGAGGAGGGAGGGGAGAGAGAGAGAGAGAGAGAGAGAGAGAGAGAGAGAGAGAGAGAGGAGGAGAGGAGAGAGAGAGGAGAGAGAGAGAGAGAGAGAGAGAGAGGAGAGGGAGAGAGAGAGGGAGAGAGAGAGAGAGAGAGAGAGAGAGAGAGAGAGAGAGAGAGAGAGAGAGAGAGAGAGAGAGAGAGAGAGAGAGAGGAGAGAGAGAGAGAGAGAGAGAGAGAGAGAGAGAGAGAGAGACAGAGAGAGAGAGAGAGAGAGAGAGAGAGAGAGAGAGAGAGAGAGAGATGAGGGTGGCAGGGGCCTTGTTAAAGCTAAATGTCTGATGTGGTTGTAACTGATCTCACAGCAGGTGTCAAAGGCCTGATTTGTTTCACACAAACAGGGAAGTCTCCATGAGCCACAGTCTCCACGGGCCGACTCTCCATTACATCACACATCCAGCACAGGTCTAATTGGACAACATGTACAGGCTCCATCCTACACGCTTTTTAACTGTGTAAATATTTAAGCGGTGGTGGTGAAATACAGCTGTGCATGTTTGCATCAATGTGTGTCAGGACAGGAATATAATTAAAACAAGGGGAAGAGACTCACTTTAAACAATTTTCAATTCATCCCATCGCTTTTATCACATCTGTCCATAATGATTGGATCTACTATTGATGTTTATAGCACAAATGAATTTATTATTTAAGATTTAATACTTACACCTATGTGAAATAAAAACAATAATGCTTGCCCTTAACAGACACTGTTAAAAACAGTAAACGCTGTGAACTGTGTCTGACTCTTTGGGACAGAGATAATAAACGCACCTTTAATACAACCATCACATCACATCCCCCAAGTACAGATCATTCAGTTACATAATAAGAGCTTTAGGTTTATTTTGAGCAGTGAACTGAGATTAAGTTTAGAGATCATGAACATTTCACCTCATCTAAAACAAATCAAAGCCATTACAGTTAGGCCGAGATGTTAAACTGTCATTTAAGAGCTGAACATTGATGTTTTTGACCTTTGGCTTAAAGCATGTTGACATTTCTGCAACATAGATGTTTATTACCGTTTGTGTTGCAAACATCATTATCAGTTTTTATTCTTTGGCACCTTTTTCATTTATGCAAAATGCAGACATGAATGATTCTTAAGCAGAGGATATTATTTTTCTGTGTGATTTTTTTTTTAACAGGAATCCCACACACTTATATTTTGCATTGGCAAACACCACTCACCACAGGGCAAGAGTCAAATCAATAAATGGATATAGATGTATTTATTTGCAGTCAGGCGGCATAAGAAGACATCTCTGAAACACACGAGGTGTATGTGACCAACAGAAAGACACGGGTTAGAGAATTCTCCAAAATAAAATAAAAACAGACACAGATTTAATTCATCCTAATCCCTCCGTTCCAAAGAGAACTTCACTAGGATATACCTTCAGTTAAACAAACACACCTCTCTCTATAGAAGAGCTTGGTAATGTTAGATATAGAGATAGATCTCATAATCTCTTTCAAGCTCTAAAATGAGATTGTTAAAGGATCATTGGGCTGGAGAGTCGTGTGTGCGTGTACACATATAACACATATATTTCTGTTCTTTTGAAAGATTGAAAGCACACTTACTGCCGTCATTTTTAAAATGTGATTTTTAATTCTGTACATGTAATAAATGTGATGACAAGGAATTCAGTGTTGATTGCTTTTAAGGTCACAATTCTGCATGTGCTTGAAAACGCTGTTCGCTTTGAAAACTGTTCAGTTTCCAAACGAGTCCCACACTCCAGTCGGCTTTCATTGCACAAAGATTAATATCCTAAACACACAAACCCCGACCGACGAGGTCTCAGCCGCGAGACCCCACCTGGCCGTGGATCATAAACCTTCCAAACATAAGATTAGAAAATAACATGAACCCATAAAAGATACAGAATCAAGCACATTTGCAGAACGGGTTACTAGCAGGACGTACAGCAACAGAAAAAATAAAGAACTAAACATCAGTGCTTCTGTAATATATACCCAATTTATAAATCATCTGTTGAGGATTCTCTTGAAATTCATTCTCTTGTCCGGTTGGAAAGGATCTGTACCTTCTCCACAATGAAAATAAATTTGATCAGGATGCAGAAGTGACATTATAACACACATTTATGAAGGCCGAGGGCGACGGCAAACGTAAAAGAAAGTTCGGCTCCCGTTTCATTTAAACTGCAAGCTTGTACACAGCCTTTCCTATTCTGAAGGATAAACTGATGCATAGACTTTTATTTTGAAACTTATTTCAGAGTAAAAGACATTTGGAAATATTAACAGCACACTTCAAAATCCCACAGAGTCTATTAGCCAAGGGTTTGCACACAATAAAAATGGTGACAACAAAACAGACAAAAATTAGACATGATAAACAGAATTAAGGATGAGAAAAGTAGAGACTGCATTGGTAAGGCCAAGGTTAAGAGAGAAATGAACTAGCTGAAAACAAAGAATCGGGTAAAGATATCAATCTGATTCTAAAAATGTCTTTTGATTCATTTTGGAATAATATGTAGGATTTCATTTGACTGTATTGAGAAAGTCTTGATTTATTTCTAATGTTTACTGTCCTCCTGCATCTACAGACCATGAATCAGTGCTAGTGTTTCTTACAGAACACCCAGTACAATCAACACATCAACGTTCACAGTCGACTATCACGCGCACGTGCGCTCTAAAACCCAGTAGCCGTTCTGAGGACAGTGCTCGTTCACACAGCGCTTTATAAGCTGATCCCAAATCAGATGTGGACTAGAAGGGTTGATAGCATTTCTCCCTTCCAACCACACGCTCACAGACACACAGTCTCACAGGTCTGCCATCAACAGAGAAGAGAAGATCAGGCCAAAACTCCATCATCAGAACCAAAAGAACACCCTAATCTGATGGAGAAACGTTTCCAGAGGTGGCTTCCTCCTCACGGTGGGCGAGATTATATTTGAGTAAGAGGAGATGATGGGCAAAAGGATTGAGTCTATTATGTCAAATAAAAAGATAAAGCGCTTCCCAGAAGAGAGCCAACGGAGGAGGACGTGGCGGTTCTAGCTCAGGAGCTGACGAATCTCCTTGTGCATGTGACACAGGAAGTCCACGTAAGAGGCTCCACCGTTGTTGTTCTTATCTTCCACCAGGAAGTGTTTGAAGATCAGCTCGAGTTTGTCTTCCTGTTTCACCACCACGAGCTAAAAGACAAACGAAGACTTATTCATTCATTCCTGGATAAATAAATGTTTTGAAAATAATAATAAGGACAATGTGACGTCAGGACTTGTCCAGGCCAGCTACTGTATCTCTGTTTTACATCAAGGTCTTGTACTCTGAATCATTGGCGGACTAAAGTTGTATTGTTAAAAATGTCAAGCTTTTACATAACGAGCACCCTGAAAAACATAACGTGACGCATTTACCTTCATGTATCGTGAGCGCTCTGCCCTGATGGACTCGATAATCTCCCTCAGTCTCTTTGAAAAAGGATTATTCAAATCCGGCAGAGATATCTAAACCAGCAAAACACACACACAATAAAAACATCAATATTCACAACTTTACAGAATACATGAAATGAAGGCAAAATAGTCTATGCTTAACTTTAAACTTTAGTATAAACGTGCAATATGTATGAGATTTATAAAAGAAAGAAAGCTTTCTTATCTGTACACACACACACACGTGCATTATGTAAACCCAAATCTTTTTGTTTAAAATTCACATTTGTAAAATGTATGTGTTATTTGTGTTTATTTGATGAAAACACCAATAAGAGTGCAGTACTCTCAGGTCTATTCAACACGAGTTATTATCCCTTAAAATGAAAAAAAAAAAAAAGAAACTGAAAGAAATCATCAGATTCTGTCTAGACTCATTTACAGCTCCCGCTCCTGCTGTGAATGAATAAAGGTCATACCATGCCGGGGTCTATCTGGCTGAACGAAGGCGTTCCGAAGATATTCTGGAGCAGCTCTTGTTGGGCATTTGCCCCGACCCAAAGGAAAACGTTCAGTCCGTTCTCTAACAGGTACACTCCTCCTCTGGACAGTCTCTCCTCCGAGTCTCTCACAGATACGGGCAGAGACGTGCTCTCAACATCCAGCTTTTGCTGTAAACAAACAGAGAACGTACTGTAAACGTTCACACATCAAATATAACGTAGGTTGTCCACACGTTGGTCTCTCACCAGCGGCAGCAGTCGAGGGTAGAAGAACACGTGGCTCTCGGCCACGTCCATGGCGCTGATCAGCTGTCTCAGATAGGCACGGTCATCCAGGGAGACGTCGGCACCGGGCTGCAGAACGTCACTCTTCAGCACGCAGTTTAGATACACGGGGAGCAGTTTCATACACTCGGGCAAAATCAACTGTACACAAAACAAATCATATTTAAACAATAGAATGATTTTTCTGTTTTATCAGATTATGGATCCGTGATATTCTGTAGTTACCTGCCCTGCTGAAGACGGACTGGCGCAGTTTTTGCGGTAACAGGCTAAGATCTGCGCGCACTGATTCAGCAGACTCTCACGTACATTCTTAGTGGGACTGCTGAGTAAACTGCGATATGCTGTAAGCACACACAACTCAAATCAGACTTCCAAAAAACTAGACAATGATGTGTTAATGTGTGACATCATAACACGTGTGGTTTCACTAACCGTATTTGGCGAAAAAGTTGATGATGGTGTCGGTCTCGCAGTTCCTGTACAGATCTGCCAGCTGAGAGCAGCAGTTTACTGCCATGTTATGGACACGAAGCCGTCGCTGCCCATTGCAGCTGGTGTACAGAACCGCACACTGAGAGAGAGAGAGAGCAGATAAAACGCTGACGTCACTGAATTCAGTGTAGCTGACACGTTAAACACGTGTGCATGCGTGCTCACCCACCTGCATTAGAGCTCCGGTCTCTTCGCTGAGCTTGTCGTCATGTCTGAACTCCACGGTAACGGTTTTGTCACAGTCTAGTCCTGCCAGCTCTACGTCTGTGGTGTTGCTCATGTAGAAGGAACCAAAGAAGTCTGTCGCCCGGATACCTGCCGCAGATTCACACACGGGTTACACGTGCCCTTATCTTTACATTCAATATTTTCATCACTACTTAGGGTGCAAGAGCTGTATCTCTCATCTTCACCTGTGCTGGTGCGGACTCTCAAGACAGCATCAAAGCCCATGTGTTTCTGCACATCTCTCCTCAGATCATTGAGGAAACGCTCCTGGTCTGTTGGGGCCTAAAACAGAGTTCACAGGTGTCAATGCAAGACGCTTTTTTGGTCACGAAGTTGATCTGTTCATGTGTCAGTCGTCTCTCACCTGGAAGTAGGTGTATTTGTAGATGGAGCCACCTGTTGATGTTGGCACCACCCCTAACGTTGCTACATCAACGTACTGGTTAGGAAAGAGGAAGAGATCCACACAGCAACCCTGGGCTACACACTCTTTGGCCAGCGTGTTGTAAAAACCAACCTGTGGCTGGAATAGTGACTGCGAAAAGATAGAAAGAGATGAAGATCACAGAATGTGTTTTATAGAGACATCCTAAAAAACACCAAGAGAGAAACTTTACAGTCAGTTACCTTCTCTTTATCAGTGCCCACTAGTTTCTTGTCCTCGCGGTTCTTCAGTTTGCCTGGCGCCTCAGCGATTGGCAGGGAGGAGTGGAAAACAAAGAGCTTTCCGGCACAATCTGCAGCCTGGACGACAAATCACAAGTGTCATTATTACTGTATGACTCCTCTTGATACACAAGCAAGATTCTTCTGAATAATTCCCTACACAGATGTGTAGCTAAACTCGACAAGACACAATAGATAGATGATGCTCAATGCCAGGATCTGCTTTTGAGACGTGATAACATCCCATACCTTGAGTGCCTCCAGCCCCGCCTGAATGACAGGCCCAAACACAGTCTCCGTTTCCCTCGTGTCTGCAAACATCTCAGGGATCTGATCCAACAAACTGAGGGAAACACGCATGGTAATAATCAATACCTCATTGTATTTGAGCATTGATTGTGTTTATCTGAAGTCAAACAGAACTACCTTTCAATAACCACCCTGGACTCCTGGACATTGACAAGAAAACCATCTAACAGGGGCACAAACATGTCAGCCACGTCAGACACGACCATCATCTGCGGCTGGGCGAGAGAGGCCTTTACGTTATAGAAATGAAGCACTTTGTTGTAGGTGACGAAGCCGACTCGAATGTTTGATTCCACGTCGGGGTTTTCTCTGAAAGAACAACAACAATGAGATGAAACTAATTCTTCTGGAAAAATGTTCACTGAGGTACGAGCATTGTGTCAGTAAATCGGGTCGATTAGATTTAATCTTTAATAAAAAATGTAATCTTTGTAGTGTTTTGTGTTAGACCTCTCACCTGGGCAAGTAATCCAACAGCGTCTTCAGTTCCTGGCAAACGATTCCCACCATGCCGCTCTTCACAGCGTTGTAGGACACGTCGATCAGGAAGATGAAGGCTGGCGGCTGAGGAAACTTATTGTTCTAAAAACAAAGAGAAAGTCATTTATTACACATCAAAACATTTCACAAGAGACTGGATGAATGAATTCTTTGCAGGAGTATGTTGGGAACATAATACTGTACCTTACAGTAGTCCATGGTAGCCAGAAACTCATAACTGCCCATTGAGAGCTCTGGTCGCTCATAGCAGTCCACTCTCTTCCCAGTGTGATCCAGATGCTGGAAGTAATTGGGAGGCACTGGGAAAACATTCAAAACATCAGATAAGAAGTAATTCGTTGTGCATTAACATGTTAAAAGAGCGTGACTTTGACTCACCCTCGGTGACGCAACTGCAGAAGCCGCACTGGAAACGGCGGCCGCCTTCGATAAACTGCATGAATGGACACATGTAGGCCTTACAGCGATTACAGCGGATGGGACCGGTTTCTCCGTGATCCACGAGATATGGTGGTGTCTGTGGAGATACGGTTCAGATGACTGACTGCTCACTTGCATCCCAATTACAAGTGTCATTACAGCGGTCACAATGAGACAAGGATGCTCACAGATAATGTGGTCACTTACCTCATCTGGGGGCAGTGTGGCCAGGGGTTTGATGACAGCAGCCAGGGGTACCTGCGACTGCTTGGCCATGTCGGAAGTGCAGGGAATATTGTAAGCTGTGCAACGGACGTAGCGTGGACTCGCATTCCCTTTGGAGATAAATCACACCACATTTCAATCCAAACTATAAACCATCTCACAAAACAGACGATAAGTGGATGAATTTAACATGCAACATGAGGTCATGTGACAACGTAGCATGCTACTATTAAAACATTAATCGTGGAGTAATGCCTTGTGTTTCACCTGCTACATTTAAAGAGACAGCATTTAAGAAAATTGCATTTGAACATCCCTTCTCTTACCTTGATCTTTAACCTGGAAGTTGGTGGTGACAAGAGGTGGGGCTTGACCTCTGACCCCTGTAGTAAAAGGTTCACTTCCTTTGTTTGCTTTGTCATCCTCAATAACCTGAATCTGTAGGAACAAAGAAGAGTCTATAAAAAGAATGACACACCTTTATTCTTGAACAAACACACACCCTGACGTTTCACCCGATATTTTGAGCCAATCCAAACAAGTAAGTTTAAATATTAGTAATACTTCTGATTATCTTAACCAGGTTAAAAGAATATTTTCAGTTGAATACTTAAGATCTTTTACAGAATCTGTCTTGTGCTGTAGATTCAAACCGTAAAAAAATATACAGTAATGCATTTACAATGGAAGCCTATGTGGCAGTAAATGTACCCTGAAGAGAATTACACTTGCGGATATAAGGAAGATTCTAGTTTAAATGAAGAAAAAAAACACTTTAATGAATTATCGTAAATGCTTTATGATACATGAGCTTCATATCACTCCATAAACTTAAATTGCAAAGGCATTACTGTTCACACATTTGACACTTTAAAATCTGATGGACTAGTGGAAATGATTTCTGTGAGCTGCTGTTGACTGAACAATGTTTATATAATGAATAAGGTTTGTTTCACATTCAACACAGCAGTCATGCAAAGACTGTCACTGTAGCATGCAGGAGTACAGATATGTTTTGGGCAGGAGACAATGACCAGTCTATACATATAGAATAGGGGTGGGAGAAAAAAAAAAAAAAAAATCGATGCATCGATGCATCGGGATTCTTTCTCTAACGATTCTGAATCGATTCTCAAAGATTCAGAATCGATTCTATGTCAGAACTTGTTCATCCTGAATATAACTTTGTTAAAATAAAAGCAATAAAATTAAACTTCAAGATGGGAATACTGTCAAAGAGATTCTAACTATAAACAAAAAGCATAAAAACTCTTTATTTATTTAAAATGCAAATTTATCATATTTGCAAAAATTATATGAAGAATCGTTTTGGAATCAGATCTTGAGTCCCAGAATCGGAATCGGATCGCGTAGTACCTAAAGATTCCCACCCCTAATATAGAACTTCAAATCTGCCCAAACAATCTCCCAAGACCATTCAAAAATAGTGATTTGAGATTTAATGTTAAGATATAAATGATAATATAAATGTATTAAAGAGATGAGGCTGTCTGACAAGCAGAGTAAAGAGCTATAGTCTCCATAACCAAAACACAAAAGAAAACACTGAGAAATGTCCAGGTCATATTTTATCCCATAATCAAAGCAAAAGCACAAGTGTAATAGTGTCTTTGCCTTTGTATGCCAAATTTGCCTGTTCTGTGTTCTTCTATTCAATTGTATGGTAAAATATAACCCAGAAGACATTTCTAAGAGAGATTCACCTACAATCAATCACTACTTCATTAAAACAAATCTACTGAATGTTATTCCTATGAAGAACAGAGAAGCAATGAGTTAGTACATGAAGACAGACGAGCATTGAGACACAGCAGAGGCACTTACTGGACTGGGGATTGCGTCTGGGTCTATTCTATGTCTTGTTTTCTGCACAGGCGGTATGTCAGAGGCTTGCTTTACATTTAACAATTTAGTCAGCAAATTATAAGAAGAGAGAAAGAGAGAGCCAAAACAAAAGAAAAAGAGAGAGAGCAGAAAAGAGTAACAACGGTTACAGTTCCTCCGTTTCATTTCAAGCCTAGAACTACTGATGATCAATCACACCTTAGCAAGCAGTTTAAGAGACAAAGATATTGCAAGGCGGCATGTGCAGAATTATCAAGCCTTGAGAAAGCCCTGAATCTTAATGTTATTAATACAGGACGCCGGAGTGCATGCATATCAGACACAGGAGACTCCAGAGCGAAGCCTTTCAGAACACAGACACATCACACGACTATAAACATCAGTGTACGTCTGTATGTTTATGCGAGTGTGTTAGTACTGAAGATGATGGATAAATACACTAAAAACACACTTGAAAAATCAACACACTGGTATGGGGAAGGTTTGTGGGTGTGTGTTGTGAATATCTAAACTGTTCATACCGGGCTTGGGATCGAATCTGGATCGAGCCTCTTTGGGGCAGGTGGTGCTGCAGCGGGTGCAGCGGGAGGTGCGCCATAGTTCGGTTGACCCGCATACGGCCCTCCGTAGCCAGGCTGAGGACCTCTGACCTGCCCAAACGCACCTAGCATGGAAATAACACATTATAAAGTACAAAATCTTTTTTTTAGTTCTTTCGATTAATGTTGACAGTTATTCTAAAGAGGATGTTATGAAGGTATAAACAATCCCAAAACAGTGCTCACCATTTTGCTGAGGAGGATAGCCCTGCATTCCTGGCTGTGGTGGTCCTGACATATTAGCATTGGGAGGAGCAGGTGGCATGCCGGGTTGTAAAGGCGGCACATGATTTGCCTGTACCATCGGAGGACCTTGAGGAGGAGCCTGCATTCCAGCAAGAGGAGGTCTCGGAGGAGCGCCCCCTTGTGGTGGAAACCCGGCTGCGGTTGGGGGAGGACCCGAGTGGTAAGGCGAAGGTTGGGAAACTGGATGCAAGACCCCTGGCATCTGAGATGGTGTAGAGGTGGGTGGTGGAGGACCTCCAGGGAACCCAGAGGGCTGGGAGGTGGGAGGAGGAGGTCTTGGAAAAGATGGCTGTGATGGAGGCGGTTGGCTACCATATGAATGGGTCATGGGTCCAGGAGGTGGGACTGTGGAAAAAGGAGGCTGGGAGACAGGTGGAGCTTGAGGGAAGGATTGCTGAGAGACAGAGGGTGGTGCTTGGGGCTGGGTGGGGCGAGGGGTGGAGAAAGCTGGGCCGGCATTTGGGAAAGGCTGCTGGGCTGACGGCGGAGCTCCATAGTAGGGTTGAGGGGAAGGCTGAGGCACACCTTCAGTTGGTGGAAGCTGTGTGGGAGCAGCAGAAGTGGGTGGAAAACTGGGAGGAGCTGCAGGTGTGTAGGCAGCTGAGACAGGAGCATGGGATACAGAGGGAGGAGCTAGAAAAGAAACAACCATTGGTCACGTCCTTGTATTATATCTAAGGAATAGTTGTGTTCCAAAAAAACAGCATACAAACAACACAAGGGTGAGTAAATGACAGAATTGTCAAGGTTGACCCCTACAATTCTCAGAGAGATGTATTTACCATAGCCTGGGCCGGCAGGAGAGGGTGCAGTGGATCCAACCTGCATGCTGGCCATTTGATTGGTCATCTGCTGCATGCTGACAGGCGGAGCTCCAAACGGTTGGCTGTATGGGGGCTGAGGACCGCACAGATTTACTGCTCCTGGAGTGTACGGCTGAGATACTGGAGACCTAAACAAAAACAAATCATGAAAATGCAATACATTTTACATTGATGAAGTTTGAGAGAAAGACGAATCTTTTAAAATGCATCAGAAGAGGCAACATTTAAGTATGACATCATTTGATCACTGACCTCTGTGGTGGAACACCTACTGGAGGTGGCCCGTTCTGAGCGTCTCCTTGCCCAAACTGGGTATAGTTCTGGGCAGCTGAGACAGGTGGTGCTCCTGAGGTCGGGGGTCCTCTCATACCTGTAGAAGCACAGGCAGTGGTTTAGATTCATAATATTCATTAAATCACACACACCGACATCAGAATGTTCACTATAACACTTTATTTGTAGCCTGCTACCTGCTAAAATAATTTTCACAACATAATAGAGATAATAGTAGATTATAATAGAGATAATAGAGATTCCTGTGGAATCCCTGCTGGGCCTGATTAGATTTGTTGTGAAATTACATTTTTGATTTGTAGGTGGGAGCAGACGGCTGGTGAAGTAGACAGTCTAAGAACAGTTTTTATTTTTTATGTATATGTGAACCAAATCAGCTTTGTTTAAAAATACAGTAGAAGTCATTTGGATCACAAATTATTTTTAATTCCAATAGAGAAAGTTCAAGCCCAATGATCTTCATATTATAGTCATTCAAATGAACACTTAATAAATAAAATCCCACACCTGAGAACAGAAAATAAAGCACACATTTTTATAAGCTAGACAAGAACCTTTAAGATCCATACAAGCATTACAAAAACAACTTCTCTCTTCATTTACATATATGTAAAGGTTTGCAGAACATGAAAATATACTTTCTTACTATAGCATAGGATACTATACTGTTGTTTCTTACATTGTTTGTTTAGGGAAGGCACTGTCTAGTTGATTTTAAACACATCCATAATACAAAGAGTAATAATAGACCTTGACTGCACAAGGAGAAAATGAAGTGAAGAGGGAATTAAGAGTCAACAAAGTAAACATCACTATGATCACCCTAATATTTGTAAGTCGCTTTGGATAAAAGTGTCAGTTAAATGCCTAAATGTAAATAAAGAGCAATAAGTGCAGGGCTTAATAATAAGGATGTGTCTTCTGCTAGCCCAGTCAGGCCATTATTTCAGATTTTTACTTAATGAAAATGAATGAAATTCTTGTCAATGTGTTCAGCCTGCACAGTACGTATAAATCAGGCGTTGCACATCTGCTAGATGACTTTTTTCGCTGTGTTATGCAACAGTTATGCAAACTGAATTACCAGCGTAACTTGGCCATCACCTAGTGACCTAAACCTAGCTCACACTAAACGGACGATCCCTGGAGTGTATTGTGCCGTTTTGTTTGGCTGTAGGTGAGACATACTGCAGTTGATAGCCAACCAGAGGAAACTGGGAAAAAGACGGGCCACTAAACACAACTGAACCCGTTACCTAGATCAAGAGGAGAGGAGGAGGACAGGTCAGAGACTAAGTTTGTTGCGAGAGTCTTAGAGGGAAAGCTTGCATAAGGAGAATATCCTGCAATACAAGAAAGAGAGAGCAGTGAAATACAGGAAGAGAATGAAATGTAAAAACAAGATGGAGGAACCTGACTTTTGCTTTTATCAACAATGCTTGAACATATACACTTCCTGAACCAGCCAACCAGAACCATTCTTTTATACTTTCCTACTTACCTTGCGGTGGACCTTGTTGGTAAGCCGAGCCCGGACCATTATAAGGAGCGTACTGAGCTGGATAGCCCGCTGGCACAGGTCCGCCACCCCCATAGCCAGGCTGGGGATAACCCTGATATCCAGGCTGAGGCTGCCCATAAGGAGAGGCCATGTGAGGTTGCTGGTTAACATTCATTCTCAGTTCATCCCTAATTCGGAAGAGAAAACAGGAAAAGGAAGCAAAAGGAGAGAGTGAGTGCATAAATCTATATTTATGAAGTACTTTGAGAAGTGCTTTTAGGAGTATAAATACATCTGCCACTAAACTGCTGGTACAGCAAAAGTTCACACTAATCATTTAGCCAAAGCTTAGACCAGTGCAGCAAATGCTGACAAAAAAAAAAGAGATTTGCAAAAAAATGATGTTTGCAACAAGAAGGGGAATGTGGACTGTGAAATGTGGTCGAGAAAAGTGAAATGTTTCTCTTGAGCTAACAAAACCTTTTGATCTGAAAGCATATGATTAAATACCTGCATTTTTGTACACAAAATATAATCAAGCAAACATCTTAGTATTTCTATCACAAGAAGAGAACATTTCTAGAAATTTCTGGCATCTATACTGAAAATGCTAAAATACAACAAACTTGATTTGTTATGCCATTTGTGTTATTCCACACTTTTAATGCTGTTATTGTAAAATACTGATAAGCAAGTAAGTGACCCTAAACTTTCAGGTAGTTCAAACCAGGTCTAACCGGGTTAAAATCAAATTTATCCATGTTATAAAGATAATACCAAAACCGCCCTGGCTACTTTTTAGCAATGACATCAACCTTTAAAAGTAAATAAGTTAATACTACAGAATTGCTGTATATTAATGCAACTCTAAATTAATACCAGTAAATATGAATTTTTTATTCTAGTAAGACTTTGCAAACAACAGGCCAAGTCAACATGGGGCGTGACTTGTTTTATTCATTCTGGAACAGGTTGGGTCATGAGAAGTGGACATTTCATACTAGAATTTCATGTCAGACCTG
Organism: Beaufortia kweichowensis; assembly: GCA_019155185.1. Classification (NCBI taxonomy): domain Eukaryota; kingdom Metazoa; phylum Chordata; class Actinopteri; order Cypriniformes; family Gastromyzontidae; genus Beaufortia; species Beaufortia kweichowensis. The sequence continues at coordinate 16,062,649 of CM032808.1, read as the reverse complement.
AATGTGAGGCGGACTACAGACAACTACATAAAACACAGCCAGCAGCACCCAGTTTTATTGGGCTTTTGGACCAGAATGTAAAAGCTGACGGCTGTCAAGAGCATCCCACTCTCATTTTTTGCCATTACTGTGTTGTTAACATTTATTACTGTAAATAATTTTTTATGTGCATTTAATTACGGTATCAAAAAGACTATGTTTTCAAAAAGACTGCATTAGTTACAATGTAAACTTTCAAAAAACAATGTCTAGGAACCATCTAACTATTGGTAAACATACAAAAGTATGGCCTAAGCAAAATCAGACAAAAATGATTGAAAACAAAGTTCCAACAAGTAAGCATTGAGAGTAATGTTCACCTAAACCATGGACTATATCTTGAACAAAGCACGACCTAATAACTTTGACAGAACAAAAACAAAACACCACAGGCATCCACACCCACCCAAAGCATCTAGGACTTTTTAGCTCACTAGCCCATGATCAAACAGTTCACCTGAACAACAACTGAAACTAATTATGCTATCTCAATTATATCCCATATCTCAATTTCACAAACATCAATGAAACACAAGCAGACTGGACTCATATTACACAATTACTGCCAGCACACTTATTTTTATAAAAGCAGGACGTTATAAAGATCACAAAACAAACATGAAAAAAGGTTTTCACACCTATTAAAATTAAATTCCAGAGACACATTTAGAGTGTAAAGCATCTGTTAAAAAAACATACTACTGCTCAGGTTTCTAGCAAGTAACAGCTGAGAAGCTTTAGCCCAACACAGCCTTGAATAATGTTGAATAATTCAAGGCAATGGACACTGTAATAGTATACAGTATCCCATGTGTGAGGACTTTCTGATATAAACATGCTCATTTTCCATCTATCTGTCTGAAGAGAAAATGACAGACCTATTGCACGACCTAAAAATGTTTTTGAATAGTGCACACTACTTAGGTGACAACCTAATAGCAACACAAACCCAAATGTCGTCATAAATCATAAACACAAATGTTAAAAAACACAGGTAAACCAGAGAACAAGAGGTTCTTAAATCAATAAAAATACAATTAAAAATAACTTTTTTACATTAACAAACCCTCTGACAGAACTTTATATGTCATATCTGAACAAACATAATCATAACATACTTGCCAGGCAGATGCAAAACCAACACAGGCTACAATAAAAACTGAATAACATACTATTAAGCATTCAGTTACATCATATACTGTACTATAATTAAATACATTTATTCTTTTAACAGCCATTGGGCACATGAGGACGTTAAATCCTCTCTCACCTCTCGCTAAGCTAATTTGGGATGTTTGTTGTCGTTGTCTTTTAATACAGAAACCATAAAATGATCCAGAGCGACTGACAACATTTATCCAACATCACTGAACGCTTATTTCACATCATTTAAAGCAAAACCCGTCACTTCAGTGACTAAAAGTGAATTAAACTAATAAATGACTCGACGTTGCGGCTCCCGCTAGCTGTGCTAAGCTAAAGCTAAGAGTCACTAGGAAATAAATAACAGAAAATGAAGAAATGTCAAGCGTCATCTGACAACTGACCTCAATAACAGCTCGAGGAGTTAACGAACGAGTCGTCAGGACACCGGTCCGGTTCTTAACGCCGGTAAACGCGACGGTGCTGCGGTTCTTTCACGGAAAGAGAGCAGCTCGAGACGGACGTTTAATCCCTTCCTCACGCACACCGGAAGAACTGTCACTGTATGCCACGTCCACATCCGCTCATGATGATGTTTCTGGTTGTGTGGGACTGATTTAAGAGTCATATATACATCCAAATATAATAAATCTAATATATAAGTATTCATATATTACATCTGCTAAATGTGTAAATGTAACATATATTACATTACATATAAAATAACACCTATAATGATGAAATTATTGTTTCATATATTAATGTATATTATTATTAACAGTTGTTTCTGTAAAGAACATCGTCAAGTTCTGTGTAACATTTCACTGCAAACCAGTTGTACATGCGGCTTTTATTTTGAAGTGCGGAATTTCCGGTGGTCAGATTTAGCGTTCGCTGTGTTTCCTGTTATGGATTGAAAGGTGCGAGGCCTGTGGATTTACTATTTATTTTTTACCTTTTAAAAACACCATCCCTGTCTGGACAGATAGTGGCGGGGATGCGGAATCGAAATGGGAAATCTTTTCGGCAAAAAGAAAGTAACTCGGGTAACCGAGCAGGACAGAGCTGTGCTGGTGAGTGTGACAGTAGCTAACCGGCTAATCATTCTGGTGTAAGAAGTTGACAGTTCACATTTTGTTTTAATCCTTTATAAATACAAAACTATAGTGCAGTATACACAGATTCAACTTAAAGGTTAAGTCTGTTGGTTTGGCTTGTCGTGGCTTTCCAGGTTATTTTAGATGGTTCTTTGCTTCTTAACAGTGGGTGGTTTTACTCAGATTTCTGGTGTTTACAAAACATTACACAGTAGTCATAAATGATGTAGACTGTTGGACATGATTTGTGTTGTGGTGTTCGTTGTTGTTTTTGTGCAGCCAGTAGAAGATGACTGACAGCTTGATTACAACAATAAAACTGATCATGTCATTTAAGTCTTTATTATATTCGTGCATCATGTCCCCCCAGCTCAGAAAACTGCTATTACTATTCTTTTTCTTTGATTTACATGTACATTTACATCTGATGCTTTTATCCAAAGCGACTTACAAATATTAGGAGACAATGAAGCGACACATCAACAATAGTACTAAGAAGTGCTTTCCTAAGTTTACAATGTTTTGCAGTGTTAGATAAATACCTGTAGAGGAAAGAAAAGAGTTTAGTGTTTATTTATTATTATTATTATTATTTTTTTAATGCAAATATTTAATTTCTTGGCATTATTATTTTTGTGACAACAGCAACTGAAGCAGCAGAGAGATAAACTGAGGCAGTATCAGAAGAAGATCACTCTACATATGGACAAAGAGAGACAGCTGGCCAAACAGCTGTTGAAAGATGGAAAGAAAGAGTGAGTTTGACCCATCCGCCGATCATATCGCTACCTGTAGAACCAGGAGGTGCTTGCAAAATCTTGCTGTTACAAAACATTTTTGTGTATGTTTAGAAAAGCACTCCTACTCCTGAAAAAGAAACGCTACCAGGACCAGTTGCTGGACAAGACAGAAAATCAGATAAGCAACTTGGAGCGGATGGTAAATATGTTTAATATGACCGTTTTGGCTCTAATCTGTTTCTCTTTAACCCAAATGCTTTTTACATTTTGTAATCAGTTTTGTAATTCATGTTTTAATTTAATTAAAAACTATTTCCTGTGCCACTTTTTTTAGTTCTCTTGAGTGTTTTTTATCAGACATTCTTCATGCAAATCACATTCAGATCTGCTTTTGTTTTACAGGTACAAGATATTGAATTTGCACAAATAGAGATGAAAGTGATTGAAGGATTGAAAGTTGGCAATGATTCCCTGAAGAAAATGCATGAGGTAACAATGAGAAGGAAAACCTACCATTTTCAATTTACAAGAACTTATTTTCAGTCATGAACCTTGTAGAACTGATGCTGAAGTTAATCACACAGATCTAGACCTGATAGATCTATCCAAGATGGCAAAATACTACAGTAACCCTTCATATCACATAAGATGTCTTACCCTGTATGTTTCCTTCTCTTTCTCTAACCAGATATTGTCCATAGAGGATGTGGAGAGGATCATGGATGAAACTCATGATGCCATTGAGTATCAGAAGGTAATTTAACTTAATAATCAGCATTTACAAGACACTTTTAATGTGGATATAGGAGTCTCAGATGTAAATAAAATCCTTGTTCTGATTCTTCTTTGTCCATGTTTGCAGCAAATTGATGAGATTCTGGCGGGATCTCTGACCCAGGAGGATGAGGACGCTGTGCTAGCAGAGCTGGAGGCCATTACTCAGGTGTGTGTGTGTGTGACACGGGAGGTTTCAGTGATATAAACGCAGCCTGACAGCTCTTGTAAATGATCTTGTGTCGGCTGCAGTGTTAAAATAGGACTGCTTTCATCTTCCTTTTGGATTTTGTATTCTCAGGGAGAAGCTGACCTTGAACTTCCTGAGGTACCTGGAGAAGAACTGCCAGAGGTTCCAGAGCAAGAACCAGGTTTGTGTTCTTTGTATCTGTCTGACAGATAAAGGCGTACAAATATACAAATAAAGTAAATGTGTTGTGTTTATGGAATACTGGCAGATGTAATTGGTCACACGTTGGCCATAATGTTCAGTATACAACAGTGCACATTGCATAGATTACTGTAAGAAGTTCTTGACAAAGTGATTCTGTTTACACCGTGACAAATGCACCTGAATGTCATATTTGAATGTCTTTTTCTTAATTTATTGTTTGATTGGCAAATGTTTTTTTCAGTCCAGGAGAAGGAACGGGTAAAGAAGAAGTCAGAGAGAGAGGCGCTGGCATTGTAAATGCAGATCTGTCACATCTCCATGTCTTCTCTATAGCCGTCCCACTGGAGACCTCAAGGGCTCATCCCATACAAAGACACTCGGGAGTGTTCGGAGGACCTCCTCCTCTTAGATGTTAAAGCTGACATCCATGGCATTTTTTGTAATTGTATATACAAAAGCATACTGTGTCCCATTTAGTTCAGTAGGAAGATTATTAATTTAGTAGGAAGATTTTTGTTTTTCTAAATGCCCTACAGTTTTGTGTCATGTTTTAATTATATCATGAAGGCATGAATAAGCCTGTCACCTTCTAATGCATGCACCGCTTTTACAATAACAATCTGTAACAATTTATTTCCTTCCTTTAGTGTCCCAAACCCAGATTCAGATCTTTACATTATGAAATTAAGAATACGAAACACTAACTGACAGATGAGTAAACATATCCTCGAGGAAAGTGTAAAACATCAATGTAAACCGCTGTGCATACACCTACTGCAGTCTGACCTGAGAGATTAAAAACATCTGCAAACTTTATATACAGCTGTTGGCTAATACATGTAAATGTGCTAAAACCCTGTAAAGCCTCCTTGGTTTATTTATTCCCTCTTAGTGTTTCCTGATGATCCAGTGTAGATTTGAACAATTAAAGTGTGCTTTCTAGAGGTTTTTGTAAAGCATATCTGCAGAAATATGTATACAAGCAAAGCTAATAGAAATGGCACCGTAAATAGTGTTTTTCTGTCTTGTTTTGGTTCACAAATGACTGACTCACTGTTTTGGCTACTTCATATTGTGACTTCCTAAATCTTTTCTCTTATTCTCACCTTAGAGATTCATTATAACTGTACTGCGATTTCATTCTTCAGTAAGATCTTTGGCTTACGGTCTGTCTTCCTCTTGTCATTTTGCTATTCTGCATCAATAAATTTGATTTGAGCATTTTTAACCACTGTTTCTGAATGGGTTAGCCAGTATACTTTGTGGCCACTAGATAGCAGTGTAGTCTGAGATATTTGTGCTGTGTTGTACTGCTGGTGAAAGAGCTTTAGTCTGATTTCACTGCAGGTAGTTATTATTTTATCATATGGACAATATATCATGTGTTCTTAAAGGCCTTTGATTCTTTTACACTGCAAGTGAGTTTAAAGACAGATGAAATGGAGATTTTTGCTCAAGATTTTTTTCTCATGAGATAAAATATGCCAGTAACTTCAAGTATGTCTCTGTTAGAGTTTTAGAAAAGCTCTCAACAATACACAGTTGTTCTCTGCCATTACATCTTAATTTCAATCTAAACCCATTGGTCATAAATTAATGCTCACACTTATTGTTTAAAAAGCAGTGACCTATAAAATAAGTACCTGTATTGCTTTGAATGTCTATTGTCTCAAAGCAGGCGGCTATACAATATGTGCTGCTGCTCTCATCACGCGTGAGACCCAAAGCATTATGGGAGCGGGCGTCTGAATGGCTCTACCATCGATCAGTTGTGATTCAGTTTCATACGGTTATTGTGTTAGACAATAGATTATGATCATTGAACAAGAATTGTGTGAAGGGCATTTGCTAAAGACTGTCCAAAAATAATAAATGGTTTTATGCCAAATTATGCTTAATTTTTTATACTGGCTCAAGTTATGTTTCTATATTAATTTAATATTTTTATTTATCTTAATCAAACTGTATAATGATTGTCAGGTTTAAAGGAAGAGGCTTTATGCAGGTTTTAGGTGTCTGTATTGATCTCTGTTCTGCTTTGTTGCTTTTATTTACCTTTTACTTTCCGTCTGGATAGATCCTCTAGATAAGAGTTCTGCCGTGATGTGAAATCAATTGATGTGGCCTCTGGATCGGAGCCTCTCTGCTGTTAAACGCAATTGCCGGGAACCTTCGTGTGGGTTTTCAGTGTGGTTTGTGTATGTGCAGCTGGCCTGAAAAAGAAAACAAAGGAAATTGCCCATTGTATCAGATTGGATTTCTTGACCTTTGCAATCAAGAAGTACACAAGGCTGTTTACTCTCTCATTTGACCTTTACAACAGGGAAACACTAGAACCGGGGTGCTCTGTCTTGAATTGTAATCAAATGCACCTTGTCTAGTAGCCAATGAAGATTTTATGTCTTATTTGAAAAATATAGACAGGTGGTGCAGTCCTTGAATCTCGATTGATCTTCAGCAGCCAAAACTCTTTAACAGATGTAAAATGTGTTTACATCAAGAGGTACACATCAGCCAGATCAATCTTCCATCACTGTGGTCCCCACAATCACGAATACGTGTAGTTTCCTTGTTGGTTTGTGTAGTAGTAGTTTGTGTGTCTCAAAGAGAGAGAAAGGTAGAGCAGCAGCAGTGTTGTGCAATACTGTGTGTTGGTGGTGTGGGCAGAATCTGTTGAGGGATGAAGGAATCCCTGCCTACATCACACGCACAGACCCACGCGTGAAATGCGCAGTGCCCACTACTGTAACCATCTCATCTGATCTGATCCTCCTCTGCGTGATGTTCCCTGAACACAGTCATGGTTTTTGATTAAATACATGTTTGATAGTACGTTTACTGAAATTTACAATCGTTTACCTGAAATGAATCGTAGTAAAAGTAATCATTTTTCACCACTAATGCCATGGTTAATATAGGGTTGAGACAATGGTCAATATGTGGTTACCATATGGTTTTACTACTCCAAATAGCATCGTCGCGGTGTTCTTACTAGTAAAAGCTGATTTATTTGTCGTAAAGGATGCTCCAGTGCTTTTCCCTGATATCGGAAACGTCTCATTTACATTCGGTCCATTTTTAAAGCGCGCGTCATGATGCGGTTTTCCAAATGACCATGATTTTAACACTATAAGCGCAATGCCGCAATAAACATTACATTACAAATTTCAACCAACTGTAAGCTCGATGTTGTACTAGTGAATAGTTTGATCAGAAAAGCAGTGTTGCATCGGCACGGCAGGAGAAGAGGCGGAGTCCGTTCATCAGCTCCAGTGACGCGGCGATGAACGCGCACGGTGGATCCCCGCCACTCCGGCGTCTGCGCGTGGGCATCAGTGGGTGCAGTGAGAGAGTTCCGTATAAAAGCTCCAGCATCCTCCTCTGCCTCCGACACTCTCTGTGTGAGTGATACAGTGTCTTCCTCATCCTCCTCTTCTTCTCCAGTATTTCCTCGGAACCTTTTCCCGCAGCAGAGACATTTCCGTCTATGGTTTTGACTCAAGCTTCCAAAATGTCCCGGACCGAAGAGGTGCACCGCATAACGGAGAATGTCTACAAGGTAAGTTGAAGTTTTGCCTGACTATTTTTTGTGCTCTTGTTTTATGATCTTGAAGTTGCGCAATGGTTGTTTTTGAGGCATATATTTGGTTGAGTTGTACTGTAAAAGTGTAAATCTGCTTTTGCGCGTCTGTTAAACTTCTAGAGTTGGTTAATACCGTAAATAAGCATGAATAATGCAGACTACAGGCTTATTTAATAAGTCTGCAGGATTTAAAGGAAAAATATCCAGTGTGTGGCAGGTTTCAGTGTTTAACCAGTTTAGCCAAATACTTGAATCTGTCAGACAGGTGAGTTTCGGGTGTCTTAAAGTACTGAGCATTATGTAATGAGTATAAACATACACACTTGTGTATGTCTTCATCCTTTGACCTAGCCTTGTGGAAAAACTGCAGTGTTTGACTAATATAGATGTTATTTCACTCTTGAATGTTTTACTGGGTGTGTGCATGTGTGTTAGTAACGGTGGATTTTGTTTTGGTGTAAATGACTAAAATGGTTGGTGATGTGAAAGTGATTGTGTTAGGTATGTACATGCATGCACACTTCATTCCTCTGCCAGTAATGCCTCCTGAATACACGGCTGCTATAAGATATTTCCTTTAAAGCTCATCTAGTTTAACTCACAATATCGACTACAGAGACTGAACCAGTCAAGTGTGTTAGTTCAACCCTTCAGTCATCTGTTCATGTTTAGGCTGTTAATTCCAGCCCATGGAGTTAATATATCTTTGGTTAGCGAAGGAAAGATAGAGTTATTAATCATCTAGGGTCAGTGTGAAAGTTTCTGAATCTGAACTGAATATCAAAGCTCAAAAGCACATTGCAAAAGCTGTGACAGGTGAAGTGATGCAGTGTTTAATCACGTGTGTATGTAGAATGATCAGACAGGCAGGTTTTATCTTTAAATTGAGAAATTAAAATGGTTTTAATTAGAAATTGATTTAAAAGGTTCAATCAACGAGGAAAGAAGATAAATACTTGTCAGAGAAGGAAACATGACTTTACAGAAAGCATGTGAAGATACAGGAATTCTTCAGTAACTGATCATGTGATGTTGAGGTCATGATTGATGAATAATGTTGTGTAACGAGTCGGGGAAAAGCTTCGGGTTTATAACTGGACCTTTCTTGACCTTATAATCCTCCTTTAGGATTATTTTCAATGTATCAGTAATATATTTGTCTTCATGGCAAAAGTATTTACAATGAAACCTTTTGCTTAACCAAAATCTATTTTTTATGAGCATTTTGGCACAGGTTTCTAGTATCAGGATTAAAGAAAGCCATTGAGGTTATATATTCCCAATAGTTAATCTCTTTGATTTCATGAGGATACTTTAAGTAGAAGGAGGTCATCATTTATAGAACTGACTGCTCTGTGTTTTTATACCGCAGTGAATATTTCAAAACCCAGAGTATAAGCCTCTTTGAAGAAGTAATCAGTGGTAGCTCGCTCAAAGAATAATAGATTGTGAGGGATTTATACTGCCGTAGAGTATGTTGTTGAGCATAGGGAAGAGAGAAATCAAGTAGCACTGATGGTTCATTTTGCCCTTTTAGATTGTAAATTGGAGGATGTTTCTTCTTTATTGGGTCCAAAAAACTCTGTGATTTGTATAATTATGGGTATTGTGAGAGCGCTGTTGGGTTCTCTCTATTATAGGAAATAAACAGAGAGAATGCAGCGGGGCAGTGAACGGCACTTAGGATACAAGAATAAAGTTGTCTTCCTGACAGGCACTTTATAGAGTCATTCCAATGCTTTGTCTTTTGGTTTGCATTTTCTGTGTGTTTATCTGTGCTAACATAGGAACTGAAAGTACAATCATTTCATTGGTAGCTGACAGTTTTAGTGGTGGGAATTAGTGGTACAATGTAGTATTGATATGATCGTGAAGCATGTAAAAAGTTGGTTTGTTGATTTGCAGACTATTTGTGTGTTAGTTTGTAAGAGTGTGTATGTGTTTCTGTCTGCGCCTGCGCGCTTGGCAGATGCTTAGTAATCTCACAGGTCTTCAGGAGCCCAAATCCACCCGTCTGCACTCACGAGTGACTCAGTCTGCATCTGCCAGTGTACGTGGGCAGTGTCTCACGGGCTATAGTGTGTGTGTCTGTGTGTGTGTGTCTGTGTGTGTGTGTCTGTGTGTGTGGGTATGTGTGTGTCTGTGTGTGTGTGTGTGTGTGTGTGTGTGTGTGTGTGGTGTGTGTGTGTGTGTGTGTGTGTGGGTATGTGTGTGTGTGTGTCTGTGTGTGTGTGTCTGGGTGTGTGTGTGTGTGTGGGTATGTGTGTGCGTGTGTGTGTGTGTGTGTGTGTGGGGTATGTGTGTGTGTGTGTGTCTGTGTGTGTGCGTGTGTGTGTGTGTGTGGGGTAGTGTCTCGCAGTGTTAGAATGTGTCTCTGCCAAAGTGTAGGGGTTGTAAATGTGTGCAGGTTCAGTGAGGAGGACAGTCAGAGCTCATGAAGGACACTGTCATCTGTTAGAGGATGTTTCTGTCATACCACACCCTGACCACATGTCTTTACTTGAACTGGAATATAGAAGGAATATTTTTTTTTCTTACAAAATCTATCTTTTCTTAATGAAAGGGATAGATGACTTGAAATGTAAAAATCTGTCATGATTTACTCATCCTTATGTTCCTTGTGATTTTCTCTAGCAACCTTTTGATTTTTAGGTGAATTATCCTTTAATATTTTCTAAAGTTACAGAAACCTACAAAATGAGTAAGACCAAACTGTTCCTTCAGGGTCATTTGATTAATGAGGTATTACATCATTTCATGATGCCTGTCTCTAAGAGGACACACATGGCATGCCGTTAAGTAAAGAGACTTAATAGTGAAGAGGAGAAACTAGAACATCTGGTAAAGCTGTCTGTGATCACTTAAAGTATTAAATCAATTATTTTATTGTTATTGATAAACACAACTCCAATGCTTTTACCAGCTCAGGGTTGTTCGTTTGTTGGACGGGTCTTTACCGTCTTTCAAGATTAACAACATGTGTGTGTTTGTTTTGTGTGCTGTCAGGGTGGAGCTTCAGGATTTCAACACCAGGATTTGTGAATAAGATGTTGGAAGTATTGTTTTAATTTCTGGGTTTGGTCTTTCGACTGGTTTTGTTTACTCAAAATGTGTTTTCTTAGTTTATATGCACAGTAATTAGAAAGCACAGTATGTGCCCTGCTTTCACCATTATATAACAAGTCCTACTTTCAACTTTTCCTCTCATCTCGGTTCAAGTAGTCGGAATATAATTGTCATAATGATTTTTTTGTTTGTTTTTGTGTTGTGTGCTGGCAGATAGCAGGCAGATGGGAGCTTAACAGCATGTTGGAAGAAAGCCGTCGTATGTTGGACTGCATGTGTCCGTCTGTGTTTTGGAGTGTCTGTGGAACCTCTTAAGGAACCGAGCTGCTTTCTTGAGAGAAGCTTTTAGAGATCTAAAGGCTAAGCTGTTGATTTATGCAAAAACCTGTTATTTACAGATGGTTGCATTAGAAGTGTGCCGCCTCCCTTCATTATGCTATTTGTTTTATTTATTAATCAGTTTTTTGGCTCAATGGCACAATGACCCCTGTTGCGTTCTATACTAAAACATACATGAATTTATTGTTAGTTTCTTACGACTATAAAGTCCCTTTGGTTTGTGCTGCTGTTGGTTATTGATACACAAACATTTAAATATATGTCATGATATTTGCAAAAATATACGGTCAACTAGTTTATATTTCCACATTGAACTCTACATGATTGGCATACGTATCAGCAAGTCCAATTTAGCGTTTAGGTCTATAATTCTGTGTCTTTTATCTTTTAAGTCTAAAATTCACATGGCACATTTTTTGTGGCGTGGCGCTGTGGTTAAAAATAAGAATTGATGAAACGGATGAGCTATGTAAACAGGATCATGTTCCCCACAATGATGTGATCGTGTGTGTTTTATAGGTAAGATAAAGACCAGCTTTTGAATGTTAAGATAGAGTAATGAAACTGGATGTGGATGAGGAAAAGGATTTAAATATGTTAGGTTATCATGTCCTCACAGGCACAAAATGTTCTATGTTCTTTACTGCTAAGAAGAGACATCTGTATGTTCCTTAAGAAGCTTTTTACCTTTAATGGCTCATACTGTCAATGACAGAGAACGTAGAGGAACATCAGTCGTTGACGTTTGATTACATTTTAGTAAGTCAGTTAAGTTATTCCAATGTTTTTCTCTTAAAATGATTTATATTAAATACATCTGTAATTCGATGAAATATCTTAACATTTCATAATATATTTGTGTTTTCTAAAAAAAAAAATGACATTCTGCCAGGGAATTTTGGGTTGTAGTCACCTTGTTAATTTACGTGAGAGCGCTTAATACTCCTAAAACTACAGAAAACTGCTTAATCTATGACTCCAATCAATGTGATCTGATGTGGCAATATTTTGGCCCTATCGCACATGTTTCTCTGTGGGCTAATGATGGCAGCCATGATGGATATAATGTGATTGAAGTCTGGTCTGTTATATCTGTTATGGATAGACATTGGCAGGACAAATATATGTCTGATGACTGTCATGCATGAATGGGTACCAGGGTTAGAACGGTGGGATAGATGAAACCAACTGGTAAAGATGGGATAAAAGCAGTCCTGTGATGAACAATCTTATGAGGTTATGTTTATGAGAACGTGAGTCCATATCTAGCAAAGTTGATCTTGTGAAAACTGTTAAAAAATGTCACACAAAATCAAAAGAACAAACGCAAATTGTTGATTATATTTTGGATGAAGAAAATGACCTTGATATCTCTTGAGTTTTCACAGAAAGAAAGCAACAGAATGAGTCTGACAATAAAAAGTGTGTGTGTGTGTTTTTGAGATAATTGAGAAATTCTCTGCCATGACATTTCTCACCAGCAGAAAGACAGAAACGTGTTTTTGCACACTCACAACCCTATTATTCATTAAACCCAGTCACATACAGCATCTCACATGCATTCATCATTCTCTCATTCCGCTGAAATTGAAATAGCGATTCACTCGTTTCTCTTCTGCTTTTCTGTGATTGGATTAAGCTGTCGGGATGGAGGAGAACACAATGTTCCGTCGGTCAATGAACACTAGCTGCACGAATCCTCCCCCATCTGTGTTCAGGTGGTACGATCTGAACGTGCAGAGAATGGGAATGCACTGTAGCACGGTGTAATGCGGGGGAATTCCGACAGAGCCATATATGGGCGAGGAAGTTATTCTCTCTCCATCTCACCTCTCTTTGCTTCATCACGCAGTGCTGATGTTCACCTCGAACACACACACACACACACACACACACACACTTACATCGACAGGCTCATCTGAAATGGAAATTGGTAAGATGAGGACTAGCGTGGCTCGTAGGAGTGTTGCAGCTGTAATGAAAGGACTTGCAGCATCCGCAGTGGACGCTGAAGATGCTGTCCATGTGGAAAGCTGAAGTCGGCCTCTGCAGCGTATTAGCATAGTGACTGATCCTAGATCAGGGCTTAATACTCTCGCTTTGAATGATTTGTAGTCAGTAGAACAGTTTGCATGTTTTTACATACAGTATTGCATAGGAAGACATTCAATAAAAAGGCAGTCTGGGCTAAAACAATACAGGCATGTGAGTTATTTAAAGATTTGGCATCATAAGCCCCATCACCAACATGCATTGTGTGAGTTCTTCAGGGAAATGAATAAGATAATTACATGTAATGGCTTTTATCTCTTGCAGAAAAGATGTGTTTAAGTGTGTGCTGTTAACTAAAAACACGTTATAGAGGCCATGTTAAAGTACTGTATGTATCTTAGAGATATACTGTGACTCCATATTTAACTTAAAAATAATGTTTGAATGTCATTGCATTACAATGTTTGGACATTTTCTGGACATAGTAGATCACTGATCATATCCATATAAATGTGATGAACCTGGTTATTTACTAAAGACACACAATCTAGTTGCAAAATTATTAACTCGTACAATGTTGTTCATGCATTTTTAAGAATAACTTGTATGTAAAACTCATTTCCTTACTGACTGTTATTTTCTTTCCAGTACTGAATAATATTTTAATGGCTAATATAATGCAATGCTTTTAACAGAAGGTCACCTGCATGAATGAACCGTGGCTTTAAGGTTAAAAAACACTGATTTATTCCCCTCATTATCCCTTACCCAACTCACTTATCCTGGAGGCGCAAGTGTTTTACATAACAGTAAACGACAGGAAGTCCTTACTAGACTATATTCACATCGGTGGCCATCAGTGACGATTGCTTTCCACAATATTTTAATGTGTATGTTGAAGGCATATAGATGAAAACAGGTGACATTGTAGCATAGCTTGACATTGGGCTGACGCACACACACAAGAGTTAATTACATCCATCAATCTTATCCAAGCTTTTCTCCCACATCACATCACAGTTTATATACCAAAGGTTTATAGGTGCTGATGTATAAAGGTGTGTTTTTGGTAAATGAGGCGTTTAGGACCCGGTTAGATTAACTGTTGCCCCGTTCTCAATGTGTTATCATGAGATGCCCAAAGTCCCGTTCATCACAGAACCACAACTCTAATCTGTTAAGAATTGTAGAATTCATACAGTATTGTATTTGTTCTGCTTCTTTATAACAATTGTAAATTTTCTTCTCCATCATGCGATCATTCATATCTAGTTCCACACCTGCTCCTGTATCTGTGCCTGAGATCAATACAGCCGAAGGATAAAATCACAGTTTCTCATGACATCAATATTAAACCTCGCTTGTTCATAAAGGCTTTTAATTGTTTGTGCTACTGAGAAAAATGAGATCGTAATCTGTGATTGGTGTCCGGCAGAGGCATGCTGAGAAGAAAATGATGTCTAAAAGAGGGTTTGGTTGCTCTCGTTCATGCTCGTTTAACATGGATTGATTGCTTTAGGAAAGGGAGGTTTCCCAATGGAGTGTTTTAAGTGCTTGTAATGATTCAATGTTGGATAGAAATCAGCTTGGCATTGGTTCATGTAAAATGTTGGAAAGGAAAGTTAGTTTGATTACACATTATTACAAACTTTACCTGACGACACAGACATTTCATCTCACACTGCAGTCGTGTGTTATTTCTGACATGCAAATCTCAGGAATGCGGTACGGTGACATCTATCACATGATTGTGTAATTTTCTGTTTCTGTGATGAAAACATCCAGCTGTGCTTCAACTTCCTCTTTATCTGCTTTTGTGTCTGTATTTTCTACTCGTCTCATCTGTTGGAGTGTATTTATTTCTTTGGTCTGTTTGTTTATAAGGATTTTAAGAAGACGATCAGCACAGCTGGACAGACTCGGTCCTCTTTATTATATGCAGCAGATGATGAATTACATAAGAAATGATTGTGAGCTAAGATGCTGAAATGTTGGAGAACTAGTGATTGACATCAATGCTGATATATAGAGTTTTCTTTGTACATATTGCCAATGTTGTATTGTCAAAGCAATTTCTTATTGTACAATTTTTGTCATGGCAATTTTCACTCGCAGAATCTGTTTACAAGTTACGAATGGCATTCATTGAGTTTGTCAACAGCTTTTTACACTCCAGTTCTGTAAAACCTGAAGTGGACTCTTTGTTATTCACATTTTTACAACTTCATTCCGTCTCCATAGCTGCCGCAGTATTTGTCTCGCACAATGCTTGGTTAATAATAGCTCTATTCACGCATCCCCATTCCTTCAAGCGTTCCAACACCGTATCCTGGTTTACTCTCCTCAAACCTCTTTTCCAGCGAGCCGTATTATTTTCCAAGCTGTGATGAAGTTTGTGAAAATGGGAACAGTGTGACTCTGGGGGTCTTAGAATCATTCTCACAACAATTCCATCACGCTGAGAAAGCGAATGAGATTTAAGGCTTTAATGGAACATTGAAGCTCCGTTGAGAAGAGGTGGAAGTCTCAATAAGGAGTTTTTTAAGGGGAAGTAAGTATATTGTAAAGGGCATCTCTTAATGTTAAATTAGGTGAGTCAGACCGTGGGTAGATCCAGTCATATACTCCTACAGTCTGTGCCCACCAGCAATAATAGAATGGCAAATCCCAGCTGGCGTGATGCCGTTCACGTCCCACTAATGAGAGTGTTCTGAATGATGGAGGTGTTGGAGCTCCGGCTGTCTTTCTTTCTTTCTGCACATTAATCCCATCACTGTCACTGCAACATATTGAGCAGCATACACATGAAAATGCTCTGAAATACTATTTTTTACATTTGAGATATTTTCATTTTTTTAAATAACATTAGCATTAACATTTTTAATCACATGTTTATTGTTATGAAAATGTGTCAAATATTTATTCTTGAGTCTTAGTCCTTTCCATCAATATAAAGTTTGTCATGTTTAGATTAGAATTTAAATATAAATATATTTTAGTGAATAGTAAAAGTGTTTAACCTGCGGTGAAAGTTAACAGGTTACATTATACATAGATAAGAGTAGAATGATATATCGCTCTGCACATCAAATTTCCTAGTATTCAGCCATCAACCAATCAGTTTCAAAGAGGTTGACAAATATACTGGAAATGAGTCCTATGATGTGATTTAAAACAAATTGTAATACTGAAGATAAATCTCTCTCATGCTATTTCTATATTTCTATAGTTTTGCTTTACTGTCACACCATAGGACACATTTACATATATATTTGTCAATTACCCATAGATGTCCTCACTTTACAGCCCACATTATGCAAACTTTCACTAAAAATAGTGTTAATCAGACATATGATGATATTGTACTCCAGACATATGGGAACCTCACACTACTCATTTTGTGTCTCACTGATGATGTAATCTTTTGTGACGATGAATAAAGTCGCTCATTTGAAAGTGCTGTGTTGTGCTGACTAAATCTGTGTTATTTCTGTTGCAGTCCATCATGGAGCAGTTCAACCCCTGCTTGAGGAACTTTGTTGCCATGGGAAAGACCTACGAGAAGGCTCTGTCGAGTGAGTACACCAGTGGCTTTTTCCTTAAGACTGAAGCGGCTCTTCAAGCTCTTGTTTCATTGGTTTGCATGTTAAACTAATTCAAGAGAAGAGAATGAATCCATTATAAGATGATTATATCCGAATTAGAATGTTGTTTAAATGTTGTCAAATGTTCGTTAAGAATCAATGTTCATGTTTGTGAGCCGGAAGACTTCCTGTTCCTGTAGTGATGATGTCATATAGTGTTACATGTCAAACTCCATCAACACCCTGAATTCCCCTCATGCATGCTGCATCCGTAGAGCCGTCAGGACCGATGACGTGTTTCTGTTGTGTGTGCGGACCTGCATGTGTTTTGAGATGTTGACCGAGTCGTCTGGGCAAGGACAAAGATGTAGATGTAGGTACGAGCAAAAATATGCACCGGATGGGAAGAGAAATAGAACAGGCGTAAATAGGCCAGAGAGAGCTCTGGGAGAAGACAGTCCCGTAGAGGAAGAGAAAGGAGAGCAGATAAGATGTGTATTCAGGACGAGCGCTTTACTGTGTCACTGTGTAGGGTACGAATATAGGCAGGAGGTGCGAGCGCTGGTGTGCATCTTGGATGGAGTGCATGTTTTTTTTTAACATCTTTCATTAGGCTTTATTCTAACAATTTACTAACATTCTTCCAATTATACTAAGAAAATTCACTTTTTGAATGGACAGTCCATACGGACACTAGTTGTTGTTTTGGGTGACATCTGAAAAAGAACAATTGCGTGTCATAAAACTCGTAAGGTCATAATTTTGTTAACATAAGCTATAACACATATAAAGTTATTATTTTTGTTTTATTGTTTAATTGTATTCTGTACACATAAAGGATTGTATTGTTGTTCAGTATTTATGTCATACACATAAATACTAGAGAATAATACAAAAAGTCCCTGTGAAAATCGTGTTAAACTGCTGCCATTCATTTCTTTATCTAAAGCCGTGAGATGCTTAAATATTAATATGATCCATGTGTCAAAGAATGGATTGTATGTACACCTGTATTTAAATGCTTAAATGAAGCTCTCGGTTTTCTGAATCAAGAACACTTTGTGCTAAACGCAGTAAAGGTCAGTAAGGATTTTCAAAAGAAGTTTGGCTCTGTTTTTCTATATAAACCTGGATGACGTATAAACTGTAATTAAATTACCACACAACCAAAACAAAAGGTGATTTTCTCTTGGACAGTGGAAGAAAACCTTTCCGATTCAGCAATATGCTAAAATTATATTACATAAAACAATTACTGGCCAAACCGGCTTTAGAGTAGATGTTATTAAACAGATAATAGACAATCTCAATATCATTTTTCACCGTTAGATGTGATTATATGTGAATTTTGGGATTAGGAGCATCATAGTTTGATTTCGATCATTAATTTCACCATGATTTCAATCTTTGACTTACTCTGTCAGTAATAAAGAGATCAAGGTTATATCTTTTTAACAAAATGTATCATAAATTATGTAAATAATTGTACAACATTGTTGATCTTATGTTCCCTTTTGTGTACTTCAGCACGACAGACAGAGTAGAAGTGCCTGTATGGAGTTTGATCCCCCTGCAGAGAACCGCTGCACATCATCATTCTAGATCTAATGGTTTATGAGGCAGAAAACACAAGCAAAAGACCAAAGCCCCAGAGGCTTGACCACAAAAATGTGTGTGCATGTGCGTGAGAGTGTTCAAGGCTGATTAATAAGAGTAAAAAGGAAGTGAATGGAGTGAGATTTGCGTCTTGGCTGCAGTTTAGGTGGTACATGGAATCCATCATGGGGATTTGCTGGAGTTGTAAATGTGCCAGTTCTTGCAGGCGGCCGAGCGGAAACCCTCCACAGTACCCACTAATGACTAGTGCAGATGACGACCACTTGGGCATTCGTAGTGTTTGGGCTCGTTTTAAATTATGTTATCTGAATAATAGATTATGTGGACAAATTAAATGTCATAGAATGAGAAAGTCTTTTATTGCGGTAGATGAATTGTTTAAGCTTTTAGAGATGACAGGAAGAAGAGGCTTTCATTCTTTGAAGTATTGCCAATATATTAGTAAAGACTTCTCTTTGCACTAAACTAAAGCAGATCGCAGATCAACTTTAAGGCTCTTGTATTTCCTCTGAGAGGATTGAAGAGACTTCTCTGTCCCTGTTGCTGGCTCTATATTTCAGACCTCTATAATCCTCTTTTCTTTTGCTCTCTGCCTCGTTTCTTTACCCACCAGCGCTCGCCATATCTCTCCCCCACAACCGCTGGAGCACCAAAGCCCCCAGATTTCCCCCTGTAATCTGCCAGAACCAGGACGCACCTTGAACCAGGGATTTGCACGGACAGTCTTTACATTCATACATGAGAATATCTTTTTTTGGTACTATTGACACCATATTTATATGGAATATTTAATTGGATGTAAATGACAGCATAGATATAGATATTGCCCATATAATAGACCTCAGTTATACTCTGAAATGAGTTCATTATTAATACAGAGTAGTAAAATGATGTATATGAAGTCAAAGCAGAACTCTCTACTACTAGACCTTCACTAATCACTTGCTCAGAACCTTCCAGAATCCAAATTTCCCCGCGTTCCAAAACACTCTTGGCGTGTAAACGGCTGTGATGGTGTGGTTTAGAGAGAGCCACAGGGATGCAGAAGAGGCAGCGCTGTCCCTGTACTGAGACCTCACACAGAATAACTCCCAGTAATGTGCTTTCTGATGTGAATGTGAAGATTTTTTGTTTTTACAGCAATAGTATCTTTGCTACTCATTGCTCCCCAATCACAAGCTCCACCCCCACCTTCCCAACTTTAGACTATAGAGTTGAAACCGTTCCCATCCACCACTCCTGTGGGTTAAAGGAAGCTTCTGGTGTGAAACACAGACACAGATTCTTATGTCCCAAATGCTTCCATGTTTCCAGGTGTGACATTTGCAGCAAAAGGCTACTTCGACGCACTGGTGCGGATGGGAGAGCTGGCCAGCAAAAGTCACGGCTCTAAGGATCTTGGTGAGTTATAGACTGTAGCCAGAGTGCCCCCTGTGGTTGGGAGGGGGATTGCAAAAGAGAATAACTATATGGCTGGATATCTATAGACTTTATTATCGGACATAACTCATTGATCGTTGGTGATTGGTTGCACTGTGTTTATTCTACCCTGTTTTCATGTCTTTCTATAAATAAGCTTAAAACAGATTACAGTTCATTTCAGTCAAAATTCTTCTGCTTCTCGAAGAAGAATCTGCATTGATGCATGTTGCATTTTCAACAACACAGCAAGACACTTTTTAATATTCTTGCCATTGTTTTGTTGTATTTTTTCAAATATTAATTAATGTGAATTGTCACTGGTTTGTGATTCAGTTTAATCAGGTTTTTTTTAGTCGTAGTGAATTAATTCTTATAAATGATTATGCAACATGCCCATGCGAATAAGATGAGATTCAGAAAACATATCTGAAGTCAAATTATAAAAGTTTTTTGCTCACTGGCCTTTCAGTCCATTCATTATTGTGACGCTGTCTGTGAAAACCAGGCTAATGGTTTTATTTAGAAAACAGTAAATGGCAAAACAATGACATTAGCTGGATTTTCACAGGCAGGATCACATAAGTGACTTGAGGTTGTGTCATGTAGAAAGATGTAACTAAACAGAACCGTCAACACCACAGCAACCACTGGCAAAATGAAAGCACAAAATACTTATCAGACCTTGGAAATAACTTTCGGACATTTACCTTTCTAGGAATCTATTCCCTGCCACCATCTAAAGACTATTTCATTTACAGGCTTTATTGATGCCCGTGGGGAATTTATTGACTAGTGAGTAGGTTTGTTTTTGCAAAATGCTTCAGTGATCAACTTCAATTAAACAAGTCTAGCTGTCTGGTTGTGTATCTCTCCGGGTGAGACAAGTGACTTTCAAAGCTTAATAAGACGTGCTAAACAACCTGTCGTCCTTCAGAATGTCACTAAAAGCTCTTTAAAGTTTGAGGTTTAATATTAGAAGAAGACAGGAGGGCTGTGGACTAGTGAGGAAGATCATGAAAGACTTTCATTATTAATCTCATTCAATGGAGTTCACGATCCCAGTTCTAATTGAAACAGTAAAAGGCTGTTGTTAAATGAATTCTAAATCAATCTCATTCTGAGATTGGATTACCTGATTTCCAACTTTTTTAATATCTAAACAATATACCACCCCGGCGGCACTGGAGTCCTTATAAGATTATATTGGAGGCTGTAGGAGACTTCTGCTAGCTCAGCATTGTTTCAAAGCAACAATATCTGTTTGATGAGATTTTTTGATACGAGACCTTTCGCCTGAGATGGTGAATTGTTTTTTGCATTTGTGCATCACTTCCTCTCTAGTGTGCATGCTCATTATACACTTATCACCCTTTAATCTTGTTTAGTGTGTCTGAAGTCTGTCTGCATGATTGTCTTGTGCGTGTACAGCTCTTCCAGCAGTGCTCACGTCTTTTCTTTCTGTGCCTGACTTTTCAGAATAAATGCCAAGCATGATTGTTTCAGTATGTCAACATTATTATGACGATTTCACAACTATCTAATGAACAGTGTTTTGTGTTGTTTCTTGTCTTGATGCTAATAAATGTGTCTGATTTGTTTTCTGATTACATTCCTGATGTTTCTCATCATAGCCACACACCTGTTCTTTGTTTGTCTAGTGTTTGTATACTGTATTGTAGTTGATTTATATGAGAAAGAAATGTTTGTCTTTGTTTGACAGATGTGCACATAGTAAAGAGAAATCACAGATGAGATCTCTTTAATATCTCAAAAATGAGACTTATGAAACTTTTGGAACAAATGATTTTTTAAGACTTTTGCTAAAGTCTTCTGCATCTCAGATATATTTTTGCCCAAGAAATAGCGAAAGAAATTATTAAAGAGTTCAGATTTGTCAAGTCTGCAATCAAAAGTCAATATTATTGAATATTTTAGTGCTATTTAGGGCCAGATTATACGATAAAACAGTGATGTGATGTGACATTTCTGTATCAGGTTGACCACAGGACAGTTTGTGTCTACTGTCAAACGTTCACATGTTTTAGCATTTGACAACCGTCACATCAGCCACACGGACGCTGTCACACCACAATTACTGAAAGCTTAAATAATCTCTTAAATGAGATACCAGCACAGCGTTAATAATTCATTTCTGCCATTAGCAATGCATTCTTCAAATAATATGATCCAAAGTATTAGATGGATGAAGAGTTTCTGACCTCTTTGTTAGATGGACTGTTTTTATGAGGTGTTATTGGATGCAAAAGAGCCTCAGGTGTGCATTAATAATGTAAGATGTGAAGCGTGGACCACACAGGCCGCGCAGTTCACAAGTCGTCTTATTCCTTGAGATTGTTATATTAATGCTTATTTCTTCATTGTAAGAAAATAATTCCTTTAGATTATGACAAAGGGACTTTTGTTATTTAGTACGACTAATATAATATTTGAACTTTTTATGTTAATATCGCATCACCTAAGATGGATGTTAATTGAAAGGTTTAACAAGACCATAGACGACAGTTTGGCTTAAATCCCACGCGATAAATCTTACTATAAAATCAAATGAGCAGGAGGTCATTAAAAATATGAAATTAATCATTGCAAAAGCGTCACTCTCGGTGTAGTGGATAATGGGGAGATCTCATCAAGTATCACCCTCGTCCTCCTCACGGCATCCTCAAATCTGAGTAACTCTCAATCTCTCGCTGTGAAGAGAGATGTGCTGTGATTCTTCAATGCAGCACTCGTGCGTATCGCATCACCACCGCCTGCAGTCAGCCCACGCACTGATGCAGGAACGCAGACGGCCCGAGAGAGAGAGAGAGAGAGAGAGCGGTGAACTAAAAATAGATTAAACACGGGCCTTAACGGGAGAAGTTCCGTTAGAGAGAGAGAGAAAAGAGAGGAGAGCGATGAGGATGCGGCCCGTGACTCTTTCGTGATGTCAGTGTTGCTCTCCTGTCTGCTTCCTCCAATGCTGCACCAGTGTGCTGAATACTAAACAGCTTCCTGTTTCCTCTGCCCAAATATGGGTATCAGTTGTCATAGCCGTGAGGTACCAGCAGGTCATCGTCTCTTCACGTGTCTTCATCTAATAGAGTATACGCTGATAATGAATCTAAATCCTGGATATTCTCGCTCTTGTACAAATATTTGTTAGAGAACGACTGTGTTCACTGTTTAAACACGATTAACTTTGTCTTTAAGCGTCTGTGCTTACTGAAGCCACAAAATAACTCTGGGGTGTTTGAATTATTAATGCTGTCAAATCTAAAATGCTTCAGCAGCATATCCAGGCTTATTCTTGGTGAGCTTTTCTTCAAAAGAGATCAGGTTTTTAATGGAGATGTTAGGAACTATGTGATCAGGATGTCATGGTACAAATTTATAGTGGAAGTTACTATAATACAGAATAGCCACAGGGCCAAATAACCAGATAAATGAGTTTCAAATGAAAAGAAATGGAGAAACATTCACACAAATGTTAAGCCTTGCTGAACATGCTGAATAATGATTGCAAGACGAGAGAATAAAAAAGTGCTTCTAATGTAGTATTGTATATGACATTAAGCTGTCCTGCTTTACTTTATACAGTGTAAAATAAAAAGAAAATGCTTTTACAATAGTAGGATGTATAATTTTTCCACCTTTAGGACCAAGCCACAACCCCCTGCCAGAAATCTTTTCTACTGCAGTAATCTGTCTCTATTATGATCATCAGCTGCACTTATATAATACAATATACAATAGCTGTGTATACAGTCTTCTGTCACACAAAAGAATTATTCAAGTCTTGGGGTTTGGGTTCAATGAGGCATCACTACATTTTGTTTTGGGTCAATGAATTTGACAGTGAATATTCTGAAGCATGCAGATGAAATCAAACACACTTGTTTGTGTATTAAGTAGTATTGATAAGGAGTATTGATGTTAATTACATCTATCAAGGTCACAGTAGAGTGAAATAAATTTAAATGCTGGACCACACGGATCATAAACCCACATGGAAATATATTCCGGTCTTAAGTAGAAAAGTTTATTGTTGTGTGACTTGACATCTCTCTCTCTCTCTCTCTCTCTCTCTCTCTCTCTCTCTCTCTCTCTCTCTCTCTCTCTCTCTCTCTCTCTCTCTCTCTCTCTCTCTCTCTCTCTCTCTCTCTCTCTCTCTCTCTCTCTCTCTCATTTCATCTAGTCTAATTTGGGTATCAGATTGAGATCTTTTATTTCAATAGATCTGTTTACATTCCTCGTTACATTATAGACAGTCTGTTCTGGACTGTACCCTAACTGATTCGGACCTTTAAGAGCGGACAACAATATGCTTAAATCTTTCAAAGCTGCAGATGTTGTGATCGCCGCTGATTACCGTTAAGCGGATTAGAGCCCTGCCGAGTGGAGCTGAGTTGCAGCAGACGGGTGGAGAGATGGAGGGGTTGAACTGGTATTAGACCGATGTGCTGACTTGGACAGGAAATGAGAGTATGTCGACCTACAGACAAGATCTGGACATAGGCCAGGGTGAGGTTAGGCCAAGATCTACAGCAGAGGAGGCTCCGGGTTATTCTAGCCTAATGATTGCTCACAGGATAACACTTTAATATCTTACTTTTTTCTTGTAGACTGTAAAGAGATTAAATGGAGATCTCAGGTGTACATTTTTTGTGATATGCCATCCATTAATTGTATATTGTAATTGTCTATTCTCATTTCATTTATCTTAATGCATTTTTATTAAAGCATAATTTAGATATACATTAAGTCATTTAGGTTATGACAAATCTATCACTTAGCATTAAAATGTTAACTAAAGGTATAGGGAATGATTGGATTGAGCAAATAAGTCTTCAGGTATAGGTTAAATGCATTCGCATCTTTCCCCCCGTCCTGCATTAGTGCTTTCTGATTTGGGTACACCGACTTTGTCCTTGTTTGGCATATGTGTAACTTCTGTGTGGATCCACCCTCTTATTAATTTCCCCGTTTTGATTGACATTACTTGTAGGACGGGTTCAGTTGACCTTGATCTGAAACAGTTCCTGTGTTTCTCAGAAGGCAGAGCTTATGAGGACGCTGTGATTAGTTATGTACTGCAGGAGGGTCAGGCATGATGGATTCAGAGACAGACAGGGTCACGCTTTGTCAAACACGGCGTGTAGATTTATGAGGGACGTGCATTGATTTCACACACTGTGTGTTAAAGGCATTTAAAAAATAAGGGCATTTTGTATAGAAATTGACAATGCAGTAGAAAAATAATAAATTAATAAAGATACATCATATAATTGAAAGTAATAGTCATCATTTTTATTGTTGCTAGGGTGTTTTGGGTTGCTAAGTTAAGGGGCCCTTCATGTCTCCAAAATACTGTATTGTTTTATATCTTAAGGCATTGTAAGTCAAGAATCGAAAGTAAAATCCATAATAAAATACATTTTTGAGGTATCATTGATGTCTGAAGTAGGTGAAGTTTAAAGCTCTGTACAAGCAGCTCATAAAAGTGATGCTTAACACCTTTAGTTCTTAAAGTAGAAACTTCAGTCCCAGCTCAGGAGGTAGAGAGACATCATGCCCATTGGATGTCACGCGAGTGCATGTATGTGATCGTCATAGACGGCAGAAGAGTTTTGTCTTATTAAAGTTCTCTGTGTCTGTGGCTAACGCTGCCCTCTGCGTCACCTGCTGTCTGTGCCTTTTTCTCTTATTTTATTTCATTATTTTATTAAGCCCGTTAAATCCTGGTTAACACAGAGTTAGACAAGTATTTGATGAATGGACGAGGGATATCTCAACCCTTTTGAGTTTGACATCAGAAGCGTGTGTCTTGACATCTAATGTAATGTAATGTTTAGGGCTGTTTTGATCACTTGATTTGACGTGACTTTACGAGATAAAGCCTATAATAACACCACCAGCCAGGCTGCGTTTTAAAACATCAAACGGTATTTGCAACCATGTTTGATTCATTCACTCTGGGTAGCTTTTACTCTTTTTCTCTTTGACGTTTTCTTAAGGTCTTCTGTACTTTTTTCCTGCTCAAACTGGGTCTTTTGTTCCTTTTCTTTACAATGCATTGCCTGTTCAGAAGAGGCAGCATGTAGGTACCACAACACAACACACACGCCTTAACACGGCTGCATGATTCATCCGTTCTCTTTCTTTCTTCTCTTATCACTTTTTGCTACTTTTCTTTTGATATTCTTTTTTCTTATACTACAGAATGATCAGCAGATATGAGAAATGATGTGCTAACATTTTTGTCATCTTTTTCAAAGTTTTTGCTCACTTTTATTTGATTAAACATGCACCTGCACTATGCTTTTATCGTCAGTGTTATCATTTCAGTTTTATTAGGTGTTTTTTCTTTACTTTGTCTTTTTATTCAAGCCATACTGTATGCTTTGATTTTTATAATTGAATGCTTGTGTTTTGATATTTTCTTACACCCATAGCTTGACTGTTGGACCGTCTTATTCATCACTTGTTTTATTTTCTCTCTCTACCTCCTCTATTCCTCTCTTTCACATCTTATCTGCATGGTGTTCTGATAACAGCTGCAAAACACTGTAATGACAATTGAATCTCTTTCTTTCTCTACGCGTCTCTCTCTCTATCTTTCTCAAGGGGATGTGCTCTTTCAGATGGCCGAGGTTCACAGACAGATCCAAATGCAGCTTGAGGACATGGTGAGTATTACCAAGATCATATTGAATGTCTTTCTCATTATATTTTCTTAGAAACTGATTTTTCTACTCATTTATGTATCTATGAGACCCCTGCAGGTGAGGATGTGGAAGGGGTGCAGTGTCTTAAAATGTTACAGTAGATGTTTCTGTGTATAATCTACAGTCACATGTTAAACCTTCACTGCAAACAAACCATATCTGAATATCTCAAAATGAGGCAATAACTATTATAGTCACTAATCTAATTGGTAGTTTGTTGTGTGCAATAAACTCTATAGTTTACGACAATAAACTCTTTTTCTACATTCAGCTGAAATCGTTCCACAATGAATTACTTACAGAACTGGAGAAGAAAGTGGAATTGGATGTACGCTACCTGAATGTAAGTGTAAATACACAAATATCCATTAAAATATATATTTTTTTTACATGAAACACGAACAAAACTTCTCTTCTTGTCTGGAAAAATATATTTTTTTACTGAAAAGGTGAATGTTATGAAATCAGCTTACTGTATTTACTGTGGCTGTCTATAAAGGCTTGTTCACACCAAGAATGATAACTATAATAAAAACTATAAAGGCAGAAATAAGTTGCCATGCTGCAGTTTTACATTTTGAATGCATGAGCCCCTTAAATCTAAATGGATTTTGATCGGCTGTAAATCTTTTAGCATTTATCCGCTGTAAAAATTATCCCAAAGATAATGTTCTCTTGTAGCTTTGCTATTATTATCTACAGCAGTAATCATTATAGTTATTGTTCATGGTGTGAACAACCCCTCAACAGGTGTGTTTCTAAACAC
Source organism: Beaufortia kweichowensis (assembly GCA_019155185.1). Taxonomy (NCBI): domain Eukaryota; kingdom Metazoa; phylum Chordata; class Actinopteri; order Cypriniformes; family Gastromyzontidae; genus Beaufortia; species Beaufortia kweichowensis. The sequence continues at coordinate 16,035,368 of CM032808.1, read as the reverse complement.
ATTTGATCAATTCTCTAGCGTTACAGGTTCACGTACGGCTCCATAACTTTTATTCTGTGATTCACTAGCAGCGCTGACAGAAACTAATTAACTACGTGCCCATGAATCTCCCTTCCACAGATAGTAAGAATAGAAAAATAAACTGTTAGGATCAGTCAAATGTAGCAGAAGGTTTTGGCAATGGAAACAAAAAGACACAATGAATCTGTGAAACAGGGAATTCTGGGAAGACACTTTGAGGACAATGAAGGAACTTATCGCCCAGTTCTCATTAGCTCAGAACACACGACGACCTTTCAGTTTGTTCCTTCAGGTCAGTTAAGCATTGTTAAGAAACAAATTATTTTTAATAGGTGCACTAAACATTTCTTCTGAAAGCTTTTTTCAAGGATAGTATAAGAGGGCCTTGGCTCGTTTCATTCTGTCTTTTCCTTTTATTTACCCGAGATCTTTGTGGAATAGATGCATGAGAAAATCTACGAAGTAAAACCATTAAAGTCTCTGGTATTGTTAGTTAGTTTCTGCTCACGATGAGGGCCGTGTTGTGTCTGACAGGCTGCTTTGAAGAAATATCAGATGGAGCACAAGAGTAAAGGAGAAAGTCTTGAGAAGTGCCAGGCTGAACTGAAGAAACTGCGCAGGAAGAGTCAGGGCAGCAAAACCCCCTCCAAATACGGAGACAAAGAGATGCAGGTGAGTCCTAAACTTTAGGATTTACAGTATTTCTAACACTAGTTAGTTCACCCAAAAAGAAAAATTCTCCCATCATAAACTCATTCTCATGAATTTTCATTTTTGGGTGAACTACTCCTTTAAAATGATTTTCCCAGAAATGATGTGATTATCTGCTCTGTAGATAAATGTGCAATCCGTGACTAACTGAGATGCTTCCTGCTGGTATATATAATGTTTTGGGAATTCTGTTTCTATAAATAAGTCGTATAAATCTCACTTGTTTTCTGCACAGCTTGAAAATACACTTTAGTTGACAAAAAGAAGTGAAATTTACAGAATGTGTGATCTCACTCTTGATTTCATAGTGGCGCATGCCAAAACAAACCTCAATATAAGATATTGCTCATACTCACGGTTATGGGCCGATCAGACCGTTCAATCAACCACACAAAGGCACATGCTATTTTTTCCCAGATATATTTTTTTATTGAAATATGAATGTTTTATTTTTAATATATGGATTTTTAAATTGTTTTAAGATTTTTTTTTTTAAATAATAAGCATTTACTTGTGACCCCGTCTGTGAAGTTTCATTAATAATATGACAAATGGTTAATTAATTAATATGCAGAAAAATACATGCATCACACTGTTTTTTTACAGAGCTATGATTTTTTTTGCAGGGTTTAAATAAAAAAAATACATTTATAGTTGTAGTCTATTTGGCTCAAGTCCTTTTCCACAATATTGTATTTGTTTTGTGTGGGTTTCATTATTCTCAGTGTCCTTGTGGTTTTATTCACTGAGACCTGGTTGAATTGTCGGAGGCCGCTGTTGAACGTACGCCTCTCACCACCACTGTCACCAGGTGTGATGTCAGGAGGAGGTGGGAGTATTTTGCTGTAGGATGACTGGGGGGGTCAATACACGCTATGAGCAGTAGGTGTGCTCCTCGTAACGGCGTGGGAACGCGCTGTTGTGTAAAATGTTGTGTTCGCTTGATGAACAAGTGTGCTGCGGAAGAGGAAGGAAAGTCGAGTGATCCTTTTAAGTAAATGCACCATATTCGTTAAATGATGTGAATTTACGGTTCCCGTGTATCACAGAGATGCAAACATCACGGGTACAGTCATTTGTTATTCTGTACATTTATTCTTTCTTTTGTGGAGAGACTTTTAAACGCTCTGCTGAAAAAATGAGATTCTGATGGAGCTCAATGACATATCTGACTCGTGCCAACTTAAAACTTAGTGAACGTTTGTTGTATCCTGTAGATTTAAATATGGCACAATTTTAAGATTTTCTAGCAGTGCTGACAAAATTACAGATGTTTTGTCACTGTTTTCCAAGACAAATGTGTGTATGAAATCATTAACTTTCATCAAGTCACATTATAATAATAACTACAATATTTATGTGTTTTTATGTTACTAATAACTGCTGGTCTTACTGGATCAGCCTTATTGTAATTTATGAACAAAGGGCAAACCTTTAAAAGAAAGAAATGAGATATCTTGAGATAAGTCTTTGCTCTCTGTGACTCAGGGATTTGGAGAAGTTTTCAGAAATCGCAGTTTCATCTCAAGCCGTCAGATGGTCCCCGTGAATGTGAAAGCTGAAGTTTAGCTCTGAGAAAACCCATCGTGACGTTTGTGAGCTTTGTGAAGTTTGTGTTCATGACTGTATGTGTGTGTTCTTATATGTATGTTTCTGGCACTTAGCAGCTCAGTACGAGTAGCGTATGAATTTTACATTATCTCACGGTCTCTGCCGTGCGTCATGCTGAGGAGGGTTTGGTTTTACAGACCACACAAATAGAACGACTCTCACAACAAAAATATAAAGACAAAACTAAGAAAATCAAGCTATAAGAAAAATTTTGAATCCAATTCTAAGGCTATAATTACTGGAGTCTGTTCCAGCAGGAATGATGCCAGTATTATCATCATGGCCAGTGTAATACAGTCATTTCCCTCTCTCTTTCATAGAGGAATCATACAGAAATGATGCTGTACTGTAATCTTATCCTACATTTATAATTCAACACAGGCTTGAATAAAGAGATAGATTTGGACTGGTTTTTGGTCATCTATAATGTTTTGTGTCTGTGTGTATTAGTATTCCCCGTGAGTACCTAACCAAAGGGACATGTGCAGAATTATTGATCTGAGAATGAGATCTAAACCCATTTACCTTTACCACCTACTGTATGAGTCATACATGTCCAGCATACAAAGACACTCATGCAGTGCAGCGGCACATGTACATCTTTACCAGTTCACTAGTAAATCACCAGTTTTATGTGTTTGTAATTGTTTTGGCGGTTGTGTAAGTGTACTCAGTGAAACCTAAAGTTTATTCTTATTGCATGACTGTACATGTAAAATCATGTAACTGTCCTCAATGACTCATACACACTGAAAGAATATTTAATGTACCATGTAAAGAGGTCTTGACCACCGGTCATTAAATTCATTCAGGTACTGCTGCTGTTATTATCTAGAGACATGCATTAACATTAACATATTTCAACCTGATCTTAGTAGATTACTTCCTTCTTAAAAAAAAGCATTTAGCATTTTTCTTATCGAGTGCTTGTTGGTTGACTTTGAACTTGTGGTTTCTATACTGCCAAAAAGGAATTTCTTTTTGTGTTTTTGTCTTGTTTTGCAATACAAATTTCTAAAAATTCTCAAAACTACTACTCTACTATTGTTTTCTGGAACAATTATCAAATGAAAGTGAGTTTATGCTTGAAACGTGCAAAAATATCAATTAAGTAAGTAAAGTGATAAATCCTAATTCAAGTTTATTTTTCTTACCCAATTGGCAGATATTTTTGCATTTTTAAGCATAAGCTCACTTACATTTAATCATTTTTCTTAGGTCACTTTGTTTATTAAATAAATTGATCCTAATTTAAAAACTTTTTTAGATATTTGTACTTGTAAAAGATAAAAATTCATACTTTACAGGTGTGTTTTATTACCTCTGATTCTTTCTGATTCCTGATTTATTTCACTTATATTCTCTGCATAAGTATTAATTAGATTTTACCGTCTCGATCAGACATTTTACGTTCAAGTCATCACATTGTGGGTAATTGAAGACATATTCATACATCACTATGAACCCGTGACATGTTTTTCCATAATAAGATGACCTTTTTTAACCGTAGACTAATAATAGTCTCACAAACAGCGACTGCGGCTTTGTTCATTTGCACTTGGTGGGAAGGAACCAGTAGATCTCACTGTGATATCAGTACAGCTCGAGTCGGTGTGTGTTGAATCACACCCTGTTCTGGCAAGGTGAATGTTCATGTTAAAGATGTTTTGGATGTAGTCTGGTCTTTACCGGGGCATCAGGGTTTGGCTATTTACACCACAAAAGTTTCAGTTCAAACAGACTGATTGAGTTTCTGAGCTTCGCATGGGCCATTGCATGAATCATTATTCCAGCGTTTTCATTTGCCATCATACAACAAGCGTGACGGCAAGCTTATGTGATTGCCACGAAACGTGCGGTTTCTTCAAGCATGGCCTTCATTACATCAGAGTCAAACTGGTGCATTGTTTGTCATTTTCTGTGTCTGCTTCACGCCACCTTCCTGTCCCCAGTACGTCGAGACCATCAGCAGCAAACAAAATGAGCTGGATAACTACATCGCTGAGAGCTACAAGACTGCCGTGTCTGAGGAAAGAAGAAGGTATTGCTTCCTCGTAGCCCGTCAATGCGCCGTGGCCAAGAATAGCGGTGCCTACCACATCAAGGTGAGAATCAACGGCATAGCCAAAGAGTATAAAACAAAACACATTTGGGTTGCAGAAACACTGACATGATGACTTTTTAAACTTACATTTTATTCCTTAATTACATGTGGTAAAGACAACATTGGAAATGTGAAGTATTTTAAAGTAAAGATTGTAAATCGATTTATTTTATTGGTAAATCTACAAAAGAAAATCTAAGAATTTTCATGTCGTCTTTGATCTCTTAGTCATGTAATCCAATCATTAAAGCAGATCATATACAATCAAACCAATACGTAATATTCATTTGACTTTTACACGGACAAATGAACAAAATCACATTTGTGCTCAGTTGTTTCTGCCCCAAATTAAATGTATTTCCTCATTCATCTCACTTTAATGCCATCACGCTGATCATTCATCACGCTTGCTACTGAACAAGCTGCATCTAGAAATGCTTTTGTATAATGCTGTTGTGTTTTGTTCAGATTTATGATCTAAACATTTGACTGCACGTCTATTTTGAGGTTTGTGGTGCACCATTATGCACATTTATTCTTTTGGTACATTTACACCAAGCAAAAATAGAGCAGAGATTCACCAGTGATGTCTGGTGGATTCACCAGCACTTCGAGGAACACCAGTCATTCCCAAGTAAGCGAGTTTCTCTCCTCTATGTGACGCCTACACATCAGAGCCGCTGATAGACGGAGCATTGGCAAGAGAACGAGGGCCGGGCCGAGACTGGCCCACTTTTACAGGAACAGACTGTTCAGACGGTTTGCATGTAGGAAGACGTTTTTCTCTGCACACGAGACACTTTTGGCAAACATCGAGTTAGAAAATACAATTCTTAGGCTCTTCATGTGATGGCCTAATGAGAAGAGCAAGAATAAAATAATGTGAAATAAACACACTATCTGCCAGAGTTTATCATTGCGAGATGTTCACACAACCTCCTACGCAAGTCACACAAAGCGACGGTTGATATTTGCCGCTTGCAACTGAGGTCAGACAGAACAAAGAGAATATATAAACTTTCTCTCTCACACATTAAAATGAAAAAGAGATCTCACATTCAACATAAGGGTTTGCTGGTGGATTGCATTCATGTGAAAAGATGGTAAGTTGTCATTTAGCAGGTGGTTTTAACCAAAATGATTTGCAGTAGATTTCTTACAGGAGTAATTTAAGCATCATGCTTAAGGACACAATGGTGATTTCTTATTTCATATGGAGATTAAACCAGTGGACCTCATGTTCCAGATAATAACCCACAACAAAACATGATGATCAATCATTATAGTTAACCATTTTAATAATTCAAACACTCAAGTATTGATCTGTTTTTGTGTACAATATTTGTTTGTCATAAGATTGAAACAACATACAGGGTGAATAAATGATGGGAAAGCTGGGATTTCTTTTTAAATACTTACAAAAATCAGGTTTCAAAGTTTGCACCTGAATCTTGTGATTTGTAATGGCATACAGTACAAACACACTTTCTGTCAACACAATCAAAACAACACGAGTGTTTTTTCCTCTGTGATGGAGTCGGCAGGTGTTGGGACGGGCAGCCGGGTGATAATTGCTTTGGCTGGGTGCTGTGTGGTGGTGAACTGTAGGACAAACAGACACACTTGTGCTTATATGACCAAAGAAATGTGTTGAGACGGATCAGTGGAAGCAAATACAGAATTTCAGGGATTATATCTACAGGAATATACAACCAAAAATAAAAAATGTCATTATTTACTCACCCTAATGTTATTTCAAACTCATATGCAGTTTTTTCTTGTGGACCACTGACTCCCACAATACAAGACATGTAATTGTTTGAATATTCTGTCACTTTACTAATATAAACAAATGACCGGACACAATAAAAACACCTCTAACTCTCTGTCAGACACAAGAGATGATGTGAATCCATTTAAAGCATTTGAACATAATTGAAAAATATTATTGATGTTCTATATTTTATTAACACATATTGTTTTTACTGTATTTGTTGTTAGATGTTTCACATCTTTGTAAAAGCGGCTTTGGATAAAACCATCTGCTAAATGCTTAAATGTCATCACCGTTAAGTTGAAGTAATTAATAACAATTTGTATAATAAATAATAGATCATCGCTTCTTTTGATTAAATCTCTGTGTTCATATTGATGATCTAGATAAAGTCACACATCCTGTGCTCTGTATTCTCTAGGCGTTCCTCATCTCTCTATTACAAAGCTCACTGTCTGTACAGTAATGAGGCTATTTCAAGCTTCCGGCTACAGGGATGTGGTCATGATGGTGAAAGGGCATCATTTACTGTAGAACACTTTATTCCTCTCTCTGTCTATCAGTCAGCACATATATCTCAGACTGTACCCCAACTGCTCGTATGGATCCCCTGTAATCATCCAAATTGTTCCTTTTTTAGGTGTAAAACGTTCAGGTCATCCACACAGGGCATTAATTCTACTGGTGGCGCTGATTGTATGTTTTCAGGGCAGAGATCTGCTGACACAGAAGATCCCTTTGTGGCAACAAGCGTGCGCTGACCCAAATAAACTCCCGGAGCGGGCCATGCTGCTGGCCCAGCAGATGGGAGCCGGTTCCCATCACACCTCTAAATCAACCTTGACAATCTCAGACCCCATCCCCGGGGCCCAGCCGCTTCCTGTGCCTCCTGAACTGGCGGCTCTCATGGGAAACCAGCAGGCGGTGAGTTGGGCCTTCAGTTTCACACAAAGAAACCCAGAACGAGTCGTTTGTACTAGAAGATTTGTAAATAGCATTAATGATGTGTGTAATTAAATCCTGGGGGTGAAGAAGGAAACAGATCTCAAGCTCAGTAGAAATGGATATAGTCATTAAATGCTGTTTGCTAATGACCACGTCATAAAACCTTCAGGCAGTCACATTTACAATTACTACAGCGCAGTAAACTTTCTTAAACTCTAAAACAGAAATTCATTAATAACTGAATAACTTTTAAAGTATAAAATCGTATTCTCTTGCAGAGGATGATGGGAGCAGATAGTGTCCCTATATTAAACGGCTCATCAGGGGTACACGGAGGAGACGACTACCAGCGCTGGATGGAGACCAGAGCGGCACACGAGAGACCGTCCCCGCAGACCCACAGACACGGCGCCGAGACTTTCTCCAACACCCTGCCTGTCCGCAAGGTCGCTCCCGTAAAGCCCAAGAGCACTCTGGGTAATTCAGAACTCGATTTGTGTTCCAATGCCATTTCAGATGTGTTTTATGCATTTCAATACTCTTCATAAACTGTAATATAAGGCTGCTGAGAGCTTCTCCTCGCACGCAAAAGTTATTTAAATCTGGTGTCTGTATTCATAAATCTGTCAGTGTCTGTCTCCTTCAGAGACGAGCAAATATTCTTCACCGCCTGGACAATAACAGGGTAAAGACTGCTGAAATGAAACCAGGGCAGGGCAGATGGGAATAGAGAGGACAGGAGAAATAGGTGAAGGGTATAGTTTCTCTTGGAAGGAAGTATTTTGAAATCAAGCTGAATCAAGTCACCTGCCTACATAGACAGCATACTAAGAAAAATACAAGACGCAGCGCTCAGAAATGATTTAAGAAAGTGCAGCACAAAATGTGAGGGTCTCTTTTGATATGTGATGGAATAATGGAAATAATCATGCCAACTTGTCACTGTAAACAAAAGTTTAAAAACAATGCTTTTGTGCAATATGCTACAAAAGATTCGAGACACAGGCACAATGATCAAACACATCTGTCCAGCACAGCAGTTTACATGGATAATAATGAAAAAGCATCCTAATGTTACTATAAGTAAACGAATTATTTCTGACACAAGCAGCAACATTAATAGCTCAGTTCACATTAAATGCACACGAGAAATTGGTCCCTAAAGAGTCTGACTTTACTATTTTGCTATAACAACAGAATTCTCTAATAAGCATTTTTACTTGCCTTGTGCCTTTGCTCATCACTAATGTCAGACCTCCGACCCTTGACCCCAGCAGAGACCCAGACCTTACCCAGGTCTAGCTCAATGGCAGCCGGACTAGAGAGAAATGGCCGGACGCGTGTTCAAGCCCTCTTCTCCCACGCCGCCGGGGACAACAGCACCCTGCTCAGCTTCACAGAAGGAGACGTCATCACGCTGCTGGTACCTGAAGCCAGAGACGGATGGCACTACGGAGAGAACGAGAAGAACAGAATGTAAGTCACAATAAAATGATTGCAACACCCCATAATGATTTTGCACAAAGAAGAAATGTAAAATCTTATGCTATCTTGCCATTTAAGTGTTATTTGTTCAGAAATACACAGATTTTCACGATGTCATCCCTTAATTTCCATTGTATAATGTGTGTTCTATCAGGAGAGGCTGGTTTCCGTTCTCCTACACCCGTGTGATACCTGAACCAGACACCAATAAACTTCATGTCACGTGAGTTTCTCTGAATATTAATTGGTGTAAAAGCTCTTCGAATGCCATTTAATTTTGTGCTGACACAGTCTATAACTTACAATTACGAGCATGAGTTAAATGACATCAGAGCATGCAATTGATGTTTATGTTGTGTGTTTTTGTAGTTTGCAGCACAGTCGCAGCAGCAGCACAGGAAATCTCCTCGAGAGAGAGACGGCTTTACCCACATCTGACTATGGGATGCCCACCCGCTTCCTCACACAAGCACACGGCACACAACACGGCCGACAGAGACCGTACAGCGTGACGATGCCAGGACTCTCACAGGTCAGCTCTTCTAACACACTGACAAATGTATGCAGATTAATATGAAGGCTTTTATCAAAAGGATAAGAATACAGAAGCATTAATCACCTTTTGTATACGACGGGCGCATTTATCTGAAATACAGCCGGACGACAGTTCGATTAGAGAAGCCTGACAATGTTCATCAGGACATCAGTCTGAACTAGGATCAGTTTCTTTAACTCTCATTTTAGATTTAAAAAAGACTTTTAAAAGGCCATTTCATTTACACGTACCAATTACACAGATTTTGAAAGGAATAGAGAGACAAAGCTAAAATAAGATAAAGCATTTTGTTGTCTAATGCAGCAACGTTTATACATTTAAATGTGTACTACAGCATCACTGTTTAAATATCAAAATATTATAATATTCTTTATTATATAAAGAAATGTAACTCTCATCGCCACTTCATTGTCCTGTTTCTAATGCATTGAAATGTCAGTTTCATTGGTTTAGCACAGAATGACCACCTTTACTTTTATGCCATTCATGTGTTAGTGTTCTGCTACTGCCATCTGGTGGCCATTTGAAGAAAAGTCATCACAAAAATATTCTCTCTCTTTTCTTACAGCAAGGGTTAGGGGACTATGAATCCCGATTCCAAACAAGGTAAGACTGAGTTATACTGAAAAAAAAAACATTTGTTGCTTCTTTGTTTTTCGTTTGAATTCTTATTTCTCTTTAAATTAAAAACTCCACATAAATAATAGCGATTTTGGCAAGCGAAAAGTCTTCTTTGCTTGACCTACAGATGGAACAGACGTACATAGCAGATGTTTCTGAAGGTCTAGCTCAAACGTAAGGTGGGCGGGTGACCACACAGGACACCTAAACCCATGTTGAACAAAGGGAAAATCTCTCAGATTGTTTAAATGGGTTTCATAAACCTTGCAAATAATATCATGGTCAATTATTGACCGTCCTGGCCATTTCCCATAGATGAGAGACACTTTTGTGTACTGTTGTCATACTTATTATTAATATGATGACACATGAGTCCGATCAGATTGTAGAAAGTGTGATAGCACTATAAATAATAACACATTTGGGTCATCTATGGGAAAGCAGGCAGTATCCCAGCCTTTACTCCAAATTCCAACATAGCAGATCAACAATTTATTTTTACGTTTCCATTCCATTCTTGCTTTGGCCGTCCATTTGTATGTGTTTATTAGTCTTTAATCGTCTGTTGTTTTCTGTCCATTTTTTGTTAAATGCTAGGAAAATCCTCATAAGCAATTTGTCCGATACCCCAAATGTTCAAAACCTGTAGTCTAGTTTGTATCCTGATATACACCCCATTTAGATTTGACTCCCATGATGTATTTAAATTAGTGGGCTCCATTTGTTTGCAATCTTTAACACGAGTGTGTGCAATCTTTATTGCATTAACTGTACCAACATTCCTACAATATAACTCAAATTAAAAAACCATTGATTTCTGGTTCTTACACTTGTCTGGCAAGAAATGCAGCCCAGCATATGTTATAGATGCAGCAGGAGAAATTAGTAAAGAAATGGTTCACCCAAAAAATGAGAAATGTTGTTCCAAACCCGTCTTTATTGCTTTTAAGTGTGTCATCGTAATTTCCAACATTTCAAGGAGGAATTGGTTTGGAACGCCATGACTTTCATATTTTGTCTGAACCGTTTCTTGAACACGAGTGCTTTGTGCTCCCTGTGCTCCAAACCCGACCTGGCAGCTTCTTCCTCTCTTTGTTTCACAGTGCGGAGGGCAAATTGATTTCTACAGTGTGAGAGGACAGACAGACTTCTGAACACTTACATCACCCTGTCTTGCTTTATATCTCAACAATCCACCCCCCCGTTCACCCCACCCACACAGGAAGAGGACACTGTCTCTATCCACCCCTCCCTCCTTCTCCATAATCCCTTAGGTGATATACCGATGTCTATATTTCATGTTGACCTTCCTCAGTATCCTCGCTCATTTTCAATCAAATGAATTCTCTGAGGATTGTCTTTATATGTATCTCCTGCTTGTCTTTCATGCATGTACAGAACATGTCAGCTGTGTATAATCTAAATGCATCACTTCTGCCATCCAGAAATCCAGTTTTTATTGTTGTAATATTATTGATGGGTAGTACCTCAAGCGTTGAGGAAGGCTGTGTTCTATATTAAAATAAATTAAGTATTTACATTGTACAACTGAATGAATTTGATGTTGTTATATACACCCTTCAATGTTTATTTCAACTGTTTATATTGCTGATGTAAAGGGGACACCATACGAACGCCCTCAATAAAGGAGTTTCTTTTCTAAGCGAGTCAAGTCTTACTTAGAGTCAGGACAGTGTCAGTCACGGAGGGATTTCTGGGATATTAATGTTTTTCTTGTGATATTTGGCCTTCACTGTGTCTCATGTGAAGACTGTTATGTGTTGGGAAGCTTTATTGAGCTGGTATTATGGGATTTTCCAAAGAGTGATGATGTAAGAGCATGTTTCATGCATGAAAGAAAAGACAACTGGTACCAACATATCCATGTCACACCATCACCCGCAGTGATTTTACTATAAGACATATACATTTCTGACAGGTATAGGCTACAACATCACACACTATTCATATAGTTTGCAGCAGTGATGTTGATCATTTGATATTTACAGGTTTACTCGCATGATAGATCCATATTACAGTAATGACCTCTGTATGAGCTAGTGCCTTGTACATGGCAAATGTATTTCATACCGTAATGTTCTTTAAAGAACTGTTAAAACTGAGCTATAATGATTCGGTGTTCTAATTGATTTCAATAAGATCTCTGTAAATAATTACAGGGTTTTTATTGAAAATGTGCATTCTTGTCAGCACATACTCATCTATCTCTGATCTCACACAGTCTCTCTTTTAAAATTAAAGGTGCTTCACGATTTCATAGAGAAATTTGCGCTACATGGTTCCATTAAAAACCTAAAACATCTGCAGAACCTTTCTGTTTCACAAAAGGTTCAAAAGTTTCTTTATAAAGGTAAAGAAAAGGGTAAGAAAGAAATAGTTCTTTGGGGAACCAAAGATGGCTCGTCTATGTCTTGATGTGAAGAACTGTTTAAAGCACCTTTTATTTTTAAAAGTGCATCTTTTTGCCTTTTTTAATTAAAGACATTGAAATTGCCTTTTTATAAACAAAAAATGTTCATAATTATCCTATAAAAGAAAAAAAAAAGGTGTTGTTTCTGTAATGACAGTAATTGTTGTAAAGGTGCTCTGATTTTCTCTATATTGTACCTGAAATGACAATGTATTATTGTGAAGGTGATGCACAACTAAACAAAATACACCTTCATTGTTATTATAAAGAAACCGGTGTAGAGATGCCCTTTGCACATTCATTTGACACTTTTTCCTTCTTAGTTCAAAACTGACAGAAAATGGTAAAGTAAATTAGTTTCATAATCATTTTGTTACAAACATGATGATTTTGGGTAAAATCTACAGTACTGTATATTGTTTTTATTAAAGCAAACCACCCATGTGTGTCGAGTCTGTCTCTCCTCTGCCTGTTGTTTTTTTAAGTTGCTTTTCATTTGTCATTTTCTGTGTGTTACTAAACCAACATCTTGCTGTAGCTCTGCCAACAATCTCCATTTCTGTTTTGATGAATTTAGAGACAAAAGCAGTAAGATGTCAAGGACTGGAAGCCATTGCCAGTGTTTCTTCTTTCTGCACTAGAATAAAGCCGCGGTACGGCTGCCACGCTCACTGAACCCGGGGTAGAAATCTCCACCTGTTCATTTTTAATCTCATTTTCTTCTGGAATGCCCACTATTGAATGTAAAGGACAAGTACAATAATGTACAGAAAACTATATACTTTAATATGCATGTGTTTTGGGGACACCAAAACAGTGTAACATTCCTAAATGGCCATGTATGGTGACTTTCTACACTTGAAAAAATAAAAGTTAAATAAATAAAAGTTTCTTCGGATGACAATGTAGTCGTCATTTGTTTTTAGCTTGTTTTACATTAAAAATTGACCCTCTTTTATAATGTGTTTTAAACTAGATTATTGCATGTCCTGCAGATCATCAGAATATTACAATATAAGTTTATTTGTCTCTAAATTAATCTGAAATGTCATGTTCAGTCTTCTAACCATCTCAGTTTTTGGTGATTATCAGAAAACTCATCATTTATTAAGACTAATAAAACATAATACTACATCACTAATACATTATTCATCTATAATTTAACTTTTAGAATTAAGAAATCAAAGTCACTTTTTAATTTTGCACATCCAACAAATCGTTTCAAAACATGTTTGGGTAACAACATCACTCTTTTGCAAACAATATCCCAGATGACATGCTACTTTAGCCAGAACAAAGCACAAACTTCAATGCCAAATAAATAAATAATTAGATTATTAATGTAAAAATAATATCAGTTATAATGCTTACTGTTTCATTTAGAAATAAATAGTACACATGAAGTGTGTGTATCTGAAGAAAGCAAGGCCTTCTGCATGACTACATCATGTATAAACATCCTCTTTGCATCCAGATCTGCAGTTGACTCTAATATTGTTTTATTAAATTCTGCATTGTTAAATAATAACAGCACTTCTAATGTGCGTTTACGTCTGGTCATCTGTGTCTTTTATTTTGTTTCATCTTCTGTCTCGTGTATTTCCTGCCTGTATTTAATACAGACAATAATATAACTGCACACTTTCTAAACATTTATTCTATAAACTATTGCTGCTGAATATACAGCTGGTAAAGAAACAGTGTGTGCCTTAATTTGTCACATATGAAAAAGCAGATGGTATTTTTATTGTACTGTGTAAAACAATGTATATATTTTGTAGCAGTTGAAGCATTTAAGGACAAATAGTCACATTTTTGGCTTGTTTTGACTCTTTCAGTATTGTTCCTGAATTTGCACGCTTTTGAGTAAGTACACCATATGTTTTATGGGCTTTATGTAGCTTAATTTCCACAGCATGCTATAAATTTAAGTTGGTCATGTGATATTTTCAAGACATGACTGATAATGCATTTTGCATGTGATTAAATTTATTTATAAACATTGAGTTAGGTCATGCATAATCTGCTTTTATTCTTTTTTCGTTCATTTTACTCTTTTTAAAGCTTAAAGCTGCAATCATTAACTTCTGCCTTTGAAAAAAATGACATTTCTGATGACTGTGATCACAGTAGACATCACATTCACGTGCCAATATGAAGTTATACATCGGAAACAAATGTCGTCTAATCGAGTAATATATCTGCTGCTTTTGTTCTGAACAAATGAAAATGAAAATGTATTAAAATAAATGAGTTTATTGACGTCTTACCCGTTCAGCAGGACAATTCTTCTCTGCACCTGTCATTAATCCTTTCACTTTTCAACAGGTGATTTTCCAGATGAAATCAAAGTAAAGTACAAAAAACACTTCATAATAAAGTAAAACTTAATAAACTGAGGATTAATATCATATCGCCGTTTAAACATCTAGATAACAATTTAATTCTAAGCGACTTAAAAGTCCTCTTCTTTACGTTCACGGACATGACGCAATGACGCACAAACGAACGTTTGGCAGCTAATATATGTAAAGCTGTCTAAAATATGTCACTGCTGTTTTAAAAAAATAAATACTTTTAAAAACGTATAAATAATTGTAAAATTATAAATAAGTGTATAAATAAATAAATGTATAAGCATCAATGTGTAAATTATTTACAGTTCAAGTTTTACATGTACAGTATTTTTATGTACAGTAATCGATAAATACGTTACTGATTGCAGCTTATCTTTGTATTTTTTTCTCATGCATATTTTATTTATTTTTTTAGAAATAAGAGTCAATGTTATTTGTGTTTTAGAGTATTGGACTCCATTCTTTTCCTGCCAAAGACGCAGCAGTTCCACCTGTGAGCATCATTACTGAAGATCTCAGCCATCCACTCCTTCATTAGGACTTCTGCATCCAGCTTCTATCAGAAACACACGAGGACACATGTGGACTCTGAGCTATTCATGTACATCATAATCTTTTATTGCACAATGTATTGTCATGGACTGGCAGAAACCATCAGAACTTGAACTATCTTTATTTTGTGGTTTCTTTCTTGTATGTGTGTATACAAAACATAAATATTATGTAAATATATTTAGTAAGACCATTTTTTGTAGACCAATAATGCATGATGTAAATAACATGTAAAGCACAATATTGTTTTTTATAATGGGTGTCAATTAAAGGTTGTGTGGTCTCTTGTTTGAAGCAAATATGTATCCAATAATTTTATTATAAGACATTAAGAAAACAGTGTTTAGCGATGAAAAACTAGCTTTTACTGTAGATGTTGTAAAAGCTTGTCTAACTAATATCACACAGTCATGATCCTGCATGTAATGTGCTATTTCAACTACATTAGGTACAACTTTTTCAGCCTCGTACTTGGTTTTGGGGAAATGATAACATATTACCATTCACTTTACATTGTATTCAGAAAGAAACACTTTATGTTCTGTAGGCTACACATCCTTAGGGTTAGTACGGTATTCACAAAGTGAAAACACTGTATATGAACAATGTATGTGTGTGTCTATACGTATGATGCTAATAAAAAGTGAGACGATTAAATGTGAAAATGTGGTCGATTTTGGAATGAAAAGTTAAACACTTTTAAATGCAACTTCTTCCATCAACTTAGTTTTGCCTTTAATGATGATCTCATCTCGAAACACAAGCACAATTATGTAGAAACTCCAATAAAGCAACCGTGTCAAGGTGATGGTTTCCTGTGTATTTATTTTATGTTGATATTACAGTACTGCCATGTACTTAAATCTTTTTACTCTACAAGTAATATTACATTTCTTGTAATTGAAGTTATTTATTAAAATAACAAATTACAACAGAGAATCCTGTTAAACAACAGAAAAATGAGAGAATTGTTTGATTTTTCTCACTAAGGTTTTGACACATTGGAGAAACAGGACTCTGGCTTATTATACTGCAATCCATACCATCACACAGCCAAATGTCTCCAGCTATACCCAGGAAGAATCAGTGACTCGCATACAAGACGCTTTGTGCCACAATACATGATACACTTCTTTGGCAGAAACCTCATTTTCCCTCCCGAGTATCCATTAGATCTTTCAGTAGTTTAAAATGGTTTAATCCGATACAAAAATAGTACAGAGTGTTGTCTAGTTCGATCTAAGCTAGACGATTACATATAATTAAGTCTTAACAGGCAAACAAACATGGAACAAGAGTAGTTTATCAAGATGTCTGCTTGACTCTCGGCTGTCGGGCGTATGTGGTCAGAAACACATGAATGTGCAGGTAGCTTTGAGTTCCTTCACACTGTACACTATTCTTCATTAAATCTCTGAGCATGTTCTCCTTGAGTTCAGAAAGATGTGGCCATGATGTTTGTTCCCTCAAAGTCAATATCTGATGGCAATAAAATCAAATCATAAGTCCATTTTGTTCAAAAGTTCCATCAAAGTCCAACACGGAGTTAAGCGTTGCAGCGTACAATGATAAAAAGCATTTATCTGTGTTCTTTAACATTCAAGAAAATATAAAACATGTCATTAATAAATATTAATAACACTCTTCAAACAAGACATATTTAACACCCTGATCATAATACAAGTCTGCTCCAGCGGGCATGTACAGCATCATTTGATAGTACATCATCATCATAAACACATCTCAAACCATAAACTTCCCTGTATTAATGTAAATACATATTTTATCAATTATATGTCGTTTAATATTTTCTCAAAAGGTACTTAAGCATAAAGTCAATTTTCTATTATCAGCTGCATGTTCACTACTTTTAAAAAGGTAATCATTTCTTTTTTATATCATGGGTTTATCTGCGGACATTTCTGGTGTGTAACAGTAAGTTCAGATTTGGGCTTCAAACAGGGGAGTAACTAAAAATAACATACAAAATATCTAAAATACACACTAAGCAAGTAAATGATCTGCTTCAAAAAAAAAATTCTACCGTAATAAACTGGTTTTAGATTGCCATAACACAATGCTACTCTAGGTAGGTGACAAACACAAGGCAGCAATGTGTGATAAACTTATTTTTAGTCACAGAAACACACAATTTAATACCATTTGCGTCTCTATACTGACACTACTGCATTTGCTACTTCACAGTAAAAGTCAGTTTTGCTTTGTTGCATTTTGCTCATTTTTTGATCTTCTTGTCGTTTTTTGCCAAAATTACAGTATCTGATGTTTTGTATTGTAAACAGTCACAGTTGATTTCCAGTAGCTCTGTATGAACCAGTCAGATCCATCCAAACTTTCATTTAAAATGTTTGATTTTTAAGTAAGAATCTGTCTTTGTTCGGGTGTTTTTTCTTCTTCTGCCCTTTAAAAAGAGCTGCACTAAAATGTGTGTTGACAATAATAGGCACAGTCTTTGAGGGGTCCAAATACTGTTTTTTTTACGGGGATCCGACCTTTACAATTTGGACTTCCCCATTCAATAAATAAATAAATAAATAGTAAATAAAGAGTCTGTGGGTGCAGCTTTCTATTGGCAGTATAACCGTGATTTACTCCTTTTCGCCATCTTCGCTGCTCCCTTTAAGAGACAAAGCACAATATAAAATTTATTTAATATTTCCATGACTTTTCAAACATAATTTTGTACTGCACAATACTTGTAGATACAAATAAAAAACAAGGTAAAAACCAAGAAAAAAGTCATTTCTGACCTCCTGCAGAATCCATATCTGAATCTGAGACATGTGTAATGGAGAAACGTGACACACTGGATGGAGAGACGGTGAAACGGGAGACCTGAGCCACAGGTTTACTGCTACTGGTCGATAGGCTCGGCTTTGTGGTGATATCTGGAGGAGACCCCTTGGAAGCTGTTGGAAGGGGTAATAAGGAGAAATCATCTTCCCATTCAAATCCTGCACCTGAGATCAAAGACAAGAGATGTCAGATAGGTGAATAGTTGTATTACAGATGCAAAACAAAACATTTATACTGTTTAAAAGGTAAAGGAATGAGACTCTTACTCTCTTCTGAGATGTTTCCATCAGAAGAATCATCTGAAATATTGACCTTCTCCTGCTGATTTGGCACTGTGCTCGTTGTACTTGCTTTGCTTGACTCTCCAGCAAGAGAAAAGTGGTGATCCGCCAGCTCTCTGGTAGGACTTTCCTAAAGAGGTTAATAAAAAATACATGAGATTGAGCTTTAAAATTAAATTAAAATATTTATTGATTATTATTTATTGAATTTAACATTATACCTGGTCAAACAGAAATACGGTGACATCATCAAAGAAGGACACAACCTTCTTCCTGTTCTCCATGTCATCACACAGTGAATCGCTGGCCAGAGTTGGCATTTTCAGCAGACTTCTGAGTTTGTGTGCATCACTGCAGTCACTCACAATAATAGGTACAGGCAATATCTCGTCCTCACTTTCTTCACTTTGCTCCTGAATGCTGTACGTACGCAGCTCTTCGTCCGACTCATCACTGTCCTCTGAGTCACCATCTTCCTCATCTGCCTCCTCACCATCAGTAGGAGACGCACGCCCTTCTAGCGGAGGGGGAGGAGAACAAGGACGTGTGGAGCTTCTTTTACGTCCACCATCTTCAGAATTTTCATTGTTGAATTCCAGCTGTGAATCAGATAAATTGTTCTTTTCTGTCTGAAACTCCACAACCTCTTTCTCAGATTCCTTCAATGGAGTCACTGGTTCTTGAGACATAATGTTACAGCTCAGATCTTTGATTACGTCCTTTTCTTCAGCAATGAGGACTTTTGGAATGGATGTGTTGGTGTTTTCAACATCATCTAGAGGGTCAAGAGAGGTTTCCTCACCGATTACTTGTTTAAAACGTTCCTCCTCCTTTGCACTGGGTCCAAGGGAGGTATTTAAATCAAGTATTTGGGTTTCTGATGGTTCAAGCTCAGCAGAATGATCTGATTCTATCCCAAGATCTTCAACATCAACATGATCTTTTATAGTTAAAACTTCATTCTCAGAAGATGACAAAGATGCACTACATATGGCAGGGTAACAAGCAGAAAAATGTTCATCTACATTTGGCAGTAGTGTGGAGGTTAAATCTTCAGTCTGTTTAAGAGTTTTGTCATTCTCCTTCGTAGCCAGCAAAAGATTTTTACCTGCATTTGTCTCGTGTTGAGGAAGCAGCTCCTCTTTATTTATCCTTTTCTCTGATCCTTCTTTCTGATCTAGATCAAGTTCATTGATGTCCTCTTCGCTTTCTTTATCTTTGCCTGCATCATAATCAGAGAAGTAGGCTGAATCTCTGTATGGAGTTTTATCACTCAATGCCTTCAGCTCCCCATCATTGCTCTCAGATGTCATCAAGCCAATTACAACATCAACATTTATCTGCTCAGATTTTTTCATTTCAATTTCTTGTTCTTTGCTGACAAAGGCAGTTTCAGATGTTACCTTTCCCAAGGGCTGGATTAAGGCTTTGGAGTCTTGTAGTTCATGTGGTTCCTTTAAGACAAACTCAGGAGATTCATTGTTTTCTGTGTCATAGCCACTGTCCACGGTCTTGGGTGAGCTTGATGGATGAATTGAGGCAGGACTGAGGGTCTCACTGGAACATGCTGTAGATGGTATATCAATGGAGTCCATGGAGTCTGGGGTGCCAACCTGCTTTTGTAACGACTTGAATGTTGGAGTGGTGTAATCAACGGTTTCCACTTCCACTGTAAAGTCACCAAAAATCCCTGAGGTTACGTCAGTGATGTCATCATCGCTACAGTCATCGATCTCCACCAGACTGACACTAGAACGTCCACGATCCACACCACTGTCCACTGTCTTACTCACTTCTGATTCTGGTTCCAAACTGGATAATTCAGCTTGGGTTTTCTCCAACTGTGGCATGACGTCAGTAATAGGGTTTGCTTGAACTGTGTCTTGATGGAAAGCTTTTTCTTGTTTAGAGGTTGTGCCCCCTATTGCAATATCTACATATTGTTCTGAGATGTCAAATTGTTTCACACCTTCCCTTGATGACTCTATCTTGGAGACCATATGTCCAGATGACAAAGGTGCTTGGCCTAAATGTTGGTCTTTTTTGGGCAACCCAGTGCTTTTACCTGGAACACAGTCAATCATGAAACAGTTTCTCACAAGTGTCCCTGTAAGAGGGTCCACAAAATGTGAACTGCTTAAAGCCTGACAGCATGGCACAGGGTATACTTCAGCCTCTCTGGGTTCATGGCACATATGTAGATATGAGTTGCACTCTGGTGAAGCATTGGAAGATATGTGTCTTCCGTGAACCAAACAAGTGTTACTCTTTACCGGTGCCTCTAAGTAGTCAATCGGTTTGGCCATGTGGTATGGCATGCCCTGCTCTTCTGGCCAAGTATCTTCAACATCTGTCATTGGCATGGTGTAGTGAAAATCTGCATAAGAATCCTGCAGACAAGACCCCTGCATCTGCAACAACACATTAGCTGGTTTGCTGGCAGACCAGCTCCTTCCTCTTTGCTCCACAAATATATCTTCTTCTTCCGATTCACTTTCATCTCGTCCTACAAATATAGCTCCACCTGATGCCACGTCGATACAAACTGAGTGGTTGCCTGGCATAGTCTTTCTCAAGGAACCCATCATATCGTAGTATCCTCCTGTTACATTTTTTCCAATGATGGCACCTTGAATGTTCTCCAAGTAAGGATCAGAATAGTCCTGTGGAGTCATGCTGACGGATGGGGAGACCCCTAAAGGATCCTCCAGTTCGCCAAGAGCCTGTCTTAGGCTTCGAGACCCCCAGCTCTCTTGTGAAGGTTCTACTGAGTCTCCTATCAAGTAGTGGTTCATTCTCGTGGGCGGTGATGGTTCATAATAGTAACCACCATCTCTGTCTTTGTATGAGACATAGTGACCAGACTCCCAGGGCCTGACAGGGCTACCATGGCCCAAAAGAGGCTCCATAGTCAGAGAGATAGCAGGACTGGTGTCTGAATCATAGGCACTGCATTTGTGGACCTCTGCTGACCAATATATCTCTGGCTTAGTTTCAGATGGACAATTGATACACTCTCCAGAGTCTCCACTACCTGTTAAGAAGCTTCCATTACTGCCTCCAAATTCTGGACTGTAAGCACACATGGTGAAGTTCATATCGATATTGCTTTGTATGGGCTCCTCAATGCGGATGTAGTACTCATTGCTCACTGATGGACTATGAGCACTTAAAACTGGTACCACGACAGGCGTCTGCAGTTGCTTGGGTTCATAGTACGAAGGAGAAACCCCTAAGGCAAGTCCTTCAACTGGACAGCCCCCCACCATCCCCCCTGGAGGGTAGAAGACCTGCTGACAATGGGGATTACCTTGACCCAAAGTGCCAGTGGTGGATGAGGAATGGTAATGCTGTTCAGCTCTAGCCTGTTCCCATTTGTACTCAAAGTTGAGGCCATGGCTGGTTTCAGTAACTGTTAGGATGTCATCTCCAGATTCAGAATGGTAACCGTCTCCAGTGGGGAACTGTTCCAGGAGAGGGAATGAGGATGTGGTGGATGACATGGGCATGTCAATTGCAAGTGCACCTGCTCCATGGATATTAGCATGGCTTGTGTTTGGTCTCATAGAGTTCCAGCGTCTCTCAAAGTCCTCTTCTGCCTCGCTGGCACCTTTGGCACATAGGTAGCTAAGCAGCAGATGAACTTCTTCTGCAGTTGGCCTCTGGTCAGGCTGAAGCCAGCAGAACTGCATTACTTCATACCTGATGATGATACACATACACAGACGATTGTAAATATTATTTTAATATACAGGCAATAACAAGCACTGCAAAAAACTTTTTTATCAGATATAAAAAATATAAATAACAAAAATACAGTAGTTTTATGAAATGTCACCAATAGGATAAGGTATAAAAAGCTCTAGTGAAGTTAATTTAAATTATAATTCTTACTTTAAAACACAATATAAAGTTTATTAGACACCCACCAGCGGTCGGCAAGAGGGTACTTAAGGAGAGGTTTGGGCAGCTTTAATTGCTGGTCCTTGACAGCATAGTTGAGAACCTGTCTGTCTGAATAATGGCGGTATGGCTGATTTCCCAACTCAAACAACTCCCAGATGGTTACTCCAAGTGACCTTAAATACAGAAATAAATAAGGTAAATAAACTAAGCAGTGATACATAAATAATATTGATGATATCTGCATCAATCAATACAAATACTTCTAAATCTCTAGGTGTATAAAATACTATAATAATCTATAGATGAACATAAAACTATAAAAGTGTTTTAGGAGATTTTTAGGATAATTTTTTTCTTTCTCTGTATAGCCTAACTGCTAAGCAAAGGCATACATGTGTAGTCCTATACTGTATTACAATATATTGTATCAACTGCAAATAAAAATGATGGTACTGATGTGACTTCTTGTAGAGATACTGACCAGATGTTGCTTTCCTTTGTTTGATCCACGATCAACAAGTTACCATGAACTTCATCCACCAGCTCAGGGGCGATCCAACGTAAAGGAATCCAGGTCTGGTCTGATGTCACAAAGTAGTCATCCTGTAGAAGCAGGTTGGAAATAGTATGTGGTAAATGTATTTGTGCACACATTAGCAAAAATCTTGAGTGCAATTAATTTCTTTATATTTACATGATGCTCTTTATACCATTATTATCAATGTAAATATTACTGTATGAAGATAAATGGATTCAAGTTTACATACTTTGTACTTGTTGTGTGCTAGTCCATAGTCTCCGATCTTGACCTTTATGTCTGCAGTCAGTAAGCAATTTCTTAAAGCCAGATCGCTGTAGGAAAATCAAAGCACCATGAATAAACATTTGCTGAGCACATTCTGGAAAAGGACACCGTCTAAATGTCTACACTTTAAAACTTAAACATGCTTTAAAAACCTCTTAAAGGTTACAAAATAAAACAAATACAATGTCTGACTTAAAGAGTTATCAGAGACGTTACTTTCCAGGGAAACTTCAATACATCCTCTCATGTGAGTGCCTTCAGGAAGATACACTATGAAGTACCTCGACAGGTGATTTTAAAGTTGCTTGGAGCTGTGCGGTAACCCCCGGCAACAAAATCACTGATGCTGGAGTGGAGTATGCACACACTCAGGCAGCATCAGGAGATTGTTGCAGGAAGAAACCAGGAAACAAAGCAGTTTGGGTCTTCAAATTCTCTCTTTGTAATATGACTATAAAACAGCTTTCTTAAAATCTAGTTGAGCAGTAAAATTACAAACAATGTGACAAACAATAACTGGCATCTGGAGAACATCGATGCTATTGAAAAGAAGCTTTGTTACATCATCTGTTTTGTTTTCATTCCTATGAACAACATGTTATGGCATGCAAAATCTTTAACCATGACTAATTTAATATAATCGACAAAAAAATAAAAAAATAATCATTTTACAATTTTCTAAAGACACACATTAAAAAATGCTTTTCTAAAAGATACTAAATGGGTGTTTGTGGATATGTATGAACAAACCTGTGGATGAAGTTGTTTTTGTGAAGGTGCAGCAGGCCTGAGGTGATCTCACATGCCATTCTCTGAAGCAGCAAGGGGTCAGGGGTCAGCGAATCTGTTGCCCTGCAGCTGCGCAGGTAACCTTTAACATCACCCTGTTGCCATGGAAATAAAAGAGATACCATGCATAAAACGCAAGTAAAGTGAAATTGTAATCTGAATTCACAGATGAACAGATTTTTCTCTGCACGCCACTAGGGGGCGATATACAACAAGATATACACAGGGCAGATTTCAGGGTGATTTCAGTGCTCTGATAATGATGTACTTTATTTTTTTAAGCACATGCTCACTGCAAAAAAACAGAATTTGTTGGACTAACCAGAGGGCAGAACTCCATGACCAATAGATAGGGTGTGATCTCTGTACACTGAGCGAGACATTGCACAAGAGCCGGGTGCTGCAAAGACCTGAAGAAAATGTTTCATCCTCATCATCACTACTGTACAATCCATTTATATTTACATTTACATTACAGCTGAAGTGTGTCATTTATGCAGCATCAGATTCACTAAACTGAACTGCAATCCTCTATTCATCAGCCAGACAGATCATCCTACCCAAAGCTAACACATGGCAAAACAGAGTTTTGAAAGAGCCATAGTGTTTATACTTATCTGAGATATTAAACAAGCATTAAAAATGATGTCTAGATGACACAAATATTTGTTTATTTACCGGTATGGTCGTGCCTCTTCCAGGAAATGCATCTGGTCTTGAACACTAGCGCTGGCCTTTAGTTCCTTTACTACCACCTGAATACTGCTGAGACCAGAGTGGACCTCCCCCAACAATATCTGTGAACGACACACACGCACATGTACACACAGACAGAGACACACAAAGGGAAGACAACAGAAACACACATACAGGTATAAACAGGGTATAAAAATGGACAACACACACACACACGATTACGAACAGGGACAGACAGATGCAGACAGGAAGGAAATGGGCAAACAGGAAGGAAGGGAATGGAAAACAGATATTCAACACAAACAAAACCCCAAAAAGGATTTAAATCAAGTCCAGGAATCATGCAAAGAGACGCTCAAAAGGAAACAGACGCACATGAAACAAAAGCACATGAGAATGGGGTAAACATGCAGCCAGAGAGACAGACGGATGGACATACCCATTTAATGGAAAGTTGGGGTAATTGGGGTAGTGTGAGTGTGTGTATGTGGGTTACAAAAAGACAAAGCAGAGAGAAAGAGAAAATGAGAATGAAAACGAGGCAATTATTCTTGTTAACGGCTTCTGAAATTTACAGCTAAACAGATCATTTAAGTCTGCAAGGACTGATCAAGACACAAGTCCAACATCAAAGGTTTGAGGATGATTGTGGTATTATTGGCGTGGAAAATGTTTTTATATCTTCAGGACTCGGGTACAGAAGAGAGCTAAGCTGAGTGTTTGATCTGTATAAGCGCATGCTTACGACATTCATGTCTGC
Organism: Beaufortia kweichowensis; assembly: GCA_019155185.1. Classification (NCBI taxonomy): domain Eukaryota; kingdom Metazoa; phylum Chordata; class Actinopteri; order Cypriniformes; family Gastromyzontidae; genus Beaufortia; species Beaufortia kweichowensis. Next base: position 16,010,146 of record CM032808.1, on the reverse strand, counting down.
GAGGTAAACGTGTAAAGAAATAAACAGGCTTTACCTTGCCGAACCAGCCATGTCCAATCTCCTTTATGTAAAGCAAGCTGTGGTGACCAAGATCTGTGGACCTCACGAGCTGGACTACAGCAAGAAGACAAAGACAGAAACAGATAAGAATCATCAAAGAGGATAAAATAGGGTCTAAAAGTCTGAGACTACATAAGAAAAAAAGTCAATGCTGGCTTAAATGAATACTGTTAAAATAATGGTAATACTAATAAATCACAGACAAATAAAGAAATGCAAACATAAGACTTTTGAAAAACCAAACAAATCTACAAAACAGAAAAAAACATCATTCCTTCATCCTTAGCTCCAAAGTAACACACCCTTAGTTTAACAATTGGGCGTCTGAAGAGCATTGCAAGTGCCGTTAAAATTCTCCACGTAAATCATCCTCCCAAAATCCTCTCCAGAAGGTTAAGAGTGAAAATCTCCTGCCTGGAAGTGACGTTAAGCGGCACAGAAGCAAAGACATAAGTCCGGCTGAATGTTTGTTTGAAAAGCATTTTTCTGAAACGTTAGAAAACGAAGAGAATGGCCCGAGAGATGCGGCGGATTCTTATTTGGATTTTCTGTACCATTTATCCCGTCGTCTCACAGAGCCTTGCGTATCTCTATCATCTCAGAAAATCTTTACAGTGGCTATCTGTCTCTCTCATATCTCATCATGGCAACAAACAAACAGTTCATTGTGAGCGTTTATGACATAGTGTCTCGCATTGGCCATATTTTACGCCCCTGTGGTGAGGCAGAGGCCGTTCAGTCTCTTCCCCCTCACGGAGAGGCTTCGCTGGGGAGAATCGGGCTCTTTGTCACCACTGGTGCTGCCTGGTACCACAAACACTGACGCTATTATTCCTGAGGTTTCCAGCCTGACAGCAAAAAAGTAAATGACCGGTAAGCCAATCAGAAACATTTGATGTGGGTGAGAGATAGACGAGAACAAAGATGAAATACAGTAGATTAGAAACAAGAATAAAATGTGAATTATACTGCCATTCGAAATCAATCAAAATAAAACATATTTAAAGTACAAATTACTTGGATTTTTTTAAGACTGTGAAAGTGAAATTTATTTAGAAATCTTGAATGACAAATCCTTCAGATTTGAGTATGAATAAAAGAGACATTGCATAAGAGTGACTTAAGCAAAATAAAAGCGTGAAAGGACTTTGATTTTGCATTAATCCTGACACAAAGGTCAAACATTTTACACTTTATTCTGGACAAAAACAGTCCAGCCCTTTAAATATTGAGGCAAATGTTATAATTTTTCTTTATACATGTTTTATTTTTATATATTTATTTAAATTTTTTATATTGCAGATTTTTTTGGGGGGGGGGTTGTTATTCAAAGGACAACATGAACGTTTTTCCAACCCATTTTTGCAATACAATTCAATACACATTCAAATCAAAACATCAATTCGACACACATTTGTGTTTCACACAAGGTTCTTTAGAATAAGAAGTAAAAAAGTAAGCAAGGGTAAGAACATTAACTGAAACGTTCTCGGGAAACCAAATATAGTTCTTCTACATCATCACTGTGAAGAACTGTCTAAAGCCTTCTTATTTTTAAGAGTGATGTCAAGCAATTATCATAATATGAACATTTTATTCTGTCACATGCCTAATGTGAACATGTCTGGAGTGTTTGAGTATATGAATGAGTAACAGCTTGGCTCTCTTGTTAGCACACTTCTAGTCAATGACAGATGAAGAATAAATGATCATTTCACTCCAAACTAATGGAATTCACATTATCAAACACATTATAGTGAAACTTGTCTTGGGCACATCCTGCTATATTTGTCAAATTTGCTATATCTCAAATCCATTTTTCCAAGCAATGCAAATAAGTCTGGATAATAGTTTTGCAATGCAGTTTAATAAAGTGATTAATCTCAGTGTGTCTGAGAGAAAGAGGGAGCGTTCATATAGAATGACATGACCCTGAGAGTGTGTGTGCATGTGTGTGTGTGTGTGCACGTGTGTGTGCGCATGTGTGTGCATATGTGTGCGGGTGTGTGTGCGCGAGCGTGTGTGCGCGTGTGTGTGCGCATGTGTGTGTGTGCGTGTGTGTGTGCGCGTGTGCGTGTGTGTGCGTGTGTGTGTGTGTGTGTGTGTGTGCGCGCGTGCGTGTGTGCATGTGTGTGTGTGTGTGTGTGTGTGTGTGTGTGTGCGTGTGTGTGTGTGTGTGTGTGTGTGTGTGTGTGTGTGTGTGTGTGTGTGTGTGTGTGTGTGTGTGTGTGTGCGTGCGTGAGTGTGTGTGTGAATGAGGGTGTGTTTATGACCACAGCTGTGTTAGGGTGGATACTGCACACCAGAGTGCAATACATGAACAGTTTGGCTCAAATATATTGAATCGGGTGAAGCAATTAACCTCTGCCTTTTGTCTCACTGACTCCTCAAGTAGGATAAAGACACGTCTGACTGGAGACAAATCAGACAAAAGCAAAGGACTCTGTGTCGCAATGATGGAGGCAAACCTACTTGCTCAAATACTTGAAGTAACATGTTAGCAGATCTTACTTCAACCACATTGGTAAGGCGAGATATCATTTCAACCAATTTTAAAAACACTTATTGATGAATATTAATGTGTTAGATTTATGATATACATATAGCAGTGTCTCATCAGATTTGAAGAAATGGTCTCATTATAATCCCTTTGAACTCAAGTGGCTACGCCTAAACGACAGAAATCATATATTAAGCGCTCATATATTATCCACTCGAAATATTCAAGCTCCATTCATTTACATCTGCGACTCATCTCTGCATTGAGATATAATGCAAAAAACACTGTATCCATTATTCTCTTATTGTGTCAGAGCTGAATCTAACCAAATGCAACCTTTGGACCTCTGACCTTTACTAATCTCAGCACATTAGCTGCCGGCATCACTGTCAGTCTCTCATGAAGTGAGCTGTTGTTATGTGAATCACAGTAAAGAGACACTGAATGCACACATCCTCTCGCGGATTCCTCAGATTCCTCAGAATATTTCTGTAGGCTGGCTGAGGCGGAATTATGTAACAGGCAGATGTTTGTTCGGATGGAGATGAAGTAAGAGAGAGGAAGTGGAAAACAGAGACAGAAAAACGGTTATGGTAACAGCCGTCTTCGATTTCAACTGAAGTGAAATTCATTCAGATGTGAAAACTTGACAAAGTCGCCAACACATTATCTGTTTACGTACTGCAGCGAAAAACCATCATCACTGTTTGATTGTCAAAACTCTTTTAGTTTGGTTAAATGCTAAAACTTTACAATAAAGTTGTATTTGTTCACATTAGTTGCTGACATAAACTAACAATGAGCAATATAGTTTAGCATCATTTTTAAATCTTTGTTAATGTTCATGCCAATACATTTGTTCATGTTAGTTCATTGTGCATTAAAATAATGTTAACATTTCAATTTTGGATTATAAAATGTATTAGTAAATGCTTAAATGAACATGAATGAAGATTAATTAATGCTGTTCATCGTCAGCTAATGCATTAACTAATGTAAGAAAAACAACCTTACGGTAAGGTGCTTCCAAAAACAAATCCTAATTTCTTCTTTTAGAGATTTTGATAAATTTACATCATTCTTTCTCGCAGGCTGATCACACATTACGTGTCTTGACAAATTCGTCAGATGTTCATCTAAGTTTCTCCCTGTAGTCTCGAGGAACCCACAGATTATGCTCCATGGAGACAGAAGAAAACAGAAAGACAGAAAAATAAAGAAAATGGCTAAACGATTAGACCAGCAAAGACACATTTTCCATAGCTAATCAACACAGAACAGCTGCACTGGTTGTAAAGAGCAATGAAGGGTTGTGGGAGAGCATCCACCCCAGGAGGGAACGTGAAGGCTGGGCCACAGCAACAGGGCGTTGGTCCTGTCTAAATTTTACACTTGAGAACTTGTGGGTTGGAAGCAAGACCAAACACATTAACAATGTCCTCTGGAAAAAAACAAAAACTCTGTCCAGAGAATGTGAAACTCGTATGGGAGTTGCGCAAGTGGAGTCAGAAAGGATATTGGACTGGGAGGAAAATGCATTTGAAGTGATATCACATCTGGTCCTGGTCACATGGCACGATTAAGCAATGACTAAAATAAATGAAAAACATAAGAAAAGACGACCCACCCGATCGACCGGGTTGCTTGGCGACGGGCAGCGAGACCTCAGTGAGAGGCAGGACATAGACGTCAGGTCCGGCGTGAGTGGCAGGTGATGCCGGCGTGGACATGTCTGCTGGATATTCTTCTCCTTCTGCATTCTCAAACTCCTGCGACAGTAATGAAAAAAGCAGAGACTGGAGGTCAGAGGTCAAAGTAACATCACGGCATATGTCTAGATCTGAGAGGGTAAAATAAAAATAATAAAATAACCATAAACATACTATAAAATATTATATAATAATATACTTTCAATAATTGTTCATTCATGTTATTATACAATGTAATCAATTCTACTAATGTATTTAATAATAAAATGTAATAATAAAGAAAATATAGCCACTATATTTATGGAAAATATTGGTGTCTGCCTGAACTTTTTAAATAAAACAATTGTAATTTTCACATTACAATAAGAAATTAGGGAAAAAGAGATTTTTTATTATTATTTCTGAAAAAGTTTTTTTTTACATATACACCAAATATAGTTTTTTTTATTCTTTAGTGATATATGGCCAGTTAAAGATCCTGACAGATTTTAAAGTCCCCGTCCAAAATCATCTTATGATTGAATCCCAACAGCCGCTCGGCTCAAATCCAGCATTGTGTGATAATTCAGAGGCTCTTTGTGTTCACACATGAAAATAAACCACCAAATACATCTTTGAATTAAAAAGGAACATCAGCAGCTCCTAACAGTGAAGAGCCTTAAACCCCATTAGTCTCAAAGTGAATAAAAGTCTTTAATGTAACTGAAACAAATGGCAATTTATTAATCAGTCTATTAACAAGCGTGTCACCATAATAAGATCAAATAAGACACACTAGTTTAATAAAAAGTGTGCTTTTCACCCCCACATGGACAAACTACAAAGAGAGATAAGAGACCATTTAAGAAAGAACTTGGCAGTATCTTTAAATCGGAAATGCTGGTCCAGATGCAGCAAAGAGGCATTTCTGTGAACTAGGATGTGGAGATGCAGGGCTTAAAGAAATGGAAAACAGTGACTTACAGAGGTCACAAACATTAATGAAGAAACACACAAACATATACAGTACACACAAACCCCAGGAGAAACCACTGTCCACATTCACACGACCCACAGCTATCAGACACTTTATCATGAAACGGACAGAGCCGTGATCACAACTAAAAGCCTTCATTAATCTTCTTTCTCAAACCGCATAGGTACATCCATTTTTATCACTTCAGAAACTCTTCAACGTTGTATTTGCTGACGTTGAGATCTCAGCTTTCAAAATATGCAACTATTTTAAGTACGTATACAAAAGGTTTGTACACAATTTGTGTATTAAATCAAAGGATTTTTCACAACAGGTCCATTGTGAAACAAAATCCTCATTGTAAAATACTCAACTAAATCTAATTTTTTGGTATAATAATTACACAATGGGCACCAGAAGTCTTATCAAGGTGTTATTTGGAATGTCTCGCTTTTGCTTTAATAAAAAGATTTCATATTTTCAATGAGGATCCCACGGTATACAGATGTATAATCACATTTTAAATTATGATAGATGCACAATGATGCACAATTCCATTAGTGTCCAAAAACATTTTCAGATATGGCACTTAACGTAACATTATTGTGAAGAAGCACTATTGCATAATTGCTGAGATGAATTGCAGAATTTCTCATCTTACCTCTCTTTAACACGTGTTTGATCAAACATGTTCTTTTGAATCGTGAATAACACCTTCCTTCTGTCCTTTAACCCTGCAATGGCTGGGCTCTCCATCGAGAGGTCCACATGACCCCATACCGACCGTTCACTGGATGTGACATTAGGAAACGGCCCCTGATGCTGTGGTATCAAAGAGCCCAGATCTCCAGAAGACATCACAACTCTCCAACACATGAAGAAACATGCAGACTGAGAGGGAGAGCGTATGTAAGGAGGAGTAGTTCCTCTGTTTCTCCTCAGACGGTGTGGAGGACTAGTGTTTAAGAATAGTGGAGACGCTCCCACAAAAATGTGTGGCTGAAAAAATGCTAACAGGGAAAGAGGGTAAGGCTTTTTACATTCTGGGCTCATGACATCACTCGTTTTTCTTCATCCTCGATTCCTCACGCTCATTCTATTGCACATGTGCACGACAGGCCCGACATCAGCACACATTAACGTACACAGACACACAGCAGTGCATGGGAAATCTTAAAGCTGACCCGCTTGTAAAGGATTTGCATTTACTATATGCTATTTAGGAAAAAATGTGATAATAAAAACCAAATAAGAACTAGAAAAAGAGCTAAAATATCCAAACCTGGCAACCTGAGCTATACTGTACCTGTAGATATTTAACATTTGTGAATGTGTTTTGAAATGAAAAGATGATACTACATTATCCTGCGTCACATATTTGGTTACTGTGATACTCACACTTGCCTTCTCAAGAAATTATTATTGATGCATAATCCTCGATAAACATCTGATAACACATTTCCACACAGTTGTAGAGGAAGTGTGATTTGTGCCAGATGTTTCCACAGCTAATTTTTACTCACCGCTCACTTGTTAAGTGTTATTTCTGACCCTGTATACTGTATATAACACATAAGACATTACATTAACATACACAGTTTGTGTGATTTTATATATGCACCACATTACATTCTCATCCCAACGTGTGCCAAGAAAAGACGTGTTCAGTAGAAACAGAAAATACTGAGATACGAGAGAGAGAGAGAGAGAGAGAGAGAGAGAGAGAAACAGAGGTCCCTTTACAGCAGTTGATGTTTCTGCAGTGAGAGACTGTAATTACAAGTATTTGGCTTTTACAAGAGACCAGGTGCTGAGAATCTCTCTCTCTCTCTCTCTCTCTCTCTCTCTCTCTCTCTCTCTCTCTCTCTCTGTCTCTCTCTCTCTCTCTCTCTGTCTCTCTCTCTCTCTCTCTCTCTCTCTCTCTCTCTCTCTCTCTCTCTCTCTCTCTCTCTCGTGCAGATCTTTCTCCTGTGTCTTGACCCACTTTAAAAGTTCTGCTGAAAATGCACAATGTGCTCTGAGATCTTTACCCATGTGCTGTTTGAAGGTCTTTGCTTGTACCATTGCACTCTTCCTATCTTTCTTAAATCCTAAGAGACCGCTAAGTGGTTTGAACTGCAGAAGTCACAGAAACTTTTGGACTCTTTAACCTCACAGTGGAAGTTCCTTTAAAACATTCCTACAGATTTAAAACAGACAGAAAACTGATTCATGAATGTGTCATCCTTCAACTCTTCAACATTTCAGGACAGCAGTAAACCAATGCTTTGCATTTTAGTCAACACTGTAAATGTTTTAAATAAAGTTTAATCTAAATCTTCTTTAAGACAATCATCTGGTTTTATAAGAAGATTTAAGCATTTACCAGTGCCAATGACAATTTAGGATATTTATATTTTATATATTTTATATTTACTCGTGCACTGCAAAAAAAGTATTTATTCAATATCCCTGTTATTTGTAGTCAAAATATTAAAATAACTTCATGACTCAACCTACATAAGATATCATATAAAATACAGACAAAATAGAACCTAAGTATATTTAGACATAATTCAGATATTATTTTAGAAATGTATTATATTATTTTATTTTATAATTTTTCTGAGGCCATCTATATGCATTGTTGGTAAGTTTTTCTCTTTCTCCTTTGGTACACTGTGTGATTTGTTTACCGTGTTACAAATGAAAAACTGCATTTCAACTTAAAAACAAGACAAAATAAGCATCAGGTGATTTTGCATTATTAATATTCTATGAGACTCAAATCAAAGCTTTGATTATCATGCAAGTTATTATTACTCATGTGTTTAATCCAAATGTTGGGCCTATAAACCCACAATCTGTCACATTTGTGGATTGTAAAAGTGACTAATAATTTAAAAACAGGGTGAAATAGGAGCAGTTCTCACCTTAAAGCCAATGTCACCACGTTTGCAACACAAGCAAGCCAGCATGAGGAAGATGAAAGTAAAGAGTCCAGAGAAAGAGACGGCCACCACAGCCAGAGACGATGACCAGGAGAGTTCACTCAGTGGAGCGCCATCTGCAGGACAGGTGCAGCATCAAACAATATTACATTTCATTTTAACTTTATTATCACATTTGTTTTTGCTTTATATAACAAACAGTAAAGATCAGTAAAGAAATAAGCTTCAGATTTGACTCAAAATGTCTCTTTCTAAATATTTATCTTCTATGAAATAAATCTGTAACATTGACTATTGGTTTACATCAACACCATAGCAACTATTGCATTGATACAGCGTTACATGAAGGTAAATCTTCATTGAGCTAAAGAAAACAACATGAGAACTGATTGTTCTTTTCTGTGATGATGTTGTTCATTTATTGAACTTCAGGGGCTCTGGTGTATTTTTACTCCAAAATAACATCTCCGCTAGTTGCTGTGGAAACAGGGATGGATTGTATGACTGTAAGATTGCAGTTGGCTGCAAATCATTCAGTTTCAACCCTTTCCCTAAATCTGCAAATCCATGCTTCCATCTCACTTGTTTATAATCCAGAATATCACCAAAAACAAAAAATATCTTGATAAAAGCCTTGCTTACACTATAGGAGATCAACCATTAGTGTCGTTTAGCTACACTTTTTTCATTAACCCTCACAAATACACTGAAATATAATATGTGAAACTTATGATACACTAAATATAATCTTTGAACATTCATCTAAAGCCTGTGTTTCATTCAGGTTTTACACATTGCCCTCTTTAGGGGAATGAAGAATTTGCCGCATTTCACCAGCAATGTGTTGTGAGGTCTCGTTCATTTATATTTCATTACTTTAGGAGCTTGGGGGGTTTCTTTGTGCTAACCTGCTCACCGCAGCTGAATTACAATCAGATGTACATCATCATTCACTTCATCAAAAAACACATACCCTGATACCAGACCAAACATGACCAAATCACTGCTTTAACTGCCTGGATTATATCCCACAAACTTGGTAATTAAGCTCAATCTACTCTTGTTCTGAGCGTATCAGGTGAAATATGTGGTTTGCATATTCATGAAACAGATCACATGCAGTGAGGAGACACAGAGGAGGAGATCAAGACAAGCGTCATTCATTAAGAAAGGGTCGTCAGAAGAAAATGTACTGTGACAAATTCACATCTGTGGGAACGTAATTTCATAATTTTATAAAACATCTAAGAAAAAAAGTAATTATTTTAATGCATATTATGTATCAAATGCAATTATAGGCATTCATATGTTGTTCCAGTAAGTATTTAAGTAAACTTGGTGCCACTGTACAGTACAGACTTTGTAAATAAATAGGAACCGGCAACATAATAAATACACAAATCTGGTTTATGTAGTACTAATAGCACACACCACAAAACCAACCAATGCACCAAAGAACACAATTTCTGAACACAAATCCTGTATTGTGGCATTAACTATCACACAAGCTCATTTATCTGAAGCGAAGTTAATTATCCATAATGAGCAATGTTTCAAATTAAATCAGTCTACAGACAATTGTCTCTAAATTTTCCAACTAAATTATCATTTAATAAGTAAAGCACAGATCTATTTTAAGTGCTAAGACTAAGTCTAATCTAAAGACCTGTGGTCTATTATTACAGCCTACATTAGAAACCATAATGATTAGACATGTGATGAGTGCCAGTATGTGCATCTCTGTGCAATTGTGAATCCAGCATGCACATCAACAAATTTATATTAGTCATGCATTCATGCAAGATCGCCATATCGTTTTATCTTTAGTTCAGCGCATTCTCTGAAACACTTTGTCAGTTTCCTGTGAGCTTTATTTTAAAGTCTGACTGCGGCCGTGACTCATTCCAGTTTGACTGAGCCATTACAAGGCTTTTAGATTTCAGGTACACACAAATTGTTTTGCCCTTGAGGTTTTATTAGACCCAATCAAACTCCAAACTATAGTCTAGTGTTTGCTGGAACTGATGCATAGACTCTTTTCATCTTAAAACTGCTCACAACAAAGCCAGATTGTGAAGACGGAAGAGAAAATATTGTCACAAGGAGCCATCATCAGAGATAAAGCACCGTAGGGCCATTAAACTTACATTCTTCAAGCATTTCCCAGAAAGCCATTCATCAACTAACACTGAGAATTTCAGGACAATTAGGATTATAGGAAATGCAGCTATTTTTGTTATGTTATAGCGCCACCTAGTGCCCAATTACCACAACACTGCACATGTCTGAATATACCTCAAGCTTAAAATATGATGGTGTCAAGTTTTCTATCATATCTACATTTCATCTACAACAAACAATCATTGTGGTCTTTTGTGTAGGCAATGGGCTTAACTTCTCATTCTTATAGGAAATGTTTCTGTGCTTTTTAATTTATTTCACTTTATGCATCTAAAAGGATCTTAGCAAATACAATCAGGTTTCTAGTTCTGTGCACTTGAAGCCTAACAAACAAGATACAGATGAATGTCTATAAAACAGAGAAATTTCCTTTAAAACAGTATTTAACAGCACAAGGTGTTTCTACTGTTTCCTCCAGAGGAGTTTAGGGGTTGTTACCCATCTTCAGGCAGGCGGCAGGAGCAGGTCTAATCACTAAATGATGAAAGCATGGGCAAACAGAGGAGAGACACGAGGCCGAGAGGAAACAATTGAGCTGAACGAAAGAACTCAAGCAGAAATGATCATTTACAGGAACCTGCCTTCCCCAGTCGAAAACAACAGCATTCAGCTGTTCAGATGCATCAAAAATAAGTTTGAGCATTAGCATAAACTAAACACAAGATTAAACAGACTGCAGAAATGCACAGGGGATGCTACAAATTCTGAAAATATAAATAAGGGTGGATAAATAAGCTGTGCTCCTCATCCCAAAATATTTCCACAGCCCTGGATGAGGAAGCCCCGCGTTTCCACGGAGATGACTGACAGGTGATTTAATCTGCACAGGCAGGTGTTTACACGGGTCACGCACCTTCACTCATAACTAAACTGTCAGAACAGCAAATCAACACACACACACCTGCAAATGAACACACACATAGAGTTATCAATGACTGACAGTCCTGTTACCAAAGTCACACAAGAGGTTCTTCAGAAACCACTTTACAGATTCATACACATGTTAAAGTGTGTGGAAGAATGAGCTGCAGATCTTTTCTAGTGCTGATGCGAGTACATAATGAAACACAAACTCAAAGAAAACACACATTTTACACTGGAAACCCAAGTGGTTTTAATATGCTGTCTTTGGAAATGATATTAAACACATCCGTCACTGTCGCCTGTCGAACTGTTTCTGACAGCTTTGTCAAGTCAGCATAAAGGATGACTAAATAAAAGATAAAAAAAAACCTCAATATGAAATACACTCACTGGGGTAAGAGAGAACAGTGTTGCCATGTCCACTTAAAATGGAGTTTTTCATGATGCAAAATAATGAATAAACATGTCAGTTGTGTTTTTTGTATTATTTCTAGTAATATTATTTCCATGATATTTTAATACAGAGATTAAACCTTTTTTTCTGGAGGGTTCAAATCCACTTTTCTAAAATGATGTGTAATTAAGATAAAGTAGATAAATCAAATCAAAATCAAAAAATGAAATCCTTATTTTTTATTTAATATTTGTAATTAATATTTTTTGGGCTATTTGAGGCATGTTGCTTATTTTTGGTTTGTTTTGTTAGACCAGGTTTTTTCCAGTGAGATCCGGCAACACATGAGAGACAGACAGTCTGTGTAAACATGATAGAGACATTAATCTAATAAAGCGAAGCCTAATATCGATAAACAGACAGAATGGATGAGCAGAAGGCGTATAAAGGGACGGGTGGAGGAGGGGAAGGTGGAGCTGGACGGCAGCCCGTAGCAGACGGGCTGGAAACGGCCAGAGACATGAGGTACATATGGTTACAGAACTGCTCTTGCTGTCAAACTGACCCCAAATATAGCACTGAGTAAATGACAAACCAGAACTCTGGAGAAATAATCAGACCAAAACACAGAAAACTGCTTCATCTGGGACAAGTTTCAGACGCACCACCCCATGTGACGGCCATCTTGGTACAGTAACACCCGTAGGCAGACGGGTTATAACGTCCTGGTATAAATCATTATGCTTAGAATTAGATGCTTAAATGCAAATACAAATGAACTTCTCTTGTAAACCTACAAAAAGACTTTGATAATGACACATGGTTTAACTATAGTAACAATAGTTTTTGGTTTTATGTATAGTAAAGTAAAACCATCTTAACCACAAATTTACTATGGTCTTACCACAATAACACAGTATTTGTTGCACAACTATGGTAATCAAAAAACTAAACAAGATTACTACCCTTACTATAATAAAACCATGGTTAACTTCTTTGTAAGGAAAAGTACCAGCAGATGGTTACCATGATTTAACTACAAAAACATGATACTATAGTTACATCATGGTCATCTGAGTCAAATGAAATGTATAAAAGCCATTATCATGCTCTTCATGGTAATCTTTGAAGCCGTAATGACATTTTCAGACCAAGTGAGGGTTGGCGCTTAGCGGCTGTTTTCAGCGTTAAGAACATGCTGTGTTACAATAGCCAGTCTCCATGGCGACTCTTAAAAAACCCATTTCCGTCTCTCATCACTGAAAGGACTAATTATTTTGACTCAAATACACTCACAGGAAGTAAATAAACACACACACATACACAAACCTGTAACGGAGGAGCTAATCAGTCTTTACAGATCTCTAAAGCATTGAAACATTAAAACTGTGAGGACATTAAATCTCTTTTAACACCTTAGATGTTTCTCCTGAGATAAATGAGGATGCATGGAGCAATCTGACAAAGTGTGTTGCTTCTCAGATTATTTTACTGATTAAAAACTGGATATATATATATATGACAGAATATTTTCATAATTTCTAACATACAACAGTCTTTACTTCTTGCTGCAAATAGTGAATATTAATCAGATCATGCTGAAATATGTTTAACTCTATGACCCGTCTAATATTTGCATCCAGTGTAACATGGGAATGTCCTAATAAAGCACATGCCCATGTACACAGCGCACAGTAAGAAACCATTCAAATCAATAACCCCCCCTCAATTCAAAGTGTTTACAAGATGCTTGTGACAGGAAAAGCATGTGTGTTTCCACAAGTCCACCTGTGGTGAGAACACATCATACAGCCATGGATACAGAAATATCAAATCAATAGAAATAAAACCTACAAATGGTTCTATCACTGTCTCCTGTATCTTGATTATACCTTGGCTTTGTTACAAACACTACTTTGCTGTCTTCTAAGGAAGCATCCTAACTAAAATGACATACATAAAGGCAAAAGTCCCCTTAAACTATTTCTAGTTAATAGCAACACAAGTCCAGCTCCTATAAGAAAAGAAATCTCTGTTGGAATAATATAAATCTACATAAATCCCATAATATGTCTTGTCTCACCACATTATCTTCTCTCAGAGATGCAGATTTCTGCCTGCTTACGTGTAACTTCTACTAAAAACAAAAATTGCATGCCATCCTTTTGATGTCTTCCCATGTGTTCCTGTCTGCTTTGGGCTGGGAGGTTTATATATCGTTCCTCATGCTTTAAAGACAAGAACATGACATTAAATTTTAAACATGCACACATGAGTGAAGCGGTGGTTGATGGCACGTTGTAACAAGGTTTTTAAGAGCTGCTACGGCACAGAAGAGCTTTATAAAAGAATAATGAAGAAGTATAAAAGAAGACAATGTACTATATTAAACAAGGCCAAAGAATCTCTCATAGATATATTCTGTGATAGAGATTCATTTGATCTTTTCCCACTTCATTTTAGAAGCTGGAACACATGCAAATGTACCATCAATGTTTTCAGCCTTTGGCTCATTTCTCACTCACTATTGGAGTTACTTGTGTCTGACTAATCATACTGTATTTCAATGCGGCTGAATAATAATAATAATATGAGCTGAGAGAAAAACAGTTAAACTAGGTTAGCGGTCTCGTCTGCAGGTGGTGAAAGGGTTTTAGTTAGCTGGTCAGAATAGAAAACAACTGAAGACCAGTTTAGGGTAGACCAGCTTAAACCAGCTCAGGTTTGTTTAGGATGTCAAAGGACCTTATTGAGACTATAAGCAAAAACAGCTCATTTCTTATTGAAGCAAATATATTGAATTAATACAGTGGAGTAAAAAAATCTACTACAAAACACTGCAAAACACACTGAAATGATCAGTGGACCTCAACACAAAAAATATATCAGGTAAAACCCATTTAAATGTGAATTACGGAAGATTACAAAAACAAAATGTCACCAGTGATTTTTCAGGTGATTTTGTGAATACAATAACAACAAAAACACACAAAAGACAGATGCCAAACACCAGCAACTAAAACATATATTAGCCCATAAAATATCCAAAATGAATATTATTTTCTGAAGGCACACTTCAAGCAAGAAACAGGTTATTGTTTGTCTTTGAATAATTGAGCTGAATTTTGCCAGTGCCTCTAATTCCTGCAAAACTCTGAATTGGTCGTCCTGCTGTTGCCGTGGTTATAGATGGCAACAGTGTGATTACGCATTGAAAATCAAAAGCTTAAGTGTGCTCACACTGTGCCATGGATGCTGAACAGACGTTGCCATGGAGACAGGGAGGCTACATACGTTTCATTAATTTTGATGCATATAACGTGATGTGAGCTGTGAAGGTCAAAGCTTGATAACAGTTCAATTATCCACAAATAGCCCGGCCTGATCTGCTGAATTTGGGTTTAAACTAGCAGCAGTAAAAGAGAAGAGACTGAACTACAGCTTTACATAACTGTGCTTCATGCAGCAGTATGTGTGTGTAGTGCATTACGAAGAAATTAATTTAGTCCAATTTGCACAAATAAGTTTTGCCACTTATGGTGGCCAATCCAATTTTTGACAAATTCATATTTTTTCCAACTTTGCATAATAATATTAATCAAAATTTCAACACCATGTTGTTTCCAGGCAGGGTAATATGAGTCCTAAAAGCACCACAGCAAAAAATAACAAAAGCTACAGAAATCTGGCATCTTTAATTAGTACCAACATCCTCATATGACCTGCTACAGACTAATCGAGTGTTTAGGAGCAGATATTATAAATAACCCTGAGAGACAGAGGTGATCGAACATCCTGTGAATGAACGCTCCAGGCTAAGCCAATCAGGGTTTGATTAATAACACTAAAATGACGGGATGGTGTGACATCTGTGTCGCATGTTGCTATGGTTACAGAGCGATAAGCATCCGCTGTGCAAACCCAACGCTTCTGTCTTTCACTTCTTGATCACACACACAGTCAGACGTGCACACATGCATTATTGGGGATTTCCCACAAACACATACACGTTTTTTACATCATTTGCTAAATTAATAAGCATCAGTACCAAGCTTCCTAAAGCCCAAAACAATGTTGTATTCCTGTTCATATAATAACATTACACTAGCTGCTTTAATGGCATGATGGATATTGTTAGATGGAACCTGAAACCAACATATCAGCATCAAACCAAAGTCGTCTGCTACTAAAGCTGTAAATTGCTTTTCTTGGTTCATGACAATTTAGAAATTCTGTTTTCGCTCAGGGTTGTTTTAAAGTTCATTTACTAGTCTGTATTCTGCATTTGTCTTCTCCAGAGAGAGAATTTTCCTAATGGATTTCATATTGAGCTTGCCTGTTTGCCTTGGTGTCCATCACCATGCTAAATATATACTGTACACAAGAAGAGAACGATGTAATGGCCTCTGGTTATATGTTTCTCTAGAGCTCTTGATGGTGCTCATGCCAAAGCAAAAGTGCATCAAATGCTTTACATTCAACATATACGATAGCTGCCAAGAATATATTAATACACAAACAACTTCATCTAAAACATGCCTGTTTCAGGACCAAACACAGTATATTTGTCATTTCAGACATATATTACTCCTACAGTAAACTTCTTCTCCTTCCAGAGTGATTTTGCTGTGTAATCCATTCATATTTTCTGGGTCACTGCAGTCGGGAATGACAGGAAGCAACTTTTTCAGCAGATGCTGTGGGCCATCCTCCATGTCTAAAAATGGATCAACTAAAAGGATAAGGGGGTTGCGACCTATCTGTAGGGATTCATTTAATATGTTTGCAAACGTGCCGCCAGTTTCAGATGCATCAGCAGATAAGTGGATTAAAATATCTGTCTTTAACTAAAATAACAGGAATAATCCCATAACATTTACATTTAGGCATTTAGCTGACGCTTTTATCCAAAGCTACTTAGCTTTGAGATTAGGAGACCCATAAAAACTTTTAGCTGTCAACAAGGCTTTTGATGAGGTAACCAATGAAACAAATACCACACGGTTTTAAAGATATGAGATTATGGGTGTGCTTCTTACTATACAGTTCTGCCATTGAAATGATAAAACAGTGGCCTATATGAGAATAAACTATAAGGTTTAATGTTCAGACTTACAGTGGTACTATAGAATAAAGGTAAGAAATATTATATTTAGACAGGAGAATATAATATATAGTGTATAATCTCTGAAGGTCTTGAACTTCTTTCAAGGTCTGTTCAAACCTTTTACATATTTGTTGTGATGTTTTTTTCTCAGAAACTATATCTAGCATCAGACGGAGCATAAAAAACACTTTGAGTACCTCAGATCTGTTCTAGGTCATCATTCTTCTATTTTCTTGTCTTGTTTTTCAGACTCAAAGTTTTCATAATATTCTTTGGTGAATCACACGCAATCAAATTCATGTATACTGGCACAAACACAAAAAAACCCTCTTTTCTTTCCTCTACAGGTATTTATCTAACACTGCAAAACATTGTAAACTTAGAAAAGCACTTCTCAGTACTATTGTTGATGTGTCGCTTCATTGTCTCCTAATATTTGTAAGTTGCTTTGGATAAAAGCGTCAGCTAAATGCCTAAATGTAATGTAACTCAAACAACACACAGACTAGATAATTGGAAAAGCAGTCTTTTGCAGTGAATTATCCTGTGTCTACACAAATATATCACTTTTAAATGATAATACATTGATGTGCTGGATTGGCATAGACTTTCTAGCTTTGTTTGTAAAGGCAAACCGAACCGAGCCATCCATTTTGATGATTCTTAATCAATAAAGAAATCAATACAAAGAGCAATAAAACAGCATCTACAGATGTGAATGGATACAGTAGACTATCAGGGGATTGAGTTATTTTCTATAGGTAATTTTAAAGAATGAATCTACAGTTATAAATGAGCTTTAAAACAAAACATTATTGTGACACAAAAATGTTAAATAATGTTTTCTCAGTATTCCATCCAATAATCATCACAAAGGAAGCACTCGAGCAATCTTCTGTTGTGTCTGAAACACACGGCGACAGAAGTAGTTGATGTCCTACTGTTTTCTAACTACTCTATTCTTCTGTACATCAGGATCGATTATCTTCTGTGCACTCCCACATAGTCACTTTGTCTCTCTCTTCACAAATCCACACAAACACACACTTGCCATTAGCAGAAATCCCTCTTACTATCTTACAAATGTAGTTTGATCATGAAACTTGAGCAAGAAAACTGAGGATGTGTTGAACCGTCCGATGAAGAAGACGTGGGTGTGGAGAGCTTCACTTGTGCACTAGTACAGAGAAAATAACAGAAAATGATCTTGCTGAAGAACATGTCAAGCACAAGTTTCTGTATAATACTTCAATCCCAGAAAATACTATATTAATTTAAAGTTTAACAGAACTATGTTATTTCACTATTCACTTGAATATTTCTTAGTTTAATTCTAATCTTGTCATGACTTTTTTAATACCATTTTTCTTTTTAAATATAATGATATTTGAAATTGAAGTAGTTTGGCTAGTGCATTTTTATGTGTATGCTCAATATGTGCAGTGACAGTTATCAGATTAAATGAGAGAGAGTTGTACAACAGAATAAACAAATCGGATTATAGACCTGGCACATTTACAGATGCTTAATTCTATTAATTCAGTCAACCTGAATATCAATCAGAGCTGTATATAAACCACAGCACTGTTCACCTCACTTTATTTTACATCTGATGTCATATCACTGCCCTTGGCTTTCACGTCCTTCACAAACAACTTCTCAGCACAGTTAGGACTCCTCCACGCAAACACTCTCACAATTTCATTCAATTTAACATCGCATCTTCATCGAAACCTTCATTAACGTGCACCCGCCAGGATTACTCGGCATGCGTATAACGTACACCCCCGTTTGAAAAACGTTCTTACCGATTTGTTGTTTTCGGTCAGCTCTTGTCAAGCAGGAAGCGAAACAGTAAGAGGTCTGTCAGGAAGAGCCAAATGTTATAGAAGAGTCTGATCGTCTGGCGGTCGAGTAACTTGAGCTCTGAAGGCTGGCATGGGAGAGCCGCCAACCCTACCACATATTACCCAGCAAACACTGCTTCCAGACAGGTGATGTCATCACTGCCATCGCCAGACCTCCTAGTGCCATGCTGTTCCGCTTTCTACATTACTGAAAATGAGCTCGAACACTTGAAAATAATTTGATAATCACGTATTTTAATCATGTGATGATGTTAAAAATGATGCTCAATACTACATCACCATGAATCATGAAGATGTCTCACTTTCTAAACTACTGATATAATACACCTCATGAATTCATTGAATCACTGTGAGTCATTAATCTTCCAGCAAAAAAACAAACAAAAAGGCCACACTGGAGATGATGGAGTAAAATACTATTTACAGATTGAATTCAAGACCTCCTAATAAGCATGTATGTGATGAAACACAACAATAGCATTGAATAGATGGAGAAATAGAGATGAGCCACAACGATACACGAAAAATGACTGAATCTATTTGAATCAGGCTTTAGTATCCTGATCTGTAACAAACCCCAAATGACTCTGTGTCTTTCTAATCATTCCCAGACTCTCCATGATGCGCCCCGTACCATTTATCACTTTGACACATACACCCTGTTGCTCATTTGATCACTGCTGATGGACAGATTAAATGAGTCCAAAGAGAAAATGTAAAACTGCAACACGAAAATTCCAACTTAAATGCAAATTGGGGTAGTCAGTACAGATGACAATACAAGTAAATTGTTCATGTCAAAAGTTAATGATTAAAGGTGAAATGCAGAAAAACGTGATCCTGAAGCTGCGGATCCTCTCGGTAACCATAGCAACCCACATAAAGAGGCTACAAACACACAGCTGACTCTTAATTTAGAAGAGAGGGAATACCAATCACTGTTAGCAACAACCCACAAGATCTGTCACACTGTAGGGACACTTGAAAATAATATATTCATGTTCACACGTGTGCCGTTTCAAACCCATTTGCTGAAAATACTTGTATGTAAAATGGATGTATATATATGATCCTGTCTGTGAAATCTAGGCTCATAATCTAATTTTTGAGATAGAAAGTGTCAAAGTTTGATTTGAAACTATGATTTTAATCTTTGACATGTCATTACTCAGTCTATATTAAGATATAACTAAGATATCAAGGTTATCTTTTCACAGAATCTTCTTTAAATGATGTATAATGATTTTATGTAGTAAATCACAAAAATGACTACAGTAGCATAGTTTCACAGGCAGGGTCACATATAATTAAAGAATTTTTGGTTTAACTGCTCCTTAAACGTAGATGAAATCTATCCAACATACCAGTTAACAATAGGATGCTTAACACACTCAAAAAATGCTGTTTTATTTTTTAACCAAAGGTTGGCTCAATGAACCTAACTGTTGGGTTGAATTAACCAAGAATATGTTCATTTTTAACCCATCAATGAGTTAAAACAACAGCACTTACACACATATTCATTAAGCAGACGCTTTAATCCAAAGTGACTTACAAGTGGAGCTCATAGCAGAACACTGGGAGCAATGGGGGGTGAGGTGTCTTGCTCAAGGGCATCTCAGTTGTTTCCTGCTGGTACTGGTGACCAAACGTCAACCTTCACGAGTCCAACTCTCTAACCAGTAAATCACAACTGCTACATAGGGTAATTTGATCACAAAACGGTTGGGTTCCACCCATTTATGGACTGAATATAACGCAGTATGTAACACAATTACATTTACATTTAGCCAACGCTTTTATCCAAAGCGACTTACAAGTTTACCAGTGGCACACTGGGAGTGATTAGGGGTGAGGTGTCTTGCTCAAGGGCACCCCAGTTGTTTCCTGCTGGTACTGGGAATCAAACCAGCAACCATCTGGTTGCTAGCCCAACACGCTAGCCACTAGGCTACAACTGTACACAATCCATTCATTTTTTTGTCATTTTGTCATTCATTAATTGTTGATTCTAGATGGGATTCCTCCTCATTAACAGGTCATTATATTCCTAATGAGCTCATCACTACACACAAACCTCCCAGGAGGCTGATAGTGCCCGGCTTGTCCAATCAGAAATGGCTACCTGTGCATCAATCTCCCAATCTCACACCTTTAGCATGTGATTCAGTGGCATGTGGAGAGGCAAACTGAGTCATTTTGCTTACAGCACCTTTACAGGTCGATATGGTGTATGCACTGAAATGAGTAGACAACCATCTAGCTGTATTCTCAAAAGAAGCTACACAACAGCAAACAA
Source organism: Beaufortia kweichowensis (assembly GCA_019155185.1). Lineage (NCBI taxonomy): Eukaryota > Metazoa > Chordata > Actinopteri > Cypriniformes > Gastromyzontidae > Beaufortia > Beaufortia kweichowensis. The sequence goes on along the minus strand of CM032808.1, from coordinate 15,989,279 downwards.
TACAACAAACGTCATTTTTTCATGATTCTTAATTCAAAAGCTTCATTTGGAAGACCTAATTTCTCAAACCCTTAACCATTTGCTGCTTTGATGGAGATTTTTTACACAATCAGTTTTTCATGAAAAGCTACTGTACGTGCACACGCTTCGTGCACGTGCACAAATGACACAAAATAGACCTACATGTAAATATTTTTAAGCAAAATGACATATCGAATCCAACGTACCTGAGTCAAAATGAGAGCTCAGCGCAAAACTCGGGTTGAAAAACGACGCAGACATGATCAGCATTTCTAGAGACGCTGGCATGCTGAAGAAAAGATGAAGTACACCATTAAAACAGCTTTGATTATTCAATAAAATACTTCAGTATCTGTTCATTCTCTCGATTGAAACGCTTTCTTCGGATCGCTGCTCTTCTCCATGTTATAGAAAGATCTGAGATCAGAGAAATAAATCCAGTAGATCTGATAGATCAGTCCATTTGTTCGATGTCTCTCATTGAGCCATTTCTGTATTTCTCTGCATCTTCTTTGGTCATTCTTGTAGAGAAGATCTCTGCGGTGGATCTCTTCTGAAGCAAACCCTGCACGCGCAGATCCTGTGGATCACTGACAGAATGACAAGATTAAGAAGAAAAGACAAATCTGTCGTTGATTTTCATTGGATTTGATGGGATATTAAGCTGTTTGAACGGGAGCTGTCCAGTTCTGAAAGAGTCAGCGCCATCTTACACCAGAACCACAGTTCTGCTGGAATCCGCTGAAGGGGAGGGACTGATTGCGCCAGAACCGCAGCTGGGATTGACGCTAACATTGCTTACTGAAACAGATATCTTTAGCTTTGAAATCTGATTGGATGAGCCACACTTGAAGCTGACGCAAAATGACCAATCATGGCACAGCTGTGACAGCAGATAACTGAATGCACTATATTAACATGCCAAGTTGATTGAATTACAGTCATTTCCTTTTATTACAGAAATTAAGTACATATAAAAATAGGTTTTCATAATGCCATAGAAGAACCATTTTTTGGTTCCTCAAAGAACCTTTCAGTCATTTATTTCCACTATATCCATTTACATTTGGGCATTTAGCTGACGCTTTTATCCAAAGAGACTTACAAACATTAGGAGACAATGAAGCGACACATCGACAACAATAGTACGAAGAAGTGCTTTACTAAGTTTACAATTTTTGCAGTGTTAGATAAGTACCTGTAGAGGAAAGAAGAGAGGGTTTTTTGTATTATGATGTCAGGTGTTCATCCACTACAAAGATCCTTTTCTAAAACAGAAACGTCCTCTGGATGTTAAAGGTTCATCTACGGCATTATAAAGCACCTTTATTTTTTTAAAGAGTGTAGATAGAGATCTTGATTATGATGACTATTATTACTTAAAAATGTATTAAACGTTTTGTGAATGTCCCTTATCGGTGGTTAAATCACGGCAATAGAAGGCCTTAAGTGGCTTTTTGTTTTAAATGGCCACATAAAATAGTTCACTGGAGACAAAATGTTTTCATTACATTACGGCTTGGTGTAGCAGATTATAACTTTTATATTGATGAGAATTCTGAGAAAATAGAGTCGGATATTATTGCATAATTTCTTAATTAGGTATGCACATTATGGGCAATTAAACACAAATCCTTTGTTGATTTATGTACAGATATTTGTTTGGTGATTTCTTTATGTACCTACATTTCAGATATCTGGTAAAAAGAAATTCAATCAAATAAAAATGTCTCTTGGGTATTGCAAGACCTCATTAATCATCTTAGTGTTTATTGTAAAATTCACATATCACACAAAAAGTGTTAGAAGAATCTAAAATTGACCAAAAGACATTTAAAGTCAATATATTTCAGAATGCATGTTATCAAAAATGAATCCGTAACTTACATTGCTTTTAGATGTCCATACAGCCTGAAAGGAAGCTGGTTCAGAGGCTTGAGTCACAATGTCAAGTGCTCTGTTTGTCTGATACAGCACATGTCACGGTTGCCATGGAAACACTGTGGATCATACTCATATAGTGTTGAGATGAATGTTTAAAGCACCTTTCTTTCTTCTCTGTCACTTCCCTCATACTCGCATGCACAAGCACGCACACGCTGCTGGATCCTGCCCGTGTTCTCATGCCTGCAGGTGGAAAACAGAATTCATTAGAGATGCAGAGGACAGCAGTAAGGAGACTGAGAGAGAGGGATTGAGATCATAACATGATGCTGACCAAATTTAAAACGACATATCTGGATATACTTGAAATATATACATGATATGAAATATAAAATCATGCAAATGTATTCTGCACTGCACTTCCACCGGTGCACTGAAGTTCAAACACAATTCCAGATCGCCTGTTAGCAAGAAGACTTTCCCTTTAAAATCAAATTACTTACCAGCTAGTCTTATGGAGTGAGAAATTGAGAGTGTGATAGTGTGTGAGCGAGGCAGGAGAGAGGCAGATACCCTCCTTTGGGTTTACTAAACTGCTTACATTCACTAATCTTTGGTGTTAGATATCAGCAATGTATTATAGATCATTTGATCTGACAGTTTAAATAATGCAATTTTAATATTGCACTATGCAGATTTATTGCAAATGAAGTTGTCACAACCTGAATTTAGGTGCAGAATAAGGTTGTGATTTTCTTAAATACACAAACTTGATGAAATTTGGATGAGAAACAGGGTTTCATCAAACCTACACAACTATCTTCATCAGGTTTTCCTTGAAATATAGGAAAACATTAAACATAATAAATAAACAAAACTAAATATCTTTAGAGAATCATAAACAAGATCCTAAATAACAAATGTAAAATGTGAAAGTAAAAAAAAAGATTTGGACTCTCACAGATATGAATTCGTGTCACAGACAATATAATTAAACAGACACATGTGACCACATCAAACACACAGGGTTTTATTCATGAAAGAGGATGAAATATGTAAACCATGTCACACTGGAGAGATAAATCATGTTTCTTAATCAATCTAAGAGTCCAGCATCATCTGTAATATCATGAGTACACTAAGCAAATCTAATCAAACAGCAACACAAACTGATTCTCCATCAGGGAGCCATGATCCCAGAATAAAACTAACAGCAAATAATTAAAGTCAAGCACAAACATTTAAACACAACATTTCCCTGCACACAAACACAAGCCCTTGACCTTTCTTCACCACAACCACTTACTCACACGGACATCTTTGCATATACCAAAACCACCCCCTTGAGATTACAAATGTCTAATGTACTACTAATGTATCCCTTTACATCCAAGACACCCACGTGCATTAAAAGACTAATCTCAGATCTAGTTGCTCATCATATTGTCCACAATAGCAATTTCTACTATGTTTCAAAAATTGTCTACAAAATGTTTCATGCACACATAATAATTATACATTACATACTATTTTAATCTGTACAAACAGACTGATATCAATACTTTTGATATTTTCTCGGGTTTATGGGGAGAAAATAAATAGTCTACAGTAAATCGTTTTTATATGATTTCATATAGTGTTGTTATTGTAGACACAGGCGTAAAATGATTGATTTTTGTAGTGTGAGACTACATTGACAGCTGGACAACCGACTGTTAATAACTGACTCAATCATACACGTAATCATCTGTCCATTTTGCTTAACAAGTTATCTGACATTTAAATAAAGGAAAGGTGGTCGAGATGGTGATTTTCTACAGACACCATTATTGCAAAATTGCAACATTACTTGTAATATTTTCTATAGAGCAGAAAAAATGCTGTGATGTTTTCTACAGAAAGAGCTCAACAGTGATTGCAACCCTATTGAAATCCTTTTTTATACACTACAAAAGATAATTTGCTGTAGTTTGAGATCTATTTGTCTATTTTACTATCTAATCACTATTTCACTTTTTTAAGCGTGTATCTTTAGGTTGTGAGTCATAACAGCTTGCATAATAAATTGCAGTTTCTTGCAAAAGAACCCCCGAGTTTTTTTTTTTGTCATCATCTCTCATCTGTTCTGATTCTGTTGGCTACACGGCAAACAGTCATCTAACATGATTACATGCTTCCCCTGAACAGACCGCAACAGCCAACCAGAATCTGGACACACACACAGTAAAGTGATTATAGCACATAACACATCAAGTGTGAAGAGCTGACAAAGTTTAGACCCTGAAGCCAAAAGATTGATATCTATAGAGACAATAAGAGCAAAATCAACCACAATATCAATGTCAATACCACTATAGCAGACTGAGAGATTTTAACATCTAAATGTAAAGGAAAAACAAAAACAAGCTTAAAGAAAAGACATGGAAAGAAGAGACATGACTCATCTGAAGACTAATACTGTACATGCACATTACAGCTTAATATAACTCTGTTATATAACTTTCATTGCATAACACAAAAAGCTGCCATTTCACACATTCTGTCTACATCATCATTTACCAAAAATAACCACTGAAATGATTTTAGTTTCCAATACAACTGACCATCAAGTCATACTCATCGGTAGGGAACCCTCAGAAAATCCCCAATATTCCTCAGAGATACAAAACTGTATAGAGAAGAGACAGATGGAGGAGGGTGGGTATGAACAAGTTCACATCAATTTATACAAGCGTCCCCTTTATAAGAAACAAAGAGAGGATCCAAAGAGAACAGATCCATCAGATGACTAGATCGAGATACAAGCTACTATTAATCATTACTAACAGTTCCAAATGGATAATAAAATCAACTGCTAACAGATTTCATTTCTGTGAAGCTTCTGCATTTCTCTTATGTCAAACCTGTCTTTTTCAACATGTAAACTTCAACTGCAGCAGTTTTCTACAGTTTATGAGAGAGTTTTAAAGCACTGAAAGAGTCAATAAAACATCAGGTTCTCCTAAGGTTTTTTCTCCATATATATATATATATACACACACACACATTAATGGAGTTTGGGTTCAGTGTTGGAGTGTCACTAGGAGACTGAGCTGATATAAGATATTAGTTATTAAATGAGCTTTCATATTCCCTGGCTTGTTATTCAGTTTATTCTGCTGTAAAGCTGCTTTGAAACAGTGATACAGTGTTAAAGCGCTATACAAATAAACTTGAACTTGAACTTTGGAGAAAGAAGAGAATACATAGTAGTTAGATGAAAAACACTTCACCCAAATCATATCTCACCTTTACATCCAATCTGTTTATAGCACTGGACAGTCTTTCCCAAACTGCTCCTCATCCTTTCCAAGAACTATTGTGTCTATAATGCAAAGCTGTCAGAAGCCACAATACAGTCAGCAGACTCGTTTCAACCTAACAAGAAAAAAACTACACACAGGTGATATAATTTAATCATTAGTAAAGATACAACACGTTAAATGTATGACTGCTGCACTCGTTGGATGTAGAAAACATGACTGCAGCTAAAACTTCCACCACAAGATGGCAGTATAGTGTAGAAAATAATACAAACTTACTGTGTACTGTTGCTGTGTACTGTTGTATCCTGATGATACAATGCAACATATAAAGCCACAGTAACTATTTTCTAGGATATAATTTACTGGTTCCGTGAATTGTCTTTTATTGGCATTACATAGACATGATGACTAGTTCACACTAAAGGTTAATGTTCCAACATGTTCCAACAGATAACAGTTGTTGACTCGACGTCTAATGTGTCATTCCTTTTGTAAAGGATAGTTTGATCAAAGATGGTATTGTTTGAGAAAAAACATACTTGGTCATATGAAAGATATTTGATCAATTATCCTGAGATAAATGACATTCTTGACATAATTTGTCATTGTTGTTATGTACAATATCACACCATTTACATGTGATGTGATGTGTCATATTTTAGATGCAAATAGTCTCTCACGTGAAAACTAAACAAAAACTAATACATGCTGTAGCATACTTCAATATCTACTATGGTAAAATTTAAAACACTATTATACAAGACTTTTACTACAGTTTACTGGTAAAAGTAAAAGTGAGTAAATACTAAAGTATACTACAGTATTTTGGGCTGTAATGGATAAAGCCACAGCATATGACAAAAACACACACAAATCTTACAATAACCAACACATTTTACAAGATTTATTGTGATCCTAAAATACACCATCGTGTCATTTCCATTGTCTTCTTCATCTTCATTCATAGAAACAGCTTAAAAGTGTGTGATTTTGTGAAAAGTGGAGTGATTTTAGAAAACCCAGATAAAATCCCTAAACCTGTTGAGTTAGCCAGAAATAATAGTTTAGGAAATACATTTGACTGTGAAACACAGAAAAGGATAGCGTATGACCGCACAGACCCGAGAAGAACAAATCAGAAATAGTCACATTACAATTCAAACAGCGTACTGAACATCAGTTATTGCACTTAAACTGTAAACAAAATAGCCTATAAAAGTCCTCTTAAATACAGAAAACCCTTTAGATCTCCACGTGATGGAAAAGGATTTTTACATTCATGAGTGGATACGATTAAGAATTTGTACAAAAATCATGAAGAAAGAATCTCTTTGGCTTATTCTGCGATTCTTTCACACTTACACACACACACACACGTCTTTAAATAGAGATATTTTAAGGCACATGGACATGTTACAGTTTTGAAGTGTGAAGTGACACTATTCCACACGTCCTTTATCTGGAATGAGTCACAAATAGATGTCAAGAACACAGAATGAGTCGGTTACTCCTATATTTAACAGTGATTTCAAGGCCTCACCCTGTGACGCATCAGTCATCTTCACCACCAGTTCAGAAGGTCATTGAAGACGCTTTGCAGCTTCAAAGAATGAAAACAATGTGTGGAAGAAATTCCAAATACCATAAAGAAGATTTCCACCATCAAAACATCTTGTACAAAGACCAGCGTCCGTTTTCTTACGCTCCCTTGCGCATGTAGAGATTCATCAGTCCGGCCGCGTGCAACTCCTGCCACAACTTCATCTCCATACGCATGTCATGATTGGCAAAAAAACGCACAGGTATTTGCTTTTTGTCATAGTAGTGATCCGAGTACGACCTGTAGTCTGGAGTCATGAACCCGTAAGCATCCACCTGCAACAATACATTTACATTTAGGCATTTAGCTGACGCTTTTATCCAAAGCGACTTACAAATATTAGGAGACAAATACAAAGATAATTAGCAGCTTTCCTTGAAACATTAAAAAAAGTACCCAGTGTTAATTGTCTACATCATAGTCCGTACTTGAACCCTGAGGTCACCAACACAATTTTTTTAGGAATAAAACTGTAACCCAACCCTTAGTGATCACTTGGTGTTTACATAAACACCAAAGACTATAAAAACATCGTAAACAAAGGACAAGAGAAGTGACGCATGTATGTCAAACTACAAATAGAAGCTCAATTGAAATAATTAAACTAGACAAGCAAACCTGATCACATGTGTGAATAGCTGCCAGGAGCATCACTGCTCCTGTGGACGGTCTGTAAATCCTTCGGGCACCTGTTTTAAGAAGCTTTGAACGCAGGAATCTTTGTGAAAAAAATGAAAAAGAAAACTATATATGAAACAAGTACAAAACAAAAACTAAAAAACATGGATCTTAGAGTTTGGTTATTTTTATAATAAATATCGACACCATGTTAGCACAATTATACTGATACAACACACATAAGAATCTTACTCGTTTCTGAGATAACGAACAAAATCTGGATGGTAAATTTTGAACTTTTCCGCAGTCACATCTTCACCAAAGTATGTAGGGGGTCTGAAAAAGATCAAAACTTTAACTTCTTTCTACAACACCATCAACACAATTTATATTTAAGAGCATGTCTACAGTAGTTAAAACAGATCAAAACAAAGAAAGTTGGATTGTATAGGAGTTCCCATCTACATTACATATTATAAATATATTTTTATAAACGATATGTACTTTTTGCTGCGCTCAGGTCCAGTTTCAATGATTGTATGTGTGGCAGCTGCTTTCATAAGAATGTAATCTCGGTCATGATCCGGCAGAAAAATATATCTGGTCTCCTGTAGAGATGGAGATAAAAACAGACACCACTAAATAAAAATATTGTGAATAAAAGTGTGTTCTGTGTCCAGCTGGAAAGCACTCTTTCTTTACCTTTGTTACCGGCGGTCCCCTGTATCCCACACGCGCATAGCTACGCATGGAGTTTCTCATGGTGTTTGTTGAGAATGTGTAGAATGATGTTCTGATTCCCACGTCCTCCTCGAACCCCTTAAGAGCCGCACCGTTCACCCTGAGAGAAAGTCCAAACTGAATTCACAAACCCGTATGACTCATGCATTATATTTGACATTTTCTCAAGCCATAATACAGCTTTGTATGATAAAAGGATCAGAATGTCTGCACCACATCTAGTTATGCCACTGTTTTAACACATTGCATCAATCTCTATTCCTTCTTTATCAGATAACAAAACAAAAGAAGGTTACTACCTTTTCTTATAAAGTCTCTTATAAAATGCATCTAAATGTGAACATGCAAAACAAAATGTCACCCAATTCAAGTCTAAAAGTTAAGATTCACTCCAAAATAAAATGATTGCACGTGGTTTATTGGTGTGATTTGGATGATCCTCAGCGCCGCTCCTCTTCTCTGATCTTCTGGTTGAGTTTATCCAGCACAATGTTACTACTCTTTTTTTTTTGGAGATACTAGAACTGTAATACGATAAATGCAACGCAACGAACTTGGAGAGACATTATGTGCAAACCAAGTCATCCCTTTCTAGAAAACATTTATGCATATTTCTGATAAGATCTCTCTCTCACCTGAACACATAGTCATGTTCGTCGATCTCTTTGCCTTTCTTTGATCCGTTCAGTATTCCTCCATTTCCCACCACTGCACAGCGGATACACGCCGATCTGTTTTTTCTCTCCTCCCAGTCGTCAAACATTACTCGATTTGCAGTTGTATTTAAAATCCCCAGTGAGCTCTTTAAAACTAAAGAGATCAACAAAAACCTGAGCATTTATACATCTTATAGTGCTGTAGGTTCCAGTAACAAACGTACTGCCACAACACATAAGAAATGCATGAACTTTATTAGCAGCAGAGCACTGAAAATGAAACTAAAATCATAAATAAATAGGAATCGTTTCACAATGTAAAATCTAAATGAATACAGACCATCAAAAGAAACGCTTCCCCAGCCATGTGCTCCACCGTACCGACTCAGACGCTGGTACTCTTCTGGAGTGAGATGTTTTGACCACTGCAGAACGGGAATTGTGGGTAAAAATGACTCTGAGAAGACTGTCTGAGGCACACGCTTTCTGATGTTGTTTGGACAGTTCTGCAATAAAAAGATTTTTATTAAGATCAGTACAACACATTCAAATACAACTAAGAATATTAACCTTGAAAACCATAAGATGACATCACTAATCACTGATGACATACAGATAGTCCTGCCCTGAATTCTTGACATTAGTTGAGCTGTTCATTATTACTTGCAGAAAGTTCCTGTTCATCTTGTCACACATGATTGTCTTGCATAAAGCTCATAACAATACTAGAACAGAAACTTACCGTTTGTGAAAGAAATTCATCCACGGCATACTCCTCCCCCAAAAACCCATCCTGGGTGGGTTTCACTGGTTTGGATAATTTCGTCTCATTCTTTGGTGGTGTTTTTACGGAGTTTGTTTTTGGATTTGTATAAGGCTGTGTGTATTTTCTGGATTCTCCAGATATATCCAGTTGCTGGGCTGAATTCAGCTCTGGTTCTTCAGTAATGTCCAGATTATTGTCAACAGAGAGTTGATCATCCAAAGAGTTGTTGATGTCATTTGTGGTATAAAAAAGCCTGTGGGCAGGAAAGACAGAACAGTGAGCAAAGCTGACGACATTGCCGTTTCATCTACAGTAGAAGTTTTAAGCAGGGGTTTTATTTCATTTTAAAAGCGAGTGATATTAGTGAAGCCACAAACAAAGAAGTCATTTTAAATCATGTCAAGCGTTGACTTTTACAGTATGTCTATATTGCATTATTTGCCGTACATCAACACAGCAGAACATCCCGCTATACATGTCTGCAAACATCATCAATAAGAAAACAGGAAGATCTACAATGCCCACTACCAACTTATTCTTCAAGACAAACTACTGTACAAGAGATCATGAAATGAGGCAAATAAAGATTTATCATGTTCCTTCATTGTAAATGTGACTGTAAGTATAGAACCTTATCGGGAAATATACTATAAAAAGTCTGTGATCTTTGTTTTAATTAATGTTTTTATGCAAACTGATATAGTCGTGTCTGTTTAGGGAAACTATTGTCTGCCTTGACAATCAAATCCTTTGTATTTTGTAACAAAATGGCACATATATATATGTATTACAAAATGGCATGATCTCTGTTTTTCAAAGTGCATTAGCTAGACAAATGTATGTCAAACATGTTTTTCATATTTGATTCATTTATGTGACCCATCTGTAAAATCCAGTTTAAGATTAGATTAGATTAATCTAATCTAATAATGAGATACAGTAAGTTTGATTTCATTAATCATTAATTTCACTAGGATTTTAAACTTTGACATGTTATTACTTACTTCGTTTTCACAGACTGGGTCACATATTATTTATATGTGGAGTCATTTTGAAAATGCCTAAATTACTGTTAACCAAAACACAGTTTAATGGCAAATGCTAAAACATACCGTTTCCTGATGTGTTTTTCAAGCATATCGGTGTTCAAATAAGAGCTTTGCCCTTTAAAAGCATCTGGGCTGATCTGGCATAACAGCACTTCTCTACAGCTCATCGGTATCACTAATGTACTTTACAGGACTAAAGCCAAACCAGAATGACTTCCTGCATGACTGGACTCAACAAAAACAACCAAAGTCATGGATGGTACATCCAACCTTTAATACGAAGTTAACTTTTCACAAACAATGCTAAATTGTACCAGTCTGAGGAAATGGACCTCGCTTTCCCCCAAAGGTTTCTCTCTCATATTACCTGCTTCCTCTCGGCCTGTCTACAGGGATTATAAAGCACTATTCATTTCTCTGCTTTAAAACAATATACATTGTAAAAAGTGAAGTTTGAGTAACTCAAATCCAATCAAATGAGCTCTCGCTTTGTCACTAAAGTAAACAGACACTACAAAACATCAAATCACTTCCTAGTGACAGCGACAAGGAATATGACTGCCTGTTGAAACCATTAACAGAGGAACTCTCTAGAGACCACATGTAAATACTGCCAAGCAACATGAAAACAAGACAACGTTTACCTTTAATTAAAGCATTCAGATGGCCTTCAACTTTACATGTAAAATCCAAATTAATTGACAATAACGTTTTTCTACATAGATGACAATATTGTAAATAATTCCTCCCTACACCTGTATTTTAGTTGTGATTAATTAGCCCCCCAAAAAATTAATTTGACTGATAGCATTATTGATTTAGCATGTATATCACTGATCACGTGTTGAATGTAAAAAGTCCTATAATTAAAAGAGTTTTACCTGTTGTGTTTCATGTTGAAGGTGACGGTTTGCCATGGCACATGGATCTGCAAAGCCACGCACACCAAAAATAATGCCAACAACCCGACGCCCAACAACGCCAAGAACCACAGCAGCAATCTTCGGGGACGACGGATTATCATCTTAATACCTTCCTTGGTCTCAAGTTGCTGAGAATGGCCAAGAACACCTGGTCACCTTGGAAGGACATGGGCGTTCCTCTGTAGAAGGGTTTGAGCAATGTTTTGATGAAATTGGAAAGTGATCCTCAAGAGGAAGAGGTTGACAGACGATGTGATTGTTAATTACTCGGTTTAAGCTGCTGTTTTTCACGCTGGGGATTCACGGCCACCACGGAGAACTTCTCTAAAGGGAGAGAAAATAACAAGGGTGAAACTCCACACTGCTGCTTGTACACACCAATCCTGTTTTAATCCTTTTTAATTAAAAGGCCCAGATGAGATACTGATTCAGACGGCATCATTTCTCCAGGAGGGTTTAAGTTCTGGTTTGACATGTTAATGAGTCGTTTTTAGGAGGACAACTTTAGGATTTCAGAAGTGAAGAAAGAGTGAACGGGCATAGAATAGGACGAATGGACGTGAAATAGCGAGACACTAAAAATGTGTCTGAGAGCTGAAAGAGTAAAATATTATAGTAAACATGGCTGTCAGAAAGTCCCCAGAGTGGTTCTTCCAGGAAACCAGCATCACTACTCCAAGGAATATTTATCCCAAACACATCTTACATGCTGAAAAGTCATGCTTATGGCATTTGGCCTTTTGCATTTGATTCATTATGTATTATTATACAATTTTAAGGTTTTAAAATGTCTTCAGGCCAGTTTTTCAAGGGTTTACAGCCTGGCTTTTCACAAACAATTAATATGAACAGAGCAAAGTTAATCACTCTTCAATATATCCATTCAAGCCAAACCTGAAATACAACACTTCTATCTTTTAAAGCTTTCTGGATGCGACAGCATGAACAAGTCATGAATGTGTCACCGGCTACCATCACAGCACAATCTTTTCAAGTCTTTTTCTGTCTTTTGGAGACAAAGATTATGATATTTACCAAAAGGTATGTGGTGCTATTGTACTGTCAAACGTGGAATGGTAAGAATGTCATTTGAACGAGTTTCTTTGTAAGCTGAGGGTGTTTCAGAAACCTTTACTCTGCTTTCTGGAACTCAAGAGGAGACAATGAGTAATGTCTGAAGACTAAAACAGTCTTAAAGTTAAAGAGTTTGCCTACAAACTCAGAATCATATCACACAAACTTACTTTTTTCTTAGTTTTCAGTGCTTACAAACAACAACAAAAAATTTGGTCAAGTTAATTTTTTTTAAGAAACATAGTGTATGAAACACAGTCACACTAAGTAATGTTCAGGAACAGCTGTTTTTTTTTTAGAGAAGCCGCCTTCTCTAAAAACAACTTCCACAAGACATGAAGAAATACAAAAGAAATTTCAAGATGATGAGTAAAAATGTCTCATACCTGAAACTTCTGTCAAACGTTGAGAGTTTGAGCGACGATGAGCTCTGAGTAACCAAGTCACACAGCCACAGTCACACAGAGGGGCTTGAAAGGCGGCTCTATTGTGAAATGAATAACAGCTGCTAGCAAATCGTCACCTCCCCTGTCCCCTCCCCCAAAGAAAGAAAAGAGGAGGGGAGAGAGAGAGAGAGAGAGAGAGAGAGAGAGAGAGAGAGAGAGAGAGAGAGAGAGAGAGAGAGAGAGAGAGAGAGAGAGAGAGAGAGAGAGAGAGAGAGAGAGAGAGAGAGAGAGAGAGAGAGAGAGAGAGAGAGAGAGAGAGAGAGAGAGAGAGAGAGAGAGAGAGAGAGAGGATAACAGACTAGACCAGATGAGCTGCGAGGATAAAAACAACAAAAAACCACGACACAGTCAACTGATTCCTAAAACAACCACATGAATAGACAAACTTTCTATTTAGAAACTGAAATAAAGAAGATCAACTGCAACATATTCACAAAAACAAAAATGACAGAGACATGTAAAATGAACACCAGGTTCAAAGAGTTTGTCTATTTTATCACACAAGATACAAATATAAGAAACAATCTTGTTATCTCCTTCTCGCACGCACACCAGGGACATAATGATCACATGAGGGTTTTGAGAATAACTTTCACAGTTTTATGCAGTCTGAATTCACATTATTACAAATTTACATAAATCTGCTACAGTGCAAATGTGCTTTTCTATATAGTTGAGATCTAACCAGTCTATTAACTTTTTGTCATTTAAAATTACAATTCAAAGCCAAACTTTGACAGTATTTCTTGTACAGTTTTCACCTTTTTCACTAGTTCATTTTCACTTTTGTGTAATGTGAAATGCAGAATGGTACAGAAAAACTAATATTTTTATAAGCACCAACAAAACAAAACCTCTGAATTATTAAAAAGTCATAAAATGGCACACAATTTGAGAACTACTTCAAAACAACAAATTGACACAACACATAAATAATAGCTCACATTCTCTTTTCTACAGGGAATAAAAAACCTACATATTAAAACTGGGGTGGAGAAGCAATTATGTAATTGTTAGTATTGCAGGCAGTAAAAGAAAAACAAGTCAACAAGTTTATTTGGAAGATTTATTTTCTGACTGACAAATCAAAGACTCTTTTCTTCAATGTTGGAAAACAGCTATTAATCCCGACAAACAAAATACAGGAAGCGGGTAAAAAAAGTCCAATTAAGAGCTACGTCAAAGGGCACATTCAATTTACAAAAAACAAAACATGCAAAAACAAACAAACATCTTCAGAAACATGAGGACATAAGAGAATAATCTGTGGGCCAAATGTGCCCCTAACTCAAATAAAGACATTAATAAAAGTAGTGTTTTCAATTTATAATTAAGAATAAAATGGCGACCGGCGCTTGCCTCTTAAACACCACACACACACACACTCGCACACACACAACAAGAGCTTTATTGGCACCAGCCATGCCAACAGCGCTGCCATTTCAAGAGGGAGAAAGACAGCCAAGGACCTGCTGCCAACATTCACTTCTAGCCTTCACACAACGTCTCGGAAACATTCTCAGAATGTTTATAATGTGAAACCGTACGCTTAGGTTTCAATACAATGCATCCAACTGCATATTTAAGTTTGTTTAAAGTGTAAAATAATACTTCTATTAATGTCGTCACGACTAATAACGGTCATTATGTGATCCATGTCTTCTGTATAGAACTGGTGGCATTGTAAACAGCAAGCTCTTGGGTTTAGACGGTTCACAGGCGTCAGCACACCGTAATAAGTCACCTGATCCGTTTGTCATGAGAAAACACTCATTAGTAAGCACTTTCACACAGACCTTTGTGATGTGTTTACTAAACGAATCTCAAATCAGGAAAATCTGACATACAAAAATCAACTGAACAATAGGAAGTCCAAGACAGGGAGAGAAGTTGGCTAGAGCTCATATTGTTCAACGTTCAAGAAGTCATTTAGTTTGGCACTCAAGCAAGATTATTTAGATAAGAAAAATGATTTAGAAGTAGGCTGACATTCCCTACGTATCATTAACTTTGGAGAGATGTTGCTACGTGCAACGAAGGTTATCGTTTCACCGAAACATCAAGTAACAGGAATTCTAAAGGCACAGTATGACATTTCGGTCCCGCTAGAAATACCAAAATGAACTGCAATCCTTTGTAAACGTACACCATTAATCAACAGTGAATGTCTAACGTGGGATCCGTGTGACCCACAATAGCAAACATTCAGAAACGGACAAAGTTGATACGATTACGTACGCCGCTGCTTACATACTTTGTGCAATTCACATCCTTATGAAATCAAATGCAGCGTTACAAAAGCGAGAAACAAGGAAAGATTTCACAAGAAGAAACAAAGAAATCCAGTGAGAGTTTTGAAGCACCTCCCCGTCCATCCCACCTCCTGCTTTACTGCGTTTGTCTTGGGTAGGACTCATGGTATACATTGCAAAAAGAGAAAGAGAGCTTTCACGTCACCAAAGCAATATGTGTTCGTGGATCAGAAACTTGAGTAAGGAGTAGAACAACATTCTTTATCCAAAACAACTTATTCTCTATTCCTAATGTCTAATCTAAATGATGAAATCTGACTGAAGCCAACAATGCTGTTGATCAAGATACATGTTTTGACATGCAATCATGTTTATCATCAGCTACAGTTCAGCCCAGCTCTGCTGTCACCTATCATACAAACATGTCATCTTTTTCTGTTTTTCCTAAAATATCTAAAATTCAATCTCTATCCAACTTTCTATATCCATCTCATCCGAACCTCAATCAGGACTCTCGTCGTTTGTACACATCTCGAGAGCTTTTCAATCTACTATCAGTCCCTATCAATCTAAAAACACTTCATACTTATCCTATCTACTTCATCTAGTTTCCCTCGTCCATCTTTACCTGCCGTCTGATGAAGAGCTGGGCCTTACTGAGGGCTGTGTGTGAGCATGTTCAGTGGCCTGGGGCTTCTGGGACATCTGTCATTTACAGACAGCCTGAGAGGTTTTAGGACAAAAGGCATCTGTATGCTGCAGAAAAAGGGGCAGGGGAATTGTGTGGTGGTGGAGAGGAGGAGGAGGTTCTCTTTAATGTGAAGGGTTACGATTTCAGAGCCTTCATTCCTCCCATGTCTGCTGTCTACTGTAAACTCTAGTCTCACACTAGAGAGAGAGCGAGAGAGAGCGAGCGAGAGAGAGAGCGAGAGAGAGAGCGCGAGAGAGAGAGAGCGAGCGAGCGAGAGAGAGAGAGAGAGAGAGAGAGAGAGAGCGTAGTAATAAAAACATCTGGAAGGAATTTCCAGTGAAAACCTCTGTGCCCAGAAAAGGGGGTTTTCACTGCTTGGGTGTAACTCTCAAAACAAAAAAAAAAAATTCACCACCAAAATCAAGAGGAAAAATAAGAAAATAGATTTCAAATGATTAAATTAATAATTAAAATAATACAAATAAAATAACTAAAATTTCCATACAAAGTCGACATCAATCCAAAAAGATTCTCATCTACTGTCACTACCTTTATTTTTGTAAGATCCAGCGATTCCTGTTGGATTCTTATTACTTATATTTTTATTAAAACCAGTGCACCAGCACTACAAAGACATACAAATACTATTATATAAATCAAATGTTATATATATCTTTAAAATCTAAGACAATTTTCCTTACAGAAAAAATGTATTTTTTTCTTTTGATTTTGAGGTGAAATGATCTAGACACATTCTTAAGGTTTCATTACATTCAACAGCTGACATTTGCTCACTTATCTATCTGATGTCAGGGGTTGAGTGGAGCCTGTAATTTGGTCAAATCCCTACAAGAGCGACACACAAAAACAGGATCCTAAGAGAAGATTAAATTTCTCTCTTATTTCTTGTCCTGTTCCCATGGGAACATCAAAGACTGGTTTACAGAAAGAGAACCTCTTTCATTCCATAGTTCACAAAAACAACCAAAAGAAATCAAAATAAAAGAATAGGAAGTGAGAATGTTTGATTGTGCAGGTGGACGGTGTGACGTAAGGGATGCCCGACTGGGTTTGTCATTTCCCCAAGAGCTGTTTTCTCTGCTGTTCCAACAAAGATTCAAGATGATCTGCTCGCTTTAATGCAGCCTAAAAGACAGATAGAGACAACACATTACTAACAAATCAGTCACTTTTAATGCAGTAAAAAAACCAGGGGATCATCCACTTTAAACATGTAAGGGCTGTTACATCAGATGAGTTTCATACCTCGTGCTGTTTCCTCAGGTTATTCACAGTCTCTTCCTTCTTCAAAATCGCTGACTTCACTCTAGATACAAAAGAAAGGAATCAGGAAGTCCATTAAAACACACTTCATTGTTTGACAAGTCAAATATTTCCTTTAAACTCATTGTTTGTAAAGTGCATCTCTCACCTCTGATGCACCTCCGCCAGCTCCTCTTCTTTCTCTCGGCTTACTCGCTCCACCTCTAATCGGAGTCGTGCCTTTGCCTCCGATACCTCTATTTTCATCCTCTTGTTCTCTTCCTCCGTCTCCACCAACCGCTCCGCAAACTCCTGCCGGATCACCTCGGCCAGACCGCGACGCTCTTCTGATAACTTATCACGTGCCTGTGACACACATGACACAAAGAAATTAATTTTAATAGAAAGATAAATGGCACAGCAGGAAATCTACTTTTGCATATTGTTTTGCTATCAAGCTCATTACTAAAATATTCACTAATGAACTATAATTGTTAAGCTCAGATGCATTGTAATTCCCAGCCCAACTGATGAAAAAACACACGGAAGAAGGCATTTATTGACTCGTTGGTTCTGTTTAACAACTTTAAACATTCTGTACAGCCGTGTTTGCTCGTTCTTATCTCTAAATCCTGCAGAATGACAGCAGCAGTCAGTCGGGCGTAGAGAGGGCCAAAAGTCATCTAGTTTGTTACACCTCTAGAGGAACACGTTAACTAGCGTGTGGGATAAACATGCGTGTGTGGATTTATCATGTAACATGATCACCTGATTTCTGTTGATGGTCAAACAAGCTGCTGTTTGTGTCTGGGATGGAATTAAGAACTGGTTCCAGTTCTTAGTAGTAAAAACATACTGGAACTGAGTCATTTTTATAACAAAACTATACTGGAACTTGCAATCTGAATGAGACCGAGCAGTTCATTCAAGTCATTGCTCTCATAATATCTAGCTGAAGTGCAATTAGACTCGTGAGAAAAAAGAAAACCCCCACAAAAAGGAAATAAAAGTATTCTGTTGTTACACGTTAAGAATTATTATCATCATTTATTAAACAGTAAAACATAACCATTTGGAATTAAATATCACAACCAGAAACTTTACATTTTTTAGGGTTCCTATCCTTTTACTGCTCTTAAACTACTGCACAAAGGGCCTTTACGAGTATAACCGTAAAGTAAAATGTGCACCGCCTACAATAGACTCTGTGGCTTTACGAGGCACATTTATTGACCCTTGATAAACAGCACCCCGTGACGACAGTTACCTGGGAGAGGTCGCTTATCTCCTGCTCGTTCTGTCGCAAGAGCGACTGCAGTCGGAGGAGCTCCGTCTCCATCTCGTTCTGTTTCTCCCTCATCTCCTGCTGTTTCTGCAGAGCCGTCCGCTCCGAACGCTCCAGATCTCTGAGCTCGCCCTCGTATTTCTCCCTCACACGCTTTATCCTGCGAGCATAAGCTTTTAATAATGATTGGGTATGATTTTGTGGGACATTTGACTTGAATCTTTGTGGTTCAAACAGAGATGGGGATCGAGAGGTAAAAGTTATAGATTCAGATTTGATGTCTGTGATGCGGGCGAGTGACACTGACATCCTGTGCTCTGTACAGACACACAAACAGGAAGCGGAAACACACACCGGTTGTCGGACGATCTCTCGCACTCCTCTCTCGCTCCTCTGGTTTCCTCCTCTAGTCTCTGAATGGCCAGCTCGATCTCGGTGTCTCTCCCTCGACGCACTTCCTCTTTCAGCTCCCGCTCTCTGCTCAGCAGCCACGCTTCCTGTCAGAGGAACATCATGTTAAGACCATTTAATCTCACACATTTAACATACATTACCCAAGACAACTTCCTTGCACCCATGGCCCACATCTACCACCTTATATATATATATATATAATTCATCTTTATTCACTCTCTTAAATAAGCAAATGTCTGTGTCTTGTAACTGCATAGCGAGTTATAGATGCGATCAATGGCATCGGATTGCATCTATAACACGTCATGTCAGGGGATTTTTTTCTCTCTCAAAGAGTTTTTTTGAATCCCTGATCACTGACTGTTATATTTCCATACATGTAAAGCTGCTTTGGTACAATGATCTTTGTGAGAAAGCGCTTGAATTGAATTAACAGCACGACTGAAGGGTTTTTTATACAAAAACTTGTCCACGTGGCGGGTAAACAAAGCATCCGTGAGATAAATCATGCATGATCTACTCTGAAGATTTATCTTTCAGCAAACATACAGAATGACAGAGTTCATTTGTTTATTAATATCAGTAAAGAAAAGAATTTGATCTAGGATCAAAATTCAAGGATCGAAGATGTATGAAGATGACTTTGATATAATCATTTGAAATAGTCATAAGAGTTGGTAAGAGCACACGAGGATGAAGTTTACATAACTTTGCATAACAAATCAACACCTTTTGTATTGTAGGTATCAGCAACTGGACACACTCATTGACACGCTCATGTAAAACATACATACAGAGGCTCATAAATGGTCTTAAACCATCAACAACAAAATACTGACTAAACCAACATGTATGAAAATATTTTGTCCCTTTTAAAATTTGCATGTTTTTTTTTTTTTAATGCATTGATGCAAAACATCATTAGAAAGTCCTTCGTGGAAATGTTTCTCTGTTTCTCATACGACTGTTAGAAAAGTTTAACTGAGGCGTCATATTGAC
Organism: Beaufortia kweichowensis; assembly: GCA_019155185.1. Classification (NCBI taxonomy): domain Eukaryota; kingdom Metazoa; phylum Chordata; class Actinopteri; order Cypriniformes; family Gastromyzontidae; genus Beaufortia; species Beaufortia kweichowensis. The sequence goes on along the minus strand of CM032808.1, from coordinate 15,969,292 downwards.
ATTTGAGGGTTGAAAGAGGAAGCGTGTGAAGGTTTTGATAATGCCGTTCCTGCTGTTGTACAAGGTCACATCTGACACGCACGACCACTTACTTCTTTTTTTATGTAATTTTCTTCCCATGTCTGTTTTTCAATTTCAAGTCTTTCCTTTAGGGCTTTCATTTCAACCTAAAAACACACACACACACACGCATGTTAAATTCAAATAACTAAAAATCAAGTGTTGAACATTACTAACTGTTAAAGTGTTGCGTGTTCGTTACCTGGTGTCGTCTCTCCTGTTCGTCTCGGCTCTTCTCCAGCTCTTCTCTGAGCGCTCGTCCTGCCAGACAGCTGTTGTCTTCCAGCTGTTTCCTCAAGTCTTCCAGCTCCGCACGCTGCCTGTTGTGCACAAACACACACAATCAGTTCATGTGTTATCCCACAATGTCAACAACTGCTTATAGATTCACCCCAAACTAAACTTTCTATAGAAATAAATACCGCCATCACCGATGCATTAGAATGACCTTTGAACCTGACCTGGCTGCCAGCTGTGCGAGTCGCTCTTTCTCCTCTGACACCTCCTTGTAGAGGCGTCTCCTCTGCTGCTCCAGAGCGTTCTCCTCCTCCTGCAGCTGTTTCTCAAACCTAAGATTAACACATACCTCACTAAATGATTGTGCCACTTTGCTTTAAACGGTTGTGATAAGCGTGTTAATGTGTTTTCTAGCAAACACGGCATTTACCACTCGCTGTCTCTATTTACATGCACACAGGTGACCTTGTTTAGACATGACGATTAGCATCTTGTGGGTGCGGTTGTGTCATTACCTGATTCATCTGATATGATTTGGATACTAAAAATAATGCAGGACGCACAAACGTCCATAACCTAGACATTCCTAGTGAATTAATCACATGCTTTAGGTTGAGGGATTAATGTGACTATTTCATACACACAAAAAAACATGAATCACCTCTTTCTCAGTTGCACTGACTGATAAATAACAGCATTTTTCCCTCAATAGTGTGCAAGTTTAGCCATGTATGAGCAAAACTATAAAACAAATCTCTGTGTGCTATGTGTGTGTGTAAATATAACACACATGTATGACCCACACATCTGTGTAACAGATGTATGTAAGTGTGAAGCGGACACATGATCGTGTCATGTCTGAATACCTCTGTTTGGCCAGTTCTCTCTCTCTCTGACACTGCTCGTCCTTCTCTCGCTCCAGCTGCTGTCGTAGTTCCTCGCTCTGCCTGACGTAGCGCTGGGCGGCCCTCTCGTCCGCCTGAAGCAGCTCAGCCTCGTGAAGGACTTTGAGTTTTTTCAGCTCCTGCTTGTGTTTGGAGATCAGCTTCTGAATTTCTGGCTCCAGACCTGAGGTCATATAAGAGGAAAGAGATGGAGCGAATCTAGTTCAGCTTTTCCAAACGAATGGAAACTGTTTGGAGGACCGCTGAGCACATCTGGCTGTGGTGTTTGGGCATCAGCATAATTTTGGCCATAACGTTTAAACAAAGGCAGTCAAAGTTGTGGCTGTGTTTAATTTGGTGTTTGAGGACACAGAAGGAATATGGGGAAAATGGTCAGACAGGCCTGAAAGGGTGTTGTGGTCTGAGAAATGGTACGCTGGTGTAGACGGATGCGTTTCGGTGACCTCTGCTAACCTTTTACTGTAATCTCCTTGATCTTTTTGGTCTTCTCGTCAATCCATTTTTCTCTGCGGATCTTTTCCGTAGCGCTCATTAATTCCTTCAGCTTTTTAATCTCCTGCGAGGATGGAGAGCGATGAAAGGAACGAGAGAAAAGAAGAAAACAATCAGAAGGGCGAGCCACCCCGTGATAAAAAAAACCCCAATTATATTTACGGACATGTTTATGTTGACATAGTAAACCACACAAATGTTACTGAACAGGTCTGTGTATTAATTAAAATGTAATTTTGTTTACAGTGTTGTTAAAGCAAGTTGAGCAAGCACAAATTTATTTTAGCTCCAGGTTGGAGCTACATGTACTAAGTAATTAGACTGATTGTATAAATGATAAACAGGGTTACCGACTCTGAACACTGTGCACAACAGACACGCGGCGAATGCAGAATATAAATAGAGATGCAAAAGAGTGAAAAATCAAGATGAAGTTAGGTAAGAAAACAAGAGTTACCTCACACATGGGACCCAGAATTTGCCACACCTACAGGCAGAAAGACAGACACGATAACAGCAGAAAGAAGAAACAAAAGTTAGAAGAGGCAAAAGCAGAGAGACAAACACACAAGCTCAAGTTTAGACAGATGTGTGAGAAACGGTGACAGCAGAGGAAACCACAGTGAAAACCATTTTGTCAACACAATCTAGACTGATGGACTATGAGAAAGTTTACTAACTAGTAGTGCATTTAAGGCTTGTTTGCCTTGGTTTTAAAACATTGTCCCCATTTCCTTTGTTGTAAACCACAAAATGAACAAAAACTAAATGAAAGGATCATTCCAGTATGCATTGCATATTCAAACTTGATTTGATACGAGTAGTTACGCTACAATCAACAGTCTATAGCACCCATTAGGGCAAAACAATATACTAAAATATCACATATGATCTGTTTTTATGTACTGCAAAAGTAAAAGACACTGATGGTCTTTTCACGAAAATGAATATGTTGATTTTATTTATTCATTATGAAAATATTATTTGAAATATATTTATATAAATGAATATAAATGTATAATTTAAGGTCGTACTGTATGAACTCCTTTTCGTTGACTCTAAAGAAATGTAAATGACTCTTTTCTTTCTTGGATCCTTCTTGAAGCTTTTATTGTACAGAAAAGAGCTATAAGAACATTTATGATCTGCTTTCACAGAACAGGTCCAGGATCAGCTCACAGCCACCCAAATCCTCTTTTAAATGAACTCACCAGTTCATGTTGTTCCTGCATCTGAGCTATCTTCTTATTGTACTTCTGATCCACCTGCTTTAGTTCCCCGACCACTTCCTCACAGCGTTCACTCAGGGCCTTTTTATCATCAATCAGCTAAAAAAAGACAGATAGGGTTAATGTTTCTAACAGTGATTCAACATTCAACAGATGTTTGTCATGTGTGCATATAAAAACTGTTTTACAAAAGGTTATAGTCTATAAATTTCAGGTGGATCGTGTTGTATAACAGGTTTTTACCTGGTCTATAAACGTCAGGTGTCTTTGTATAGTAGCTTCATATTGCTGTTTGTGCAGCTGAAAGTTACGATTCAGCTCTTTTTCCGTTTCCTTCACGTGACGAATCGTCAGCTCCCTCTGCTGGGCCTAAACAAACATACATCAGTCTCAATCTTAGACAGCATCTCCACAGGCCCCTTTTGCATACTAGACACAAAACTTTTAGATGTTTGTCATACCAGTGCTGTCTGCAGCATATTAATGGTGCGTTTCTTCTCGTCCAGCTCCAGTTTGAGTCTCATCATTGATCCTGTGACCTCAGCCGCCGTAGCTGATGCTTGTTCTACGACTGCTAAATCATCCTCCGACAAAACCACCTAGACACACAGACAAATATATAACTTCTGCACTGTCTGACACAACACAAAACATAACTTTATATGCTCACTTCAGTTGCGTTTACCTCTCTGTGTGATCCAGATGTGACCGATCGCGGTCTCTCCTGCTCGGATTTCTCCATCTCATCCAGGAAGCTCATAATGCTTTGCAGTTTGGCCTCAGACAGAAGGGCGCCACCATCTGGTAGGGCAGGAGTCTGACTCAACTGTCTGTGCCGTTCCACGTTATCAGTCGTCAGGGAGTTGGAGTCTCCATCCTGTGAAGAAAACAGCTCATTCAGTCATCTGTATGGCTATGACGTCACAACCATAAAAACATTACGCACATCAGTGTTTATTCAATATTCAGTATAGATGTTGCCTAATTACAGTAAAAGTTCTTTATGTGCTAACTGTAGTATCAAAAGCTGAAAAAGTCACCTCATCAATCCACGAATACTTGTCCTTCCCGCAGCTTTTAGGCTCTGACAGTCTCTCCGGCTCTTCTTCTAAGAGTTTCAACGTGTCCAGTAAATCATTCAGGGTGGTTTTTGACTGAGCCCTGCTCGATGACGCCCCCTGCCGGTGGTCTTCCATACTTACAGACCTGTGTAAGATCTCCTGTGGGAATGAGCTTGATTTAGCGCAAGCTTTAGTATTTGGTTTACAGTTGAGCGGTTTGTGGTGAGGGATTACCTGAGAACACTGAGAGCTTCTGCAAAAAGAACCATCGGGTGACGCCGGCCTTAGATCGGTCACATGGTCCAGATCGGACACCACATTCACATTAGAATCTGAAGGAGGACAGTCGAGACAAATCAAACTTTATAACTCAACTCATTTATGTGACAAAATTCAGAATTAGTTTGATGAGCAGTACACACCTGTGTTCTTAGTTTTGATATCAGTGGGAGAAGATGGTGAACTCTTGGCAAGTTTTTTACGGCCCACTTTCCCAGCATGCCTCAGCGCCTCCATCTCCTCCTCTGCTATCTGCTGAACCTCCACGGCCCTTTGAGCTCTTTTCTGCTGAAGCTCCTGTTACACACACAAATTCAGATGTGCATGTGAAGACACAAAACTTCCAGTATTCAAATATTGCAAATGCACAATTAATTAAGGGGCTACGTGAATGGACAGACATTTTTAAGTGTTATATACCTGTATGGCAGTGAGTCGAGCCAGACGGGCTTTCTCCTCTCTGATGCGTTTTCTTTCATCATCTTTCTTCTTCGTTGATTCAGAGGTTTGCTCCTCTGCTCTCTGTTCCTTCTCCTGAAGAAAGAACCGAGAGAAAGAGAACCATAAAATCACTCATAAGAACGTACTGATACCAGCAGCTTGAGTAACTTCTACTCAGTTTACTCATCGATGCCCACTGCTGGTCTACATTTGAACTACACTTAACATCTCAAACAACTAATGCATTACCTTCTTTTTAGATGCAAGAAGTTGTTTCAGTGCATTCTCATTGGCTCTTTTTCTGTTGACATGGCGACGAAACCAACGCTGGATAGTAATAGCTGCATGGTTTACCTGCTGAATAAACCTGAAACAAGAAGAGTTTCAGTATTTAATATATTCATAGACGTAACCATGTAAAGAAGCCATTCTAAAATGCCTTACGCTTCATGTTCAGGAATATTATGGGATATTTCTGACCTCTCTGCCTCCTCTTCAGTCACCTCTCGTCGGCGAGGTTGACCTGGGCTTCGGGGGCTGTTGTTGTTGGAGCCTGACGATGCCGAGGAGAAGTTCTTCTGAGACTTTGTGAGAGAACCGCCAACATCTACCAATACATCATCATTCACTGTGGCTTTGATGATGTTACTGGTGAAACAGAGGGGAAGAAATCTTGTGATTACAGTGAAAAGGCGTACTTGAGCAAAGGACTCGTGTTTAAAAATAGCAGTGCAATCACACCACATGCATTATGAACCTACTTGAAGGAGGGTTTCTGATTGGAGCTCTTGGGCGTGAGGGGCTTCTCTGAATGGTTGTTATGGAGAATGGTGGTCACAGAGTTCCCCACAGCAGCTTTATTGCTCCTGAGAGACAAAACGCACATATTGACATAGTCTCATAGTGTAGAAGTTGCACCGATAAAATAAAACAATTAGTCAAACTTTAACAAGCATGAGGTGCTTCTGCATCTCAGTCGTCATGGTAACAGCATCATTCCCACCTGTTGTTGGCAGTAAAATTGGCAGCCAGAGAGACTCCAGCTTCTCTCTTCTTCAGTCCTGTAGGAGAATCGATGCTGCAGGTGCTGTGAGAGCTGCTGGGCACAGGAAACGCTCTCGGCTGCTCATCCTGAAAACATTTCAAACCAGTCATACAAAAGTGCTACAAAACTCACGGGTGATGCAAGTTTTCCCACAGTTTAAGGCTTCCTGAGTTCAAACATGTTGTGTGTAATGATTATGAAAGCATCAACATTATGAAAGATTGCAAGGGGATATTGTTTACTATTGTTTCTAAAGTACATTTTATGAATGTATATCAGTGGTATTATTTCTATAGATTTTTGTGGTATTGCACAAATACAATACAAAAAGAAAATTATGATGATGATATCCATTGTAAAGATATGGTATTTTTTTAATATGACGTCTGTTTAATCCAATCACTTGACCTGCCACTAAATGACCTGCATCAACATACAAAATGTTGTATTTTACTGAATTTTTTTTTACTGCATTTTGTTTCAAATATTGTAGTACTCTAGCATGTTTGTGTATTGTTACACTACCATTTAGTGCCATACATATGATTAAAAAACTAAACACAATAGGACCTGACAACTAAAATTACTTGAGACAAGAAAAAGCGGTGGCTTATGAGTTGTAATGAACAGTACCAGGATGTTCCAGGTAGTGCGGTCTTTAGACGTCTTGGAGAAGCTGGCCAGTTTCCGGCGTCCATCAGAGCTGCTGTTAAACAGAGCCAGGAAATCTTCTGTGTGACCATCACTGCCATCAGACATACAGGAAGGAAAGACAGAAGAGGTGAACATACCATAAGCATAAATACAACCAGACTCAGAAACCTTCAAATAATGATAGTTAATGATAGTGTTGTGGTGTTATTCATAAAAATATTAGAATAATCTAGCCTGCATTTTCCTTTTTCAAGGAAGCAAATCAAGTCCATGACCAGAGAAACATCTCCAACTTGGTAAGTCTCGTATCAGACTACCCAAACTAAACCTATCAGACGAGCATATGGAAAAAAGACCTCTTTTTTGAAAGTTAGAACAGCTGAATTGGGTCCACAGAGGAATGCATTTAAAGCACCAGATGTCCACAGGCATATGGCAATCGCATTTAAATTCCACCAAACCTTCGACATGGTTTTCGCCCCTACATCTGACCTGACCCATCGGCATCTGTGGCAGTATGCGAGTGTTTTGGGGGTGTATGGGGCGCCTAGCGTCAGCTGGTCCGATGAAAAGCGATTCAAGCCTCATTCAAGAATGACATTCCTCCACGTTTCACCCTTTCAAGCGATTCAGAAAGACGAGAGGTCATGGAATGACAATTATTAAACACCAGAGGGAAGGGGGAGGGGTATTAGGTCGTTCTTCATTTAAAACCCCTGTGGCATCCCAGGATGCAGTGGGAGGGGAGGGCAGAGCTGGCAGCTGCCGGACAAAAGAATTTCAGCATGCGCACACTTCTGCTTTCACTACGGCCTAATCGGAGTGAAACCGGAGACCCGAACCCCTCTCCTGACAAAGCTGAACACACCCCCCCTCTTTCTTGCCTTGTGCTTCAACCGTTGAGGCCACAATAGCTATTGTCTGGGAGAAAACCGAAATCACTCGACACCCAGCTGTTGCTGCTTTAAGGGTAAAAACCTACAAATCTCAAAGTTTTGGAGTTGATCGATCAACCATAGCACATCATGGCAGAAGAGAGTGCATGTAGACATGTGCACTACACCTGTACAGGCATGAACATGCCAACACTGCAAAAACATCATACATGTGGGACAAGCTGTCAGTTAACCAGCATAGCTGGAGTGATACTACCTATTTTCCCTTGAGCAGAATCTGAACAGAACTGCAAAGAACAGCTGATGTGTTCATTGATTTCCCCCAGAAATCAGTGAAAACATGATTAAAAAATAAAGTAAATTGTATTTTGCATAAAAAAGTCATTGTAGAAACATCAAGAAACTTTATGAGCATTACTCATACATGCATCATGATCAATTTTCATTACCATGTTTTGTTTTTGACGCTTTTAAACTGCCATATGCGACTAGATATAAATACAGTTTCTCATTAGATTCTCAATATTGCAATACAAGGTTTTTCACATCCATTTATGATTTTTCTGAAGGCAGAATGACAGATGGTTTTGTACCTGGGGCTTGTGTTGGCCTGCTGGTTCACCTGTGTGGTGCTGTTGGACCGACGCAGGTTTTTAATTGCCCGTGAGCTTCCAAATCCAGTTTCAGGCTGTCATCAACAGAGAGTGATAAACAGTCAAAATCACATATCAGACCTACTAAAGCCGTAGATAGATCAACTTTAAAAACATAAGTGTTTAAGAAGTCAGGAAACCAATAATAATTTTCAAACATGATGCAGGTTTCCATAATGGTAACATATAGTCCCTTTGTATTTACTTTGGCACATATAAAAGCATTTGTTGAGCCTTAATACAACACAACCTGCATGTCCTGCAAAACCATAAATACACAATATGAAACATCTCTGTTTACACAATGCTCTTACACAAGAGGACACAAGAAAATACATCAGATTCTCTTGTCAATCATTACATAAACCTTAGACTTACCAAAGTGTTTCGTTTCCCCCGGCCGTCGCTGGCCACAGATACAGATATGGAGCGAGAGAAGTGTTTTCCAGGAGAAGCGCTGCTGGGTCTGCGGCCCATCGTAAGCTGGGAACCCGTCAGACTGAGGTCCAGCACGTCTCCTGCTGTGGATGCGGACGGACTGCGAGTTGGATGCATCCTTACTTAAACTGAAAGACAAAAGGGGAAATTCGGTCATTAAAAAACTCGAATACAGAAGCAGATATGGTGGTCATCCTATAGATGAAAAGCAGGTGGGATGTGATAAATAATGACAACTCACATTAACACTAAAATAATGATGATATTGACCAAAGTCATGGACAGGTGTTGTGTTTCCATGGAAACGTATTTAAAATACTAAATGCCATCATATATAAAGAGATATTATTAAAACACTGTAAAAGCAATCAAGATAATGAATAGATGTACATATTTACTTTATGAAATTTAATTGACACCGTATATAATAGTCTTATTTATCTTATCACTAAATCAAACAGGCAATAAAGCTGTTATAGCTCATTAAAATAACCTACAATATATATATATATATATATATATAAATTCATATCTGAATATGATAGTCTTTCTATAAATATTATCTACAAATAAACAAAGACATTCAAAGGCCTCTTCTCATTTAGACTAAAACATGACATGGGTTAACACACAACACATTTTGTGATGTTTACATTCTCAAAAACATAAACAATTGTGTACTTGAATCGTTCATAGATGTTACAGTTAAACTACAGCGATGGCGAAACTGTCTTTCTTGCACCACTTCTTGCTAGCATCACAAACACGACACAAACTGAGAAGCTAACGCTTACCTCATCTAAATAGTCCACATGAGATGAAGAAAATCCTCTTTATATACAAATAAGAGACTTTTATTAGACGTTTATTTCCCGTTTAAAGCGCCTCACAGTGATATCTCGTCTGTATCAACTCCACAGCGCAACATCTTCTCATTGGCAACCACAAAACATTCAGAAGCTCCTCCCATTTATATTTCTGATTGGTGGAGCGGGGAAGAATCCGGCGATCTGATTGGCTGGATAGTTGAGTCTCTCTAAATGATGTCGAAAGGGGCGTGACGCAAAGGCAAGGTCGGTAGGCGTGTAGCACAGGCGGCAGATGTGGCGTCACATTGAGCCAATGAGAGAAATGATTTATGATTGTGACTTATTATAAACGACAATAAAAAGTTAATGTCATTTGACTAAACACTAATTAAGCTAATATATTTTATTATTGCAGTTATCTATTTGTTCATTTGTATTAGTTCTTTTTTATATGAATATATTATTATATTAGGTAATACTTTTGCATCCTCAAAACAAATATATTACTCTGAAACGATTACTGTACTGTAAAGATCTAACTTTATTTATTTATTTAACAACAAACATTACATGTCTCCTAATATTTTTCGCTTTGGATATTGGCGTCAGCTAAATATAACAATATTAACAATACTAAACACTATAACAATACTATACTATAATCTACTTAATAATTGGTCCCTGAATCAAAGGTTTAAACAGATCCCCAAACATTAAAGTGCTCGACTATAAAGGCACATTTAAAGATTGCTTTCAATCTATTGTATTAATAAAAAAAAAGACAAAAGGATTTTATGCATTGAAATGAGTCATAATCATACAACATACAACATTAAGACAATACCCATGGACATATAATAATATCAAAGGCGACCAGATCGCATTGATGAATCACTTGTTCTTCGTAGATCATTCCGGGTTGGAACATTTCATTGTTTGAACTCCACTGCGAGTTTCCAGATTTCGGCCGCTTTGGCTAGTGTGAGTTCCTCTGGAAGACTGTCTAGACCAGGAAAAGAGTTGATGTTCTTCTCTTCCAAACAAGATTCCATAGTGGACCTGATGCTATGTGGTGAGACACAAAAGTAGAGAGGGGGAGGGTGTTTAGTTTTTGGTGGGGTTTAGGATCAACAGTTAGCGCTGCTGTCTATTGTTCCCAGCGCACACATTCCTTTTCTCTACGACCAGCTGCCTGCTCAGTAGGTGACCAGAGCAGGACAGTCTGACAGATGGAAACCTGGGGGGGTCAAAGTGTGCCTCACTTGGGTCTATAGCCCACGAGTCCCTGGGGGACCGCTGGGTCTGGGGGGTCTGCATTGTTGTGATTGATAGTAGACATTCTGGCTAAAAGCTTAAAAGACCCTTATGACTATTTGTGTTGTAGGACGTGGTGCTAAAGACTATCGTTTTAAGTGTATTTACTTAGAAAGCAAAAACATTTCCTAATGCTTTATTTTGAGAATAATTAATCTGAACAATGACATTCAAATGCTTGACATCTTTTGTCCCAACAAAACACTTACTAATGGTCTGTAAAGCAAAAGCCTGTATTGTAAATAAATAAAAAAAACAGTTCTTACTCCCAGTGTGGACCAAAGCCTTCCTCCCCATCACTTTTGATCTTGAGCTGAAGAATCTCATGTAGTTCCAGTAAGAGAATATCGATGTCTGTGACCCCGAGGAAAACCTTCACCTGCTTTCTCTCCTCCGAAGTCAGTTTATCTCGGAATTGTTTGGGCAGTCGCTGGAATGGATCCTGTTTCGAAGATTACAAGCAAATAGCACAAAACACTAATGAATTAAAGACCAAAACTTCACAGATATGTACAGAATCATTTCTGTCATAAAGAAGCGTTTTATTAGTGGTTAATAGCTATTAAGAGACATCTTTGAACTGTTGTCTGTGGCACACGCTTACTAATAAAAGTCTGGCACACTCTGGCCAACACTTTCACTTGGATTTACAACCCTCAAATGTCCATTCTCTTCTCTTCACACTGTGTTCTGAGGTCAGCAGGTTAGTCGTAATGAGCTCAGATTAGTGACCAGCTAAATAGCTCAGCAGAAGACAGATTTTTATTGAACCATTTTGTGTAGTCAGTAAACGGCAAAAGTAGCTGCCTGTGAAGGGATAGAGTTTTATTTTGACAAAAGGCATGCGTGTATTTTATATAGCATACTAAAAAGTTATATATCTTTTCCTCTCTGACACAATCATTATTTATATACTTCCTATTGGGACCTAATTGGAATCATCTTCCTGTCGACTAATTTTGTGTCTATATGAATCTACAGTAAATCTAAGTAAACAACGTTTCTTTTTTGTGCTCTGGAGAATAAAGAAAGTCATATCAATCAATACGGTAAGTAAATGATAAATAAGGTGAGTAAATGAGGAAAGCAAACTATCCTTTGCAAGGTTAAAATTAACAATCTGACATTACAGACTGAATGTTGGTTTACCTGTTCTTTTCTCATCATCTGTTCACTCCTCCAGCAGGTGAGGAGCTGCCAGGTGGCTGTACACTGACTCAGTCGGTTCTCCTTCAAAGCCTGAAACACGGAAGAAGATAGATGACAAACTGATAAAACAGCTGCTTGCTTAACGATAGAAAAGTCAGGCAGTGATAGAATTTAATATCATTGAAGCATAAGCAGATGTGTTTTTTTGCGCGACTCACCTCAACTATTCTGCTGGAGATGTTCATTTTCAACGAGTCTGTCAGATAGCTCAGCAGCAGAACCTGCGGATCTCCTCCGGTTTTGCCGAGGAAACGAAGCCCGATCTCCACAGCATAAACCGCATCGCAGACATCCGTGAATGAACGCAGCGTTGATCTCATGGAGCTGAGCATAGAGCTCTTCAGTAATTCCTAAAAAAAAAAACGTGACAAACTGAAGGTTCCATACACATGTTTTTATGAGAACATTTAATAAACTGACAGAAGGAAGTCCAAAGGTACCTGAGGTATTTTGGCTCTAACTTCAGCAAGAACCTCTGAAAAATCCTGATGGTGTCTTCTCAGATACTTCTCAGTGTCCTGTGAGTGAGATTTCTCAGATTTTAGTAACCTCTTAAACAACAGACTCATTCTGATGAAAACGATAGTTAAAACTGTGTAAGTGACTCACTGTTTGAATGCGTGGTTTGCCTACGAAAAACCGTCTGCTGAGCTCTCGCTCAATAGCCTGATGATCGTAAGAGCTCACGGTTTGCTGGCCTTTCTCTAAAGTGTAATGGCAGTTAGCTAACACAAGCGGGAGAAACTGTCTCTCTGGGTGACACAGGGCTAGTTGACTCTCAGACAGTGCTACCAAGGGCACTTTATAGTCACTGTAACACATTAGCATGTAAAAACATTCAGAAAAACAGCAATCAATTAGAGACGTATACACATGTTCTCAAACACACACCTTTCTTCTTGGTGACAGAGTTTCCTGGCTTCTACCACCAGACTGTTGTGTGTTTTACACAGGAGGTCTATGATAGCGTGGAGACACGAGCCTGGACCATGACGACTCAGAGAAAGAAACTGCCCAGAACTTTCTTTAGTTATGTCTTTTTCACAAAGTGCATGATCCAAACCCACTGAAGCTGAAATTATACAACAATAAAAGAATCAATGATAAGTTTTAGCATATTCAATTAAAATGATCTGCATCACAACTTTACAGTAAGGTAGTTAATTTATCTAACATGAACTAACAATAAACAATATTCCTACATCATTTATTTATCTTAATTTATGTTCATTTCAGCATTTACTAACTGTAACTGGTAACATTAATTAACGCACAATGAAGTAACAGGAACAATTGATATGAACTAACAAATTTAATATTTTCTAAAAAGCAAAGAGCAGACACATACATTTTTTACTCAGTACATAAAATCGTTTTGTTTTATTTTTTTAAGAAAAAACCTGAGCTTAAGGTACTAAATTCCCACACTATAAAAGCATCTTACCATCATTGACTATTTCCATTCTGAGACGGTTCCAAACCTTCATGAAGATCTCTACTCTTTCCGACAATAATTTCTTCTGATGGCCTGTTTAAATGACACACATCACAAGTCACATTTCTGTGTAAAATACATAAATCAATCAGTTATTTCCTCTGGTAGGCAATAGCAGTAGTATGAATAAGTATGACAAACCAGCAGAAATGCTGTGTAGCAGTGATGCGATGGTATACGTCTCAGAATCTGGAGGAATCAGTTTTGTCAGATCACAAAGCAGGCCAGCAAGAGTCGGCAGATGAATCAGCTGTCTTATGCAATACACCTGATATACACGATCAAATAAAAACCTGAATCAGTCTGGAAAGGCACTAAATTGTGATGTACCAGCAAAGCAGTGTCTGTTATACATGTGTGGAAATACCTTCTTAATAAAATGGGTAAGCAGGGGTGCTTGACTTTGTTCTATCTTTTGGGAGAAGCTCTCCACTGTTAGGACGGGTGAAGGGCTCCAGAAGGCAGAGTGATGTGTGGGACAGTTAGTCGGGAGGTCAAGGAATTTTCCAGGGTCTCCCCTCAGTACCTTTATCAGGGGACTGTTAGAAAGTTTGTTATCAGATGCAATCTGATCCTGTGCACGGTTCAACATCCTGTTTAAATCCTGCAAACAACAAAAGTCAGCATAATGATGCATTCTATAAAACGTTTCTTTGTGACTTTAATTCAAATTTATTACAACTTGCAAAATGTGTAATCAAAAAACAAATGATCAAGAAGGAACAGTGTCCCCTTCCCACGATGCCCATTAAAATACTTACCTGTAAAACAGGATTGATAACTGAATTACAGACTGTGATCTCCCACTGTTCTCTGGATTTGCGTGATGACAGATTGTGGTTACCACCTGCACATGAGAAAATGATGTATGAGATGTTAGTAAAGCAGACAAAACATGCAGACAGAACAACAACAGAAATCTATATTCATGCATTTTAACATTTCATTCATCAGAGCATATATAATGTTTAAATACATCATTTGTTTTCATTTTTGGGCAATTGTGGCTTTTTCAAGCTATTTCAGTGAAAAAGCTCAAGCAGTATTCACACCTGTGGTGGTCTCTAGAAACCTGTTGAGGATCAGATGAACTATAATGGCAGTGTCATCCATGTTGAGATTTAAAGTCTTCCCAAGTATCTCCATGTCCTTCTCAAGATGTTGAAACAGGAATTCAAATACATCTCGAACAGCTGGTTGGATTATATTTCCAATGCCCTGTAAGAACCACCACAGAATGAAAAGATAAAGTACTGCATCTGTCATTTGTAAAAAAAACAATTAATAAACCGTTTCGTAGAATTACTGTACCTGCTGGTGGTGAATGGCCCCTTGCAACATTGCCAGATGAAGACATAGACGAAGCACAGAGGATTGTGATAGAGACAGATTCCTGTTTGGGGCTTCAGAAGACCTTTCAGCATTTCCTAATATATGACCTGATCGTGTCAGATCTGTCAAGGTATGGACTTTAGAAAAACCTTCCACTGGCCTATGATCGTGGCCTCCTATAGGAACTTTACATGTGGCACATACTGACGATTCCATTGGTCTACCACACTAAATATTTAAAAAACAGAAGATGTAAAATTATTCCCAGACCATTATATGCATTATTTCTACTGAATATTATAGAAAATCTTGTACCTTTGTCACAAAGCTAAGGTGACCATTAGCACACACTAAAAAGTAGACAACAAAGAAAATTATAAAAAAAATACTATTTTACATATTTCCCATAGAATATGCTAATAAAGTCACACTTACTATATGGTGTAAGATTCTCGTTCCCGAACCACTGTCTGGCTTCACTGCTGTGGTCATCTGGCATAGTAGGCAGAAACGACCTCTGAAGAAGGGCATAACAATGGGCTTAAAATAAAGACTGTATTTAGATTTCTCATTA
Organism: Beaufortia kweichowensis; assembly: GCA_019155185.1. Classification (NCBI taxonomy): domain Eukaryota; kingdom Metazoa; phylum Chordata; class Actinopteri; order Cypriniformes; family Gastromyzontidae; genus Beaufortia; species Beaufortia kweichowensis. Next base: position 15,954,169 of record CM032808.1, on the reverse strand, counting down.
CACATTGTACTACCCAAAAAGCATAAAAATACAATCACTTTTAAACATACAACTTCTCCAAAGTGTTACTTCTTCATTAGTGTGACTAAACCCTTACTGTCATATTCTGAGGTTGAGAGGAAATCCCATGCAATGGCCTGAGCAGATTGTTTCCACTGTTAAACACTGCACTTGAATGCACCAGAAGCTCCAGCAGAGGACGACGTTGAGGAGGTACACCTGCATTGAGACTCAGGTGAGATCCAGGCCCTCCAATCTTATTGGTTAAGAGAGCGGTACAGAGTTCTCTCACATGTCCTGAGACATTCTCTCTTATAACATCCACCAACACCTTTAGCTCCTGTTGAGAGGAAAAAAATATTTTATCTCTGTAATAGCAGTTCTAAAGGTGATTTCCAACTCTCTTCTCAATTTGTCTTTTCTCGCTCTCATAAAGTCAATGTTTTTATGATCAAATCTGTTACTAAATCAATATTTAATGCAAGTCAGAATGATAAATAGGGTTAATTATCATTTATGTAATTTCAAATATATTGATATTTACATTTTCTTTAACATTTTGTTTTCAAGTCTAATTAATATAACCTGTGCATCAGGTAGAATTATTGCTGGTATTCCTCTTTCAGTTGACGTAAGGCGACAGGTGACCTGCCTAAACACAGCGAGGGTCAGCAAGACATTTTTCAAAGGGCCTGAACCATCCCTTGCCTGAAAAAATACATTAAAAATACATAATAAAATATGACAATAAAAAGACATGTGCCTTGCATTTCAAGACTTCTGAAGTTGATTTCACAATCATAATTAATGCTTAATCAAATCTTATTTAACAGTAGGTGCCAAGTCATAATATTAAAACTGATTCAGCCTTAATTGTAAGATGATGTCTGATCACAAAATAATGTTTTGTTTATTTAATATAGCACCTGTAGGATGTCTTTAAGCCCATCTGTCTTGCCGTCATGCAGCAGTTGTCCCACCCCATCTCTAAGTGTCCGATATGTAGAACCACAGCACAGAAACCGATCCACCTCATCAGGTAACAACCTCTGTACGAAAGATAAACCCACAGTTACAGTCTTTGAATAAATTATTTTTAATAACACAAGAACTTATTAGTAAATGCATGTCTCTATCATAATAAAAATGCTCAATAGTCGTACATGAAGGCGTAGAATCTCTGCAGGGAAGATCCATTGGTAATCGGTACTGTTGATGAGAGCTTGAAGACAGTCCATGCCGGCCTGTCTGTTGATGGTTCGGAGCAGATAAACTCTGTACCAGTCATTGTTACAGTACTCACACACTGCCTTCACCTGCTCCAACAGCTTCAGCTCCACATCCTCACAATTACCTGCAAGATGCCAAACACATAAAAGGAAATTACAATTTTGGAAAGGTGATCGCTGTTATTTAATTAGGTGATAATATTTCTGCACCTCTAGTGACACCAAATATAGTAATTCAATTACTAAACAGAGAGTCCCGCCTCCAAACTCACACTATTGGTTAATTAAACATTGCCATGTGGTGATGTTCAGAAAACGTTTACACTTATTCAGACTGTTTATACTGTAGTTTTTGAGGAAAGCAGACATCATTAAACCAGTGGATTACTTAGAAATGTCTTTGTATATTAAGCTGGAACTGGCTTCCTAATTTTTAAGTATTACAATTGAACAGAAATGGCATAGAAACCATATCTATTCTTCTCTTAATATACAATACATAAAAGTCAGATCGGTCTTAGATATCAAGCCTCTTCACCTGTTCTTTGACCGACAGCTTTGGGCAGGACACTGGCAGCAGACTCCAGACACATTCTGAGACGAGCCATAGACAGCAGAAACTCAGCCGGGTCATCCTGTCTGGAAGGCGTCTGTTTACGAGCCACTCGACTAAGAAATCTCGCGCTCTCCACCTCAACAGCCCCATTTAATCCAGGAGAGAGAAGGGAATCCTGCAAACATGCACATCTGCTTTTAGACACAAACCTGTTCAGGTGTTGCTTACTGGACCAAATATAAGGAACCCCAATTCTCATCCTTCAATATATATCGGATCGTGTCTACATGCTTTTTTTAAACAGTTTTTTCGCCCAGCAGACAAAAAGTATGTCTTTTATGATCTTACATCATACACACAAGACTTTTGCATTATTTATGGAATCATTAATATCCATAACCCAGTGTAAGATGAAATAACTATAACATTGTAATTTACTGATTTCTATATAAAGTCTGTATCTCATAAAATGCTCCACATCTCATAATTACATTTTTACACTTTTTAACTAGCCTGAATTTTCACAAATATATCTCCAAGTTGTATCACTTAAACTGTTACTGAGAAACAGTAATACTAATGTTTGCTTACTTGGAAACAGTTAACAAACAGCCGGTAGAGTTCAGGTCTGTCACCTCTTCCCAGAACATTGTTTTCCAGGTTTTCTAAGTAGTTTTGAATGTGTTTCTTCACCTGCTTAAAGCTGGAGATATTACATTATGTCAAACTGTGTTCTTGATGAAAAAACTGCCATCTTTCAAGCCATAAACAGCAAGTGAAATACGCCTGTATGTGCATTCAGTATGTGTGACTGATATTGAAACAGACACCTGTATTGCAGAAGGAGTTTGGGCAGCACCGAGCGAACCACAGGGCTCTGGTCGACACACTCCAGGAATGGACTGAGCTCTCTGGTCTTATAAACATCTCCTGTATGCATGCACACAAACACAAAAAATATGTTTTTTTCGAAATAAAGAATATGTCATTAAAGATTTTTCATTCATTATAGTAAAATTTCACACCTTGCGCTGAGATGAGAAGAGAAAAAAGCAGCTCCACCAGATCTTCTGGAGGGTCTTCTTCATCGGTCAGACAGAAGCGAGAGACCACCTCCAGGAAGAAGCCGTTACAGCATTTCCTTACTTCTCTATGCTCGCTCAGGGCTGAGCTGCAAAAGACATCATACGGAACATCTTAGTACATTAATATTTCACCATACAATGATTTTATTTCATTTAAGAATTGACAGTCAAATGTGTTTGCTCAGACTGCCAAACTATTTCTTTCCATGTTGCCCATAACTAATCTTACTCTATATTTCTGGAGACAGTGGGCCGGTAGTTGTCCAGCAGAGGCGTCCTGCATTTCGGACAGTATTGTGCTCCTTCTCTCGCCATGGATTTCTCCACACATGCCAAACAAAACACATGTTCACAGGGAAGAATGGCAGGCTTCGACATATCTTCCAAACATACTGAACACTGCACACCAAACCTGAAAAGAAAGAGCACACAAAACCAATTAATAACTGCTAATATTAAATGTGACATTATGTAATGTATAACATTAAAACAATAATTTAGAAAACACCCTAACTAGAATACATGTACAGTAAATTAGTATCTAAATATTATTCTGCTCAGTAAAATGTAAGTTTACCGCAGTTCTCTGCTGATGGACTCGTTGTGATAATCATTGAGTATGCGGATGATCTGCTGAAGATTATCTTTGCTCCTCAAGTTAGGAGACCCTTCCATCAGCTGTGATAGAAGAAATACAATCCATTTATCCGTTTACGAAAGTATTTTTTTTCTTAAGACTGAACTTCAAGAGGACGTCTGTACTCACTCCATGTAACTGACTGCAGTGTTTCAGAGTCAGTGCCTCGATCCTTTCATCTCTCATTTCCATCCTGACAACCACCTGTTCAATGAAAGCCGCCACTAGCAGCATCCCCTGCCACACTGATCTAAAGATAAACGATTGATCAAATATCTAATAGCAGTAGATACATCATTAACAATATACTGAGCTTGGAATGTAAAATCATTTTCTCACTTTATCGCATTCAGCTGTTTAATACAGCCAGGGCTGCAGAGGGCGCTGTAGTTTGGACTGATCACTCTCTCTAAACAGGGTTGAAGTTGCTCAACCCTTTGCAAGAAGGTCCGGCATTCAGATATTGATTTTACAGGTAGAAGCTTTGTTTTCTCAACACAAATACCAACAGCAAGAATATCCTCACACTGTAACAAAACAACACAATAAGACAAATCTCTCAGTCCCCCTGAATGTGATATAATTTATTTTTAGTGGTTGAAGGGTACTCGCAGGTAAAAACTGATCTGCTAGAAGTTACAACACACTACATACTAAACAGTATTATACTATAAAAGAGGGTAAAATAGGTGTTGGGAACTCAGTTTTCCTTTAAAACACTTAAAATCTAAAACAAAGCAAAGTGTATGATTACCTTTATGGATATAACCTACCAATGTGTACAATTTTTACAATTCACAATTCAAAGTGACCAGTTCTCACCATGTCAATATCTGTTTTCTGTGGTATCATGTGCTGAATTATTTCCACCATTTCAGGGTCGAGCTGAAGGGCATGTGATAATGTGTCCAGGCGTATGGCGTACTTATGGGCTGCTGCAAGCACCCAAGATGGGGAGAGATCAGAGGTTACTGACATCTCCTCCTGCAGCGCAAATATACAACCCAGCACTGCCGCAGTAAAGACCTGTGAATAAATCCACACAACCCACATTAGAAAAAAGATTTTTTTTACCAACCAAATTTGTTATCTGACAAATAAAATATGTGCATGTGTATCATACCCCCAACTCTTCATTAGAATGGACTTTAAATGACAGAAGCACATAGTCAGTCAGGTACCGCCGACCCAATTCAACTCTTTCTGTCTCCGAAAGTTTTCCAATATAACTGCCCAGTCTACTTCCTGTAACAGCACTAACAAACTGCTGAATCCTCACTTTGTTGTCTTGCTCAGAACCTGAGAGAATAAGTGCCAGAGTTGTTTAATGTTAATTTGGATTGACATTGGTAAGACAAACCGAGAGATCCATCCCAACTAAAAGTTTGGAAACACACAGAGCATCATCACAACAGCATGGCCTTCAGAGATTTGAACAATTCTGCATCCCAAAGCTTCACAAAAAAATAATAAGAGAAATAAAGAGACCTCACCTCGCACAAACTCTGATTCGTCCCATAAACTCTGGCAGTATGATTTTATCAGCCAGCTGAATGGGGCATCACATGGCCGTTCTTCTTCTCCAACAAACAGGTGACACTGGATATTTATTTCTTGCTCTGGAGCACTAAAGGAGGAAAATAAGTGCACCTTAAAGCTTAAAAACCTCTATAACAAATCACCAAGAGTGGAACAGAACTGAATATAATAGTCATTGAACATCTAAAAGTGTTTCAAACCCCTTGTTGTCGCAGTGTTTATTCATGTTATCATTCATTTAAAAATACCTTGCATTGTGTGAGAAGGGTATGTCAAGGAGTTGTTGATCTTGAAAGATATCCAGCCAGAACTGGACCAGACCATCACTGAGCCCATGCAGCAGGTTCAAGTTGCAGTCTCTGTCCAACACTTCTAAAACTCGGGCAAGAACTGGACTCAAAACACCCTGTAGATGACGCCACAAAGTGTGGCTAAACACAAACACAGAAATAAAAAATATTTTAAGAACGCCAGACAGACAGAGTAATGAATGTAATCTAAAGTGGATCACTGTATCACTGTCGTACCGGAGTGTTCCACCTTCCTGTAGGGCTTCACGGTTCTTAGCTGCTTTATAAGCCCAGTCTTTAGCATCAGGAATGAAATCCTCTCTCTTCAACAGGGCGATCACAAGCCTCCCTAACAACACTTCTTGGAACCGTACTGAAACACACATAAACATATGGACAACATTAAGTTTATCATGATAAATCTTAACAATTTTGTGCAACAACCAACAAACCAACCTCCTGTCCACGCAGGGTCATCACCCAGAAGGACAAGCCATATGTTCATGCGTTCTATACTCCTGGAGTTTTTCTTGCCTGTATCTCTAAGCAACGAAACAGCTTTCTGGGTGCAGGATCTTATTAGCGACAAGCTGTTTAGATGCACTGAAATTTCCTGTCAACCAAATGTACAGAAGTTGTCAATATCTTTCACTTAGAAATAGCTCTTATGTGTACACCAGTCTATTATAAGCTTCAAAAGAATTAACCTTCTGACTTTCAGGTTCAGTTGTATCCATTTCCTCTGAATCTTTGACACCTGTAAAAGAACACTCTTTTATCACATATTATTATACCTTGCTGGGGTGCTTTGACTTTAGCATGTGGTGCTTGCTTACTGTTACAAGTTGAAAAAGCACACTCATACACAACCCCTCATTCATGTTAAGTTTCATGCATTGGTATTATACCTGTTGTCACTGTACTGGAGATCAGTTCACTAACAGATTTTCCACAAAAAGCTTTAAGATCTAAGCTCATGTCTTCAGAATCTCTAAGGTCATCAATATGAGCAGATATCCAAACTCCTAAACAAGAAAATTTAAATAGATTTATTTGACAACATCTAAACACAATGCAAATGTTTTCCTGCCAATGTACTTTAGTTCCACTTACCTCCTTGAAAGCCAATGTATTTGTTGCCACTTGTTTTACATTGCTCCCCAATTCTGGAGAGCTTTGTGATGAATACAGTATAAACGTTGCTCTTGTCTGACTTGAAAGACAAGATTTCATTCATGGTACAGTACCTAAGGAAAGGTAATCGACAGAAATATCATAATATCAAATTTAAATGTAAGTCTTTAACACCATAGCAAGTGGTACCTATAAAAAGTGTATGTATAATATTGTATATATGTCATTGGTTTTGAGTCCAAAGGACCTACTTTGCTGAAGCAATAAGTTCGTTTTTGCACATGGACTCTTCCATGTCCATCTGAACAAGGAGAATGTGTAATGAAAGCCCAGAATTAGTCAGATGAGACCTGAAAAAAGGCAGACATACTATATGAAATTGGGGACCATTTGTCCAAAGTACAGGCTGTTACAAATAACAAACAAATACCATAAATACTGTAATATACTTAAAAGTGTGTTTTCATAAACTATAATTACCGTATTTTGCTGCAAAACGAAGCTTCTGTGTCAAATTGATGTAAAGGGAGCAGGTGAACCCGCTCAACAGATAAACCCAAAGCTGGTGCAAGATTTCTCAAATCAGCTAGAGTGAGAAGACTGGAGAATGTGGTTACCTAACAGGTTAAATACAAACAGAAATCATAAGAAACATATTAAACTTTATACTTTTATCTGCAAACCTCTGAAAAAATTAACATTACCTCTAAGAATCGGCTCTTGTCCTGATAAGTGTTCTTCAAATGACTGTCTATCAGGTCCCTGAGAGATTTATGGCTTTGCTGATGGAAATATATTCTCTGAAGTTTGTCTTTTTCCTGATTTCTGAACTCTTCTGAATACTTCAGTCTCAGGACAGAGTCAGGTGTGGCACAGTTTAAAAGAAAAGTTTTGGCAGTTTCAAAAGCTTCCTCTTCCTCGTCCATGGTTTCATTTGACTCCATATTGTCTCTTGCCTCAAGGTCTTTCGCATAATCATCCATTTTCATTTGATCAAAGGCATCATCAAGAGTCTCACCATTTTCAACTTCTAAATCCTCTACCTTGCTGTCAACTTCCATAGATTCTTTTTGTTCCTGTGATTCCGTTCCAGTCATTTCTTCATCGATTGAGTGATGTGTCACTTTGTCCACACTCTTTATGTCCATGGCCTTGTTTTTAACACCTTTATCATTGCACTGTTTTTTTATTTTCTCCAAAGCCTGGAGTAGTGCACTGGCACAAGCATCGCCATGGAACCCAACAAAGGCATCTGATGAGCTAAAATTACCTTCATTAGATTGCTGAAATTTTGAGAACTCTTCTGTCCACTTTTTGAGTTTTTCCAAAACTCTGTGCTGCCAAAGCATCAGATCTGTACTCCTATCAACTTTGTGCTTTTCAAGTCTGTTTTTCAGAGGAACCGGAAACTTTTTGTAGACTTTTTCCTGATCCTCCACCACAATCAGTCTAAAGTTTTTGTGCACTCGACATTTCACTCTATGAGAACCAAGTCCCAAGTCAACATACTGCTGTCCACTGAAGTAGACATAGTATTGATTCAAGGCATCATACAGGCTCTCGTAAAGGTTGAGGAGATTCAACAAGATGACAGTTCGACCTGTCTCCATGCAGGCCTTTATTCTACTCACATTGCGACATATCTGGGCATATTCCTGGTCTTTTGGAAATCCAGAACCAAACACAATTTCAGGACACGTGTAGTGCTCCTTTGAGAAAATGTGGTTTTGGATTATGTATAAAGCAGCACTGTTAGTTGTAAGCAAGAGAAGGTAGCGACACTCTTCCTCAGCGTGGTGATCCAGATTTTGTTCAATCATTTTTAGTGTACTTGGCCTTGGGATTTCTGAAATATTTAGGAAGATGTCCTGGAAGTAATGAAGTGGGTCATAGCCATGCCTTTGTCCATTAAAATTTCTCAAAACAGCCTCTGCCAACTCACTGTCACATGGTACTTGGTCTGTTTTTTTGACTGTTGCAAAAATCATTTTAACCAAACTATAATAATCTCTGAGTCCAAAGAACTGTTCACTGTCATTTTCACAGATGTTTAGGAAGCCCTTTGCCAATTTTGGCAGGAGGTCTTTGATTTTAAGAAGAACAGTTTTGGAGCATGAGCAGATTCCTTTAGCTGTCTCTACCAAGTCTTTCTCACTTGGATCCCAACGGGACACAAAAATGCCCCTATTCATTTTTGCTGGGTCAAGAGCCCAGTTTGAAATTCCAACAAATCCAACCTTCATGTGTGGGAGGGGCCTTTCACTGTCAATGCATCCATCTTCTAGAAGTGGATGCAGTGTCTTCAGTGGCATCTGAGGAGAATCCTCTGCAAGTCCGATTTCATCTAGCACAACAACTGACACGTATTCATCCAAGTTCTTATCTTTTTGGAAACGTGCACAGTTCCGAAAGGTTCCAATAATCCCCTCAGGGCTTGAGTGTGGGCTGCATTGAAAAGACACCATGTGAACCTCCTTGAGTTTCTTGAAAAAGTCACAGTGAGAGGCCTGTCGTTGCATGGCATCCGCAACAACAGTCTTAGCAAGAGATTTTGAACTCCCTGGCTTGCCAACCAGAAAGAGTGGAATTCTCAATTCAATGCAGACCACCATTAGGAAAACATTCTCTTTCAAAGCCAGATTTTTGGCAATCGTTTCTCTTGTTTGAATGTTCTTAAGAAAAAAGTCTTGGCATAAAGATATTTCCTGCTCCAGTGACTCTTGAGAGTTGAATGGAGAAGAAAAGCATTGACTGACAGTGGTGAGGTATGGATCTTTGTCTTCAAGTGATGGGTAATAGCAAACACCCACGGCTAGCACCAAGCATTTCAATGTCATCTGTTCTATTCCTATTGTGCAATCATTTGGAAAAAGATGATCCCTATGCTTGTAAAACCAAACCAGGACACACATTGATCTCTCCACATCCCTAAGACTTACAAAGCTGCATTCATCTGCTTGGCTGCGCATGTATCTTTGAGAGGCAGCCAGGACTTCTGTGATCACTTTCTGGCAGGTAAGGGGTAAGCCATGAACACTTATTTGTTTTTGAACAATCTGACAAATATAAGAGTATTCAGTTGAATCACTTAACTGTCCAAAATCCCATACTAGAGGCACCATGCTTGGGGGTAAAGGGTGCACACGGTACACAAGCTGTCTCATGGGAACCTTCCCAAGACGATCCTCAGTTTCTTCAGCTTTCACTCTGTATCCTAGTCCTGCTCGCTCCAAGCGATCAACCATTTTTGGGGTGTGTCTTCTGTAGGGATTACATGCAGCAATTATTTTCAGACCAGAATTTTTCTTTAAAGAGTATCCCTGTACAGTTTTGTCACATAGTATTTCCTTGATGGCAAAGATTGCCTCGGTTGTGTTGGCTTCATCAAAAAACAAGACCGTGTCAAGTTGATATTCTTTGTGATTCTTCAGAGCAATTTCTTCTGCCTCCCTCACCTTCTTATAGATGGTCTCAGAAGTAGTACCTCCATGGACTTTGACTAGTTTCATGTTTTCAACATCTCTGCCTTCACGTTGCAGATCACACAGAAAGCGCACAAGCCGCGTCTTTCCACAGCCAGTTTCTCCCATGATGATCACTGGAATCTCACATCTGAATCTCATATGAATAGCCAACATCTTCATGACATTGTCAGCAGTGAGCTCATACGTAGGGTCTGGATCAAACTCTCCTTTAATCCAACCTTTTTTAGCACCAACGACATGGGAAATTCTTTGTATTTTGTCTTCCCTAGACAGGTTGTCAAAGTCCTCAGTAAGGTTAATTCTTTGTCGTTCAAGGCCTGAAAAAAGCTCTTGTGACATCACATCTCCCATTAACACACTGCCATTTCGTGGATCTACTGCATTAAGGGTCCTCCCATTTGTCGTCACATGAAATCCTAAAAAAGACATGGTCCAATGATCTGCATTAAAAAAGATGTACGGGTGAGATTCATTTTCCCATCGCTTTCGAATAGTTAGTTTAGATAGGATATCTTCATTCTGAGAGAAAAAGGTAGGGCTTTGATCAGAGATGTCTAAGGAAGGTGAAGCAAAGTCTCGAGCCATGTGAATCATGAATTTTACTATGAAGTCTTTAAAGCCGCTTAAATGACCTGCAAGGAAGTCTGGATTACAGAACATGGAGTTTTCACAGTCTTTGAGCTGAAGGTTAAGAAACCAAGTGAAGTGCTTTAATTCTGCCCATGATGGGTCCGTCAAGCCACAGTTTGACAAAAGATGATGAAGACAGTCAACTGGATCGCCTTCCACAGAATCAGTCTGATATTTGAAACGGTCCAAGTTCACTTTCATGTTGAATTTCCGTAAGTATTGGTAAGGTCTTTGAATGTCTTCACTCTTAAACTCTTCAATGTCCATCAGGGGATCTAAGGATGCATATCTGTATGTTCGTCTCCTGATCTCCAAATCTTTGACTTCTTTAGGGGGTCTGCAGAAGATAGTTGGTAGTATATGCAAAAACCCATGGTTTGTCTGTGAAGCATAATATGATGATAATATGGATTAGTTCCAGAATTAAATAGATTTACCTATGGTTCACAGATGGCAAAATAATGGAAAGTAATGGCAAAGCAAGAATGTACCTTCATTTGGGTTTGACTGTTGGGACTAAGACCTTGTTGAAGTGCTTCTATTGCCACCAAATGAGCTGCATTTCTTCTCCATATATTTCCGTTGCTATCACTGAGGCATCCCAGAACAAGTAATTTGAAAAGGAACTCCTCCAAGCCACAACGTACCTGTAGCAACACATCAAAAATATCAGAAATCTAAACATAAATAAATTTGTTGACAAATTCCAAAATATAAGTAACCTACACTGACTATATAACACTGCAAACAATTATCAAAATGACAGAACATTTGTTGTAAAACATACTGCTGTAGTATCAATGTGCAACAGCACAGGGTCCTGTTCTCTCAGTGGGGTCAGTCTCTGGGAGAGAGTTTGGACAAATCCATTGATGTCAACACATGGCTCAATGAGTCTGATTCTCACACAGGTTGCTCTTGAAAAGTCTTTGTTAAACTGCTCAAACAGACGCTTGACATAAAGTGACTTTCCTGCAAAGAGAGTTGAAGTTGCAAACAAACAGGAATATTAGCTTATTACTAAAACAGATTTGCACCATATTAAGGATGTTACCGTTTATGAACACAATACATACCAACAGCTGGACGTTCAGATGCAATCATCCAAACAGACAGTTTCCCTGGATACACACGTGAGTGACTGTCAAGCTGAGGTGGAATATGGAAGTGATTTTTAAGGTATTCTTTGCTTCTTTCTGTAGATATGCACAGACCTGTTTGCACCTTGTAGTTGCTGAAGAAGGAAGGAACATATCTATCCTGGTTTACAGGGCAGACCATCACAAGACGGTAATGAGGCCCAGCGCTCTTTTCTAGTGTCTCAAAGCATTCCACCAGGGCTACACCCACATCATAGGCCAGTGATCCTGGATTGACCAAAGTGTAAATCTTGTTATGCTTGCTTGCAGTGCCCTGAAATCCAAGACATCGGCGAAGGAATATCTCAACTTCCTCACTGGTTGTTTCCTCTTGGCACATCAATATCTCATCAGTTGTAGGAAGAGGATGCTCTGGGCTCTCTGTGTATAAGGACAATGTGGTGCTAATCACATCCGTAACAGGGCATTGGACAAGGTTTGGCCTTCCCTCTTGTAGAATTTGAGGAATCTTGCGTTTGATGTTCTTTTGATTCATGGAAGAGAGAACAGTGAGAAACTTTCCGAGTGTTTCAACATCCACGTGGTTGGTAAAGAATCTGGACATGTTTTCTTTAAATTGCTTCCAGAGGTCCTCCAAACATTCAGTGCCACTATCACTGTCCTGTTCTGGTTCCTCTGCTATATCTCCTTGGACAATATGTTCAGTTGCTTCAGTTGCTGTTTCAAAAGCCTCCCTAATGTCATTTAATGTGCAGTCTGGTTTAACATGGGTCAAAAGATGCCACATTTCCTGTGGTACTGGTTTCCTTTTGTTACTAACATTGTTTACCCATTCACAAAGATAAACCAATTGCTCGGATGTGTAATAATTTAGTGCATAATAACGGAAGCGCATCTTAGATAAGTGGGTACACCAGTCTTTATGGAAGTCTTCCAGCGAGCGACAAAGTTTCTGAAGCTCCTCTAGGACGTCACCTTGATATACCACATCTTTCTTTAACTGAGAAAAGCTGACGTTAATGCAGGGCTGCTCTTTGTGGTTGCATGCTATCTGAGCTTCCCAGTCTCTGAAGAGTATGTTACCTGAGGTGCGCAACTGCAGGAGGATGCCACCCATCCTCTGGACTCCTTCAAAAACCTACAGGATGAAAACAGAGGTAAAGTTATGGAAATGAGTTGTGAAATAGTGGAATCAGTTAGTGGAAAACGAGAATCTTCTACTCTTTAAGACACTAAATAGTCAAATATTTATTGCAAAGGAATAAAGGACCAACTTGTGTGAACTTGTTGACTTGCTCTTTCCCATGCTCCCCCTTAGATGACATCAGCATGAGTTTATTTTGCAGCTCAAGGAGTTCATTGAGACTGTATGTCTTTGTTTCATCATTCTTCATCACCTCCACATTAAAGACATTGTCCAAACCTGTCTACAAACATATTACAATGCACAACATAAACTTGTCTAATGAAAATGTATTTTATGAAGAAAGAACTTTATTTATTAAATATTATTATACAGGCATCTTCTCACTTTTCCAGTGAAATCTACTGGCCAGCCCACATGATACACTCCTCCAGTGTTGATAGCTGAGGCCAGGGATAGAGAAGATTGTTCAACTGACCCATGGGTCTCCCTTAAACCTTTAAGCCAGTCCAGCCACCGACAGGAGTCTCTCTGTATACAAGATTATATATCAGTAAAGCTTATCAGTATATGGATGTGACAAGATTCCAACAGCTTTCGATCATATAAATTTCCTTAATTTTCTGTGCGATTATTAGTCAGAAAATCATTTAATACAGATGGCTGAGGTGGATTCATTTGTAAAAAAAAAATGTTGGAACTTAAATGCAGCTCAGTGAAAGACACAGGTTCATGACTTTATTTGCTCCCTCTAGACAACCTAACCTTAGTTAGTAATATTTTACATCCTAAACAAGAAAAATGTATACTGTATAAGAATTTCAGTTTCTTCTCAAAGACTTGTAAGATCTCTTCTCCATGACATCACAATTTACTGTGATATTCACATGACTATGTCACCGCTTAACATGTCAATTTGCATGAAATAAAGTGTAGTGTAGTTCTGCACAGTGCATACTAAAGAAAGATATATAAACTCTGGTATCAAATGGTGCTGCCACTAACCAGTTTATCCAAAAGTTTGTCATCTTTATCAAGGGTATCCCATACGAGCTTCACACGGGCAATAAACTCTTCAAATCCTGCATGGTTTGGTAATGAGTACAGCAAAGGGCTGTAGCCCATCACAGCTTTCTCAAAATTAGCTAGACGATCAATGTCTGCATCATTTTCTCCAGCAGAAATCGAGGCTAGGTCCATAAAGACTTTCAAGTCCTTTAAACCTGCATGAAATAAAAGGTTAATTGACTTAAAATTGAAGATTAAACCATCACATATTATCATGTATATCGACAACAGATTTGTCCTCACATCCATATTATAACACACAGATAATTCTTACTTTCAATTTGGGATTTGACCCATTTGTTCAGAGGATCACTGTCCAAGAATGCCTTTAGACAGTCTATGTGCTGTGGTTTGACATTTGCCAGCTTCTGCCTGGCTTTGACAAGATCCTCACTTAATGACCCCAGAGTGTTTTCTTTGAATGAGTCGTCTCTCTATATACAAAATCATAAACCAGACATGACCAACATAATCAATTGAAACTAAACAAAAAACATACAAACAAAGACTTATCCTCTTACCACTCGTGTCAGGCTATGTATTGCATTGAAGTGTCCTTGTAATTCCAATCGATCTTTTATTTGCAGTATGAGCTCCGCAGATTCAGCAGCATGATGAAGGCATCTATATTCCTGAATCTGACTGAACCGATGCTCTTGCCAGTCTTTATCCAGAACCTCTTTAACTAGCACAGTAGCCATTAAAGCAAGCTCTTTCTTTATCCGATGTCCATCACCCTCGTCCTCACACCAGTCCAAAGCCTGGTCCACCTCTTTAAAACAAGCTTCGCCATTTGCAATCCTTTGACCACGGTTGAGGAAGTCATTGTGACATGGTCTCCAGATGCTGGGATCGACATCTGTAAGGTCTAGTGGTGATGGCTGATCAACCAGCATGACATATTCTCTTGCCTTTTCTTGCCATAAATGGAGCAGAAGGTTGCTGTCCTTCACTTCATACATCTCCCGTGCCATGTCTTGCACTTCAAAATCATCACTGTAGCACAGCACCTGTCTTGTGTTGCTTTTGTCAAGATCCTCTTTGGAGTAATATGTCTGCACCTCAACCAGTTCATCCAAGGCTTTTGTTTGTAGGTCGCTTCTGACCTTTTCTTCCAGGGAAGAAAGCTCTGGTACTGTTGGAACATTTGTGCCCAAAATTAAAGTATGAATTTTTTTTCCTTCTTTTTACTATTAGTAATGTAACTATATATTACATTATCGAAGTATGCTCTCATGTTCAACACTCTTCATGTTTCAAATCTGAAACGGTTCTATTATTAAAGGTACGTACCATATATAGAATCCGAAATCTTTTCTAGCATTTTAACGAGGAAGTCCATGTGCACCCTTTGTTCTTCAAATGCTTTTAAGTCACCTTGTCTTTGACCAAGTAGCTCTGTCACATTAATGGAGATATTGTCTTCTTTTCTGTTCTTCTTATCTAATAACAAGAGAAACATTGCCAGTTGCCAAATCTGGTGGTCTAATAATACCTCTTTAAGTAGTGATAATAGTAATAATAGTCATGGAGTCAACACTTACATTGGTTGTAAAGCTTCTCAAATTGACTCTTATATTTCAAGATGGTCTTCAGATGGCCCAAGGTTACATCTCCCTGGCAAACGCAGTGAATCAGAGAACCCAAGTCTGACTGACTCTCTGCTATTACAGTACTGGCCTTTTCATCAAACTTCCACTGATTCCAGTTTTCTGTGGGATTTAAATGAAAGATGCATTAATAGTGAACAACTTTTACATTTACATTTACATTTAGGCATTTAGCTGACGCTTTTAGACTTAGAAATCTTAGGAGACAAACTTTTGCATTTACATACATGGAAGAGTCGTAAAATATACTATTGGACTAATGCGAAAACTTTAGGACCATTGTACCTTGAGACAAGAAAAAGTTGATGGCTGATTGGGGGTCCAGTAACCGTCCTTCACGATCCTCTCCAAAGCAAGCAGCTGACTCCACAATAATGCAGGACAAGACGGGCCATCTCATGTGCTTATCAAAGAGACGACTTAACATTTCGTTTTCCTTCTTTGCCTGAAAGCGAAAAAAATCTTCAGCTCGTGATAAAAATTGTATTATTGTAATATTACACATAATTAAAAAAGCAATCTATGTGAAGAAAAACAGAAACAAAAGAGGAAACATCAATAATCTGCATTACCTGACATCTGTTCTTAACAGCTGACTGACATTGCTCTTGAAAACAAGACTGAATGTTGACATGACTGTTCTCGATAGCCTTTGCTGACATCTCCATACAGCACACCATAATCTTGTCACAATCATGCATCTGAGAAGCACAAGGAGGAAGGCCACACTTTTTTTGTAGAATTTATTAACCACTGCACATGTTTCTGAAACGATAATAAGATATTTACTGTGTCCTACCTGTGACACCCTCTTTTTTAGGTCTTTGTTTAGTAAACTCTTCCAGCTTTCAGAGAAGTCTGGTATTTTACTGTCAATCCCATACAAATCATTCCACAACTACAATGAATATATGAAATAAAAAATCAGTATTGAAAAAAAGCAAAAAGTTATTTTATTTCAATCTTCTGTGATACTACACCTGTATTTCTTTAGGGTACTTCAGGCTGAAGTTCTGCATTAGAGGATGATGGAGCAGATCATCTCTCCATTTACTGAAATCTTTTTGCATGTCTTTGAGTTCTAACAAAAGCTGTTTTTTCTGCTTTTCCATTTCGTCTCCACCCTGGAACATGGAATAATTTGTTTATAGACACACCATACAATTCCATACAATGTTAGTGACAGGCAGATTTCTAAGACAGTACCTTTGAAAGAATGGCATGTTTCATTTCGACGATTTTTAGCAGAAGTTGGAAGGTGAGCAACGGGACACTGCAATGTTGGACAAGTGTAGGGATGTTGCAAGCGCTTTTGTGTACATTTCTGCAACACTTAAGGATTGAGTCCAATGACTCTGATTCCATGATTCTGATAATTAAAGAGACTGAGCATTAATATCTGACCTACATCACAGCTTTAACCACAATGTCAGAAAGTTGGAAGATCCTCACAGCTAATGACAACTATACTGTACCTTCCTTTTTCTTCTTCAACCCTCCTCAACAAATAGCGCAGGACCTTTTCAGTTGCCTGCAAAAAAATAAACACTGGCTGATATGCAAAACATTTTTGTGCCAGATACAAAATCTACAAGAGAGTATGTGCACTTCAAAGAACAGTTTATGATTTATTTAACTGGATAAAGTGCTTACAAGCATTATGAAAATTAAAGTAAAAGTGAACCGAGCTAAAAAATTTGGGAGCTGCTCTCAGCTGCAATGGAGGTGCATATTTGTTCTTCACACCAAGCCAATTTCTTTTCTTTTATCATATTTATAGTGATTTACAGCTGTGGCCAATATAAATTCATTGTTCAGAAAAGATCTATGGAAAGATAAAGATCTAAAAAAAATAGGTGTTCTGTTGTTCATGAGAAAACAACTAAAAGACTTGAAATGGCACAAAACAGATTAATAATTTAATCTGGTACCTGAAGGTTTTTTGTGTGGTCAGTGTGTTGCACAGATTGTCCGATCATCTTCATTCGGTACATCAGACTCTGCATCACAAGCTCAGGAAGAATTTTTGTTAACTTAGCAAACTCAGGGATGTCCTCAAAAGCCACCATTGTTAGCCAGCTGATCAACAAGTGAGGCGTATCTTTAGTCAGTGACAGGTGCTCTTCAATCATCTGAAGGACCATCCTACAGATTTAAGAAGAAAACATGTCATAACTCCCTCTGTCTTTATCTTGAAAATTACATTTAAGAGTGATCTTTTACACCTACCGCCTTTTCTCAGGGTGTGATCTAATTTTCTCTCTATATGGTGAATACTCAATTTTTGTAAGTCCTGCCCATTTATGCTCATTCACATCTGAGTCTGGATCTGACTTTTCCCCTGGCTTTTGTGATAAATGAAGGGCAGGAACAAGTAACACCAGTTCTGAGATCAGCTTCTGTGCACACCGGTTCATCAGTCCTACCACAGTGCTGCAAAAACAAAAATATTGTGAATGCATCCTACAAGTTTCATATACATTTATGTTATTTTAATATATATGTCTACTTATTTTATTATTATAAATATGTCCAAAATAGTATTAATCATTTAAAATGTATCATTTGAAGTAAACATGCTAAATGAATAAATCTATTCTATCTATTATTATTATCATCACTGATTAAATACATAAAAAACGTATATTCTTAGAAGTATATAAGAAGAAATCAGGAAATACCATAAGATGCATTTAAGAATTTTTCTTCTGAACTGAAGTTTTACTGTATAAATCACTCATCACAACCAAATTTTTTTCAACATGCATCTTTATAAATAAGCTGCCTTAAACTTTTCTAAAACAACAATTTTGTTCCACTAGGTTTGTCCAATAAGTATTGAGACTTACAAGTCAACGGCAGGTAGGGAAGTTTGCAGGTCTCTAAGGGAATCAGTATTTTTAAAGACAATTTGGCACAGTTTGCCCCAGTCCTTTATGCCAAGATCCACCGCACAGCCACAGCACACCTGAAACACTGAGAGAGCCACTTCCAAAGATCTGATCCCAGCTGAGCTCTGGGAAGATTTCTTTTCTGATTCTTTATTCAGAATCTGAACCAGTTTTGCATTAATCAGCTCTGAGACCTAAAACAAGAACTAGTTATTCTAAAGTATTAGAAAACATTTCTGTACATGAAAAGGTATTTAAATTAAATCACGCTTACATTCATTTCAAATGGAATAAGATGACCTGGAAATTTCAACCATCGTTCATTGCTGAACTGAAAACCTTTTTTGTAATGGTTTAGGTGTTGTATTAATGACTTGATGCTGTCGTGGTTAGATGGCTCCCATCTGCGAAACACTCTGTCTAGTAACACATGCGCAGAAATCTCCCAGCCTTCAAAAATATTCTTTTCAGCAGTCTGAAAAAACCTTTCTCCCAATCTATTAAACCAATCAAAGACCCTGAGCTTGAATAACTTATGTAGCCTTCATACAGATGCAGTTCTGAAAAATCCAACAACAAAATAAAGCATTACTGCACGTAGAGAATATAGAAAATAAAAAATACCATAAAACAAATTTATTTAGATACCTTTTATTGTATTGTCAGTAGGTATGCAAACATATCTCATTGCTATTTCCTCAATCCACTTGTTTCTCTGCTGTACTGCATACTTATACTGCATTATTTTACCCCTAATCAGTTTGCTTTCCTCAACTGAAAATGTTGCTTCAATCAAACAGCTGTCCTGATGCAGACTTCTGCGCAACAAGAAATCACATCATGGTAAAAAGGTGAAAACATCACAAGGCTTCAATGAAAAAAAGAAAAAGAACCAAAAAAGAAATGAGTAACTTACATGATATTTGTAGTTTTTAGTTGAATGCTTTCATTCTCAAAGAAGGAGATGAATCGAGTCATACTCTTCACTCCTAAATTTGAATCTTTTGTCCAGAACTGCATATATGTAGAAAGTAAACATGGGCTCTTTGTCTGGAGCCCTCACTGGGGAATGTCCTCTGTAAAACATTATGTAACATAGAAGTTAGAAAGAAAGATCACACATCAATTTAGGTGTAACATGTGACATGATAGACACAATGCTGCAAACCTCCGAGTTTCTTTGCCATCTTGATTTGCAGCTGTTTGGTTCTTCTGCTCTTTAGAACCTTTAGTCTGGTTCCCAGCGGACGCAACAGCTTTTGCATATGATTTCGGTCCTGAAGCTCCTGGTTCCTGTGAATCTCCTGTGGAATGTTTCTCCTTCATCTCTGTGTCCTTCTGCTTATCTTCATCCCGTCCTTGACAACCATCTGACAGTTCGGTACTTTCTTCTGCCTCATTCACTTTTCTTTTCTTCCTCTCTAGACTGTTCTCATCTTCATCATTTTCATTTCTTCTGTTCCTCTGAGACACACTTTCCACCTCCATCTTATTATCTTCCTCTGGACTGTGTTCTGTTGGCTGTGACAGATTTGTGGTCTCATTGTTGCCATTGGTCTCTGTTTGCGTCTCCTGTGTTGAGTGATTGACAGGCTTGGTCTGAGTTTCCTTGTTTTGTGTATCTAAGCTTGTTTGAGTTTGAGCCTCTTTGCTCGGTGGCTCAGATTCTGTGTTGTCTTGTCTGTGGCCTGTGGGTCCATCTGGACCGGAGTCTCTAGCACGCTTGCCTTTCGGGTTCTTCGATGAATGCGTTTTGGCCAAAAAGGTTTTGGCATCTCTTTTCTTCTGTGCACCAGCCTTACCTTTCTTCTTTGGCATTTTCTTTTATAGGTCTTATAAATTTTGGCTACCTGTGGCATGACAAAGATAAAAATATACGTCACCAATTTGACGTACAGTGCATTCAAGGTACATACACGGTCAGTATGTGTGATCCCTGGGTTGGAACCCATGACCTTTGAACTGTTAAAACACCGAACTACCACTTGAGTTACAGGTATAATAAAAATATCAGTTTCAATGTTTGACAGCTTACTCATCAAGGTTATGTTTTCACAGAATGTTCTTTACTTTCATTTTAAGTAAAAAAAAACACAATACATCACATATTATTTACAAATCACAAATGGTAATATAACCATATCTCAGTGAAACAAATCATAATAATACTGATCCTTATGAGTATTTGCAACTTTACTTAAAAGTCAAAAATAGTATCTTTTCAACATAAAACTATGAATTATAGTAAAATTATAAGAAATACCACAGTTAGAAACAGATACTGTGCAAAAGGTAAAAAAGAAATCAAATAACACTGAATCTCCTCAGAATACTTTATAATAAATCAATTACAATCCAAAACCAATATCTACTGTAATGTAATGTAAAAACACTTCGTTAACTTTGATTTTTGCAAGATTTATCCGCATGAGAGAAAGTGTCTTAGCGAATCTTAAATGTTGCATAATCGTAATGTTTAAGAGCATTAAATGAATCATGAAGTTCACAAAAGATCAAGCAAAAACAGCCATTTATCATATTACAAAATATATAAATATAGTGTCATACCTCGGATGATCGTTGACATTGTCAGAATGATGAGAGATCCGTGTATGAGTCTCGATCTCTCTGCAGTCAGTGAAGCTTTAAGCGTCATTTAACTTTCGCTTTCGTTTCGTCAGCTGGTTTCAAGAGAATCACTTGCGTTTCCTCATTTCAAGACCTCCTGACCTGACGTTACTCCTCACATTTAATCGATGTTTATCCAATGCGTATGAAAGTAATAAGATACAAAAGACTACGGATTGATGTCATTTTACTATGGTGAAATATAAAAACACATGAAAAAGTGTGTAAGCCAAAGATTGAAATCAATGTTTAGGAAGCCAACTTTAGGTATTGTTTGTGCAAAGTAATAAAATCATTACTTTCAGTATTATAAATTGAGTACTGAGTACTGTCATATATTCTATTATTGACAGCAATAAACAAGCATGCTCATTTCTTTAAATTGGAAAAGTATATGTGCACCAAATATAGGACGTTGGATGAAAGAAATGGTAACTAATATGTCAATGGAAAAGATAACTTATATATTAAGAGATAAATACAGAATTTTTCATGGAGTTTCAAATTGTTTTTAAAATATGGTGGAGTTGGAAATGTGTTAATAGAAGACTAAGAAAAGAGGTGATATTGTATATTAATGAAAAATACTGAGAAGCCTTTTTTTGGTGTGTGTTTTTTTCTGTTACATGTAAATGTGTATAGTTAAAATGCAATAAATAAAATAAACAAGCACGACCTGTTTTCGTCATTTTTGGACTATGAATACTTTGATGCTCCTAATATATCATAAACTTCAGCCTTTTTTGAGACTTTAGCCTGGATTTCACATAAAGAAGAAATACTTTAACAGAGATTAAAGTAAACATTTATTTAAGCTCATCTTGTACAGTAGTTACAGGTTACAGTAATGTATTAAATAATTATTAAATTAAATAATTCAAATAATTTGTGTTAGTAAGCAATTTATGTTAAATAATTATATTATTGTTAGTTTTAATAATAATTACAGAGTTAAAGTAATGTATTTAATTGGTCACATTAAATGCTCATCTTTTTGAAGATTTTCTTTGTCCTGCTTGAATGTTGCCTTCACAAATCATGTTTCTCCTACAGGGAATGAAAAATAAATACATTTACAGAACAAAACAAAGACTTACAACCATTAAAAAACTGACATATTAATCCACGTCAAACTCATTTCATTTCTATTCTCCTTAACCTGAACCTTTACTAAAACTGAAGTAAAATGCTAGATTTACGTAAAGCACACATGCAGTACGCATCAGATGGTGAGCAAACAGACTGTGGGCTTGCTTTGGAAGAGATCACTGGTAGTAAAACATAAGGTTTGTATGTGTTCATTTATCATCTCCCATCCCTGACCTTCTCTGTCTCTTTCCTCTTCATCTCAGCTTTCACAATCTCAAAGAACTCCTCCTCTGCACGTTTGATCAATTCCTCTGAACTCTCCTTCTCCCGTTCTTTCTTCCGCTCGTCCTCGTTATTCTGTCTGAACGCCTTCATACTCGTATCCCTGTGCTGACCTTCTAGAATTTTCTCTCGTCTCGTCTCACATGTAAACATCTATAACCACACAGCAGAATATGTATATTTTCAAACCTGATTGTCAGAGGACACTATAACTAAAGTCACACTTGTTTGATGTTTAACAGCCACCATGTGCATGTAGTTTCAATGTTGTGTAAACCTTCAGGTTTGTTAGAATTTGTCTAGTTTAGATTTATTAACTTCTTGTGGAAATAAAAGTCATTGTACATGTGAATGTGTGTCACCTCTGAGACCGCGGCTTTCTCGTTCTTCTGCAGCGTGCAGAGGCCTGATGAAATCTCCAGCATTGTCACTGTTCCCATCTGAGAGCCGCAGCCCAGGAAACGACCGTTACCTTGCACCCGGATGCTGTACAGGGCTTCATTGCAAACCTGGGAGGTAAACAAATGCACATATAGTGGATGCAAACAAATAATAAATAATTGAGCGTGACAGGACCCACTTTGAGGGTGAGAACGGGTTCTTTTGATTTACACAGCATATCCCACACGTCCAGGGTTCCGTTCATCTGCACCGTAAAGAAGACGGAGGGTCTCACTGGACTCCAGCAGCCATCTAACAGATAGGCCATGTGATACCTATAGAGAAAGTGTTTGCATGTGTGATTTTACAACGTTTTATTATTGTATTAAATTCACTCTGCACAGAGGTTCTTACTTAGTACACATGATGGGAGACATCCTTGCTGTCCTCTGACCAGATGCGAGCAGTCCAGTCACCAACGGTCAAGAAGGTTTTAGGAAAGAACGGGTTCCTTTGGATGGCGTATATGGAACCAAGGTGGCGGCTGTATGTGCATGCAATCTTTTCAGCTGGGGTCGGTGCTGTGCGATTACACAAGACCACAAGACCTTGTTCTGTTCCCACCATAAACTTACTGGGCTGTAATGAGAGCAACATATTATTACGTTTTATTCTGAGTAACCATCAGCCAAAAATAACAACGAATCTTACCACAGTAGTGCTAAATTCCAGTGATGTAGCACCAAGGGCACTGTTTAGGTTCCCTCTCTTACTGGGGTCCAGCACGAGCCTCTCGGTGGGCTTGCTAATGTTACGAATGTCCCACCACAGTACCTGGTGCCAGATAAATATATGAAAAATATGAATATATTATGGCATTAAAGCTCTAATCCAGTATAAAGTATTGGTTGCTCATTTAATTGCTTGTGAACTGTTGTGTCTGGACACATACCTGACCATCTGTAGAAGCGGAGAAGGTGTCTCTTAAGCCCAGCCAGATGACTTTGTAGACAGGATCTCTGTGGCTATATTCACTGGCTGACATCCCTACCGGTCGTCTGCCGCTCCGTGTGTCCCAGTAGGCTGAAAACAGCCACAGACAGAGTTGTAATGCATAACTTTTTAATTGAATAAGGAGTCTTGTTTAAATACTCTTACTAGTGGAGTAAGGCCACTTAAATGCTAGTTTGATTTAAGTATATTTCCATAAACTATTATACACCGTTTTGTTATACACCAACTCACCGATTTGTCCATTGTAGCTTCCACCAACAAGGATGTGAGGATCTTTGGGCTGATACTCCAGACAAACAAGTGGAGATACAGGTGACAGAGTCATCTCTGGTTTAAAAAGGTTTTCTGAAGATAGAAAACCATTTTATCTATATACGTATCATAAGAAAAGGTGATTTGGTTATAAACAAAATAAACTTTATGGTGTACCGATGTCCCATATGTAGGAGTCCAAGCTCATGTCTTTGGGTGCTTTCTGAAACTCAAGACAGGAGTAGGCAACAGCGAGTTTGTGGTTACCAAGAGGGTGCCAGGACAAACTGGTGGCTGTGCGTTTCACTTTATTTGGATCACTAGAATGAAACCAATACTGTAAACAGTCTTGTTTTTTTGTAAAAAGATTGAACCATCTCTTGTGTGTCGGCCATTGTAATTTTCTCCAGTGAGTTCACCTGAAGACACTGATGATGTTCGCTGATGGCTGATGTCCCTCTGATTTCTCCAGCGATTCCTGATCTTCGAAATATTCCTGGTAGATGTCAATGGCATTGTTCTGATTGATATAGTGTTCCACGTGCTGCGGTGAGAAAGAAGACGGATCAAGACTTATTTTATGAATGTGTTTGAAACAGCGCCTGACAAAGGCAATATCAAAGTTGTACATACTGTACTGTATGGTTACTTACGGTGGAAAGCTCTTCAACCGTTTTATGAAAATCGTCTTCCTTTTCCACGTTCTTCCTGTAGCGGGCGATCGCGTTCGTGTCCTCAGGATTGCAATTTTTCGGCCAACCCCCTTCAACATGGTTCATTCCTTGCGACACTAACTCAACGCACTCTGTGTTCACCTAAACAAACCAAACATATCATAACAAAACCATTGTAATAATGTATTTCTGAACGTTACTGTAAATGATCACTGCTGTATGTCTTACCTCGTGCTCAGACATCTCTACAGCACATTGTGTACCTTGCATCACATGGTTTTGGTCTTATGAAGTTGGAAGCCAGTGAAGGGTCAGGCAAGATGTTCACCAGCTCCACAGTTCTTTCAGAGAAGTTACATGGGTGGCCAAACTCACATCGCTTTTTTGTGTACACGTACATAATCTCTAATTATAATATAAAAACAGTGATAATGGTAGATGTGTGTAAATGAGTGTGTGTCAAACAAAATTTGAGCTGTTTGTATTCATTGGTATAGTTTTTCCTTTTTAATATTCACTTTCCATTCTGTTCTTGTAATACTTCATAAACAGAAACTGAAAGACATACAGAAGATGAGATCATTCTATATTATTCTATACAGTACTTGTTCATATTACATTTCATTATAATCAAAACAAAGCTTTTACTACAGTTACCATAGTTAAACCATGGTAAACTATGTTAAACCATGGTAGTTGAACTATGTTAAACCATGGTAGTTAAACTATGTTAAACCATGGTAGTTAAACTATGTTAAACCATGGTAGTTAAACTATGTTAAACCATGGTAGTTAAACTATGGTAACACAGATCCAGAAAAAAACATATATAAAAAAACATATATATATATATATATATATACACACATACATACATACATATACAAATATACTTTTACAATTTAACTGTATTATCATAGTTTTATTAAGAATATCGTGGTTAAACTATAGCAACTATATTGAGACGATGGTTACTATGGTTTTACTACAAATATGGAGGTAAAACTATGTTTACTGTAGTAAAACTATGGTTAATTTTATAAGTGCAGTTTCATAATACCACCACTAAACTCTAATGAACTCAAAATACTCAATCATAAATACTTTTAGCAACATTTTCCACTTTAATCTTTTAATAATCTATTATTCATCTTACCTGTGTTTACTTTTACACCATTTGAGACGTTACGGACAGCGATGACGTCATCGTCACATTTGCATACTGGTGTACCATTGGTCTTCCTTATATTTAATTTTATTATTATTATTATTATTATTATTATTATTATTATTTAGTATGTACGCATCTCTTCAGTTTTATTTTTAGTTTGAACTGTTCATAAATATA
The DNA here is from genome assembly GCA_019155185.1 of Beaufortia kweichowensis. NCBI lineage: Eukaryota > Metazoa > Chordata > Actinopteri > Cypriniformes > Gastromyzontidae > Beaufortia > Beaufortia kweichowensis. The sequence goes on along the minus strand of CM032808.1, from coordinate 15,928,103 downwards.
AAAAACTGTAAAATGTTTAATACATTCACTACAGACGTGTATTAAACTCCTCCCACTTCGTTATTATTAATTAGGCAATTCTTAAACAACCCGACGGGGAAATGTTTGGTCACCATCACGTATAAAACGCGTTTTTTTGTAAAACCTCACAGACAGCTGTAGGAAAAATAGTTTATTGTTCATAGAGATCTGTGTTTCCAAAAATGATGATGTATTCATAACTTAAATGCACAGAAACATGTAAAACACAAAAGAAAAAACGGGACAAAATGAATAAACAATAAACAAATTATTAATTATTGCAAATAAACGTGATAGTAGTATCAATTAGATATTTAGTAGCAAAAAGTGCATAAATTCCACACTGCTCACCTTATAAACATTACATTTACATTAAGGCACTATGAGGACATAAAACATACAAATATATCTTTCAATATCTGGATACAACATAAAGAATGTCTTAGATGATACCTGAATAATTCCTAAACTTGGGTATTATCAGGTTTTTTAACCTTTCGTACCACCACCCTGTTCTTGCGTCCCTGTCGGGCACCAGACGCTCGGACTTCATCCACAAACATCTCTATGCTGTCAAACTTTGTGGTCAGCTGTGCAAGTCTTTCTTTTAAGGAGTTAAATTCACTGTAGAGATCATTCAGAGCCTCTGACAACGGTTTAATCCTGGAAAGAGTTTTTAACAAGCAATGCAAATTTCTGTTAAATGTACTCCGAAGCAGACATACCAGATATATTAAAATCTTAAAGATATCATACCTTCCATAGTCTGGCAACACGGTGTTATGATCATTCAGAAGGAGGTCTTTGACTTGGGTCATTATGGCATATTTCCAGTTATCCAAGACTAAGGTGAGGTTAGCACATCCTCTCATGTTTACCTTCTCAGCTACATTAAACATTAAATTAAACATGATCTTATTCATTTAGATTCAAGTTTCAAACCCAAACATAACAGCATGTATTTGTGGGATATATTTTTCCCAAAGGTTATTTGCTGTGAATAAGTTTTCATCAGAAGTAAATGTTTAAAACAATTATAAATGTCTTTAAAGGAAAGTATTTTACCTTCAGTTTTGTAATCCCATTCTATATTCTGTACACTGCTCCTTTGTGCCGCTCCCAAGGACAACACAAGTAACACCAGGAGACAATTCATTCCTCTTTACAAAGAAAATACATTTAGGATTGTTTACATGGGTGAAACACAAATCAAATATGTTTTTACATTAAGAGACTATGCAATGAAATTAGATCCAATCTGAACTGAACATCTCGCTTTAAATTGTCACATTGAAATGTTTAGTGATATTAATATTTCATTGGTGCAAAAAGCTTACCTTGATGGGTAGATATGCCTCAAACTGGACTGAACTCCCAGAATCATAAAATATAAGCAATATGTGCTTTGCTGGCACTTATATATTATTATCTAATCCCGCCCATCGGTGAGGGTGAGGAGTTAAATTTCAGTACATATACATTTCCTTTTTCAAGACGAATATATTAAACAGGCTTTTGATGGGTCAAAATGATTTCATTGTATTATCTTTAATCAACTGCAGTGAGCTAACAAGCTTATAAATTTGATTCCATAACATATTGATCCAAACATGTTCACATCAGCTATTGTGACACTGACACAAACATGCCAATAAGCACTTGTAGAAACGGAGTTTAAAAGTAAAAACAACATTAAAGACGACCTCTTAAAGCTTTTACCACCGTCATCACTGCAAATGGTCATTATTTATTACTGGGAGAGAGAGAGAGTTAGTGGAGTGGATGAGACACAGATGGTTACAGATTCAGAGAGGTTCAGGTAAAGATTTGTTTGAGGTTAAGAATTCGTTCTACCTCAACATTCCAATGAATCATCTGTCACACATATGGAGTGTTTCTGATAAAGTCCTTTTCTTTAGCCATAGACAAATTTCATTAAACTGCAACAAAACAGGAATTTATGGCATATAATACTGACTATACATAATGTACAGTTAGTACTGTAAAAACAAAAACAGGAGGTCTCTTGTATTTGTTTTTATGCTTGATCCTTGATCCTTCTTTTAACAAGGTTACCTAAAAAATAAACATTCATGAAATAAAATTGAGCTAAAACCAGTTACCTGGGAGTGTGCAACAATAAAGTATTTTTTAACTTTGGTAAAGATGAATTGACTTTTATTAGACAAAAACCTTTACATCCTGTCTGTACTGAAATGTAATTATTTACTTAACTGTTACATGTTATTTTAGCCAGATGATAAAGTTTTAAGGTCTTAGCCTTTAGGAAGAATTAACAGCAAAAATGATATTTAAATGATATTTTATATATGCATTACATACTTGATCTGGAATGACAGCTTTAGGTATTACAATAAACAGACATCTCCATAAAGCAGAACACCCATTTTAAACATGGCCAAATATCTGATTGAAACCACATGAGTTTTGCCTGTGTGATGACTTCAGAAAAACCACTAAAGGCACAAGATATATGTACGACCCTGTTACGATGTTACGTTTGTGCTAAATCATAAACTCATACAAAGATAACATGTAAACACAAAATTAAAACAAGACAAGACTACTGCATTCCAAAGGAACCAGTTTTATTGTTGAACCATTTTCTCTGCATTTAAAACTCCAAAACCTGTTGACAGCACACAAGTCAAACGGTGAAAACACATCTATCTGCTGCCTGAAGATGACTGCGTAGAGCCGTAAACCAACATCTCAAACACCCGAAGAGCAAGATTTCAAGAAATAGTCCTGTGAACACTGATCAACGTCTCCCTACTGATGTGAACTAACAGTTTACTTCTTTAGAAAGTGTCAGAGACAGAAATAAGTGTGAGGTTTAGGAATGGAGCCAATTTACTTGGCACAAAATATAAATGTTGAAAATCTTTTGAATGCATATTTAATGTCTTTGGGCTGATTTCTAAAACACTGAAAAAAGTGTTTTCTTAAACAAATGATAGCATAAAAAGCATAACCAAACTGTGCATAACTATCTACTAAAACTCATCTTTTGAACTCCATCATCTAATACTCACCACGCAAAACCACTGGTGATGGTTTACAAAGGACTCATTTTTCACTAGTCTGCAGAAATTAATGCAGATGTTCAATAAAAAAAAAACCCTAAAGTAAATCAAGCTGATTGAGTCCAGAGTTTTATTCTTTTTATTCCCCATCACTAACCTTTAGAGTCTGTTGATAGGTGGGGAGATGGGCTAGCACCCTTTGAAAGCCATGATACAGGATCTTTAGTGGCTGGTACCAGCACCAAAGTTGAGCGGCTACAGTCAAACATAAACCAATCCACGTTCAAAGCATAGCTTCATAAACCTTCCGAGGTCAAATTACAATCTTGTGGAAGAGGAACGTCTCTCTAGGTCACCAAAACCCAACATTCAGATTTCAATCTCATCACTCAAAATTTACAGCCAACACTCCAAGCAACTGATCATCCCTAAAAACTGAAATCATCATGTGCATTGGGTGAAAATGTTTTAAACTTTGTATGTTTTCCTCGAAACTGGATTAAAGTAGTTTTATCCCAACATATAACTAGGATAGAAAAAAAATAATTTGAAATTAAATAACAGTATTATTTCTTCTCTGTTTATTATTTACACAACATCCTTCGGGGAAACAATTTTAACACAACAAAATTTCTCCAATGTCCTAAAATAGGTGTTGAGAAGTTAAATTGGACCGCATTACAGAGATGTGTTAAGTGGAAGGAGCTTCGCTCAAGTGCTAAATAACAGTCCCAGAATGCCCTGGGCTTACACAGAGAGTGCTACATGGGTACGACCCATCGTCTTCGACCAATCAAAGTGATGCAGCTCACAGCGTTGGACTGGAGCACGAGGCTGGCATCGGCGCTTACACCCGACAGTCAGTGAGGAAGGGGAGGAGTTAGGGATTAGGCATACTAAAACAGCAGGAATACAGGGAAGCACGCCCGGCTCTCACTGCTGTTCCCCGTTGCATGTGCGGCGCAGCTGGAATTTTGGGGTGTTTTTAGCTGCGGGGCAAACTACACATTTCGCAGTGCTCGGTGCCGGGCTGATTCATAAAGGTGCAGTGGAGGCAAGACCACACAGACGAAGAGGACTGTGGGAGAGATGGGCCACCCATGGCATAATCCAGGGATCCAGACGCCTGCCCTCCCACTGTGCCTGAGATAAAGAGAAAAAGCCAAGGAATAAAAATCAATCTCTGATCATATAATACACAACTAAACATTCTCAAAACCAGACTCATTCTTGAGAAACATGGATTGATGGTACAAATAAGTTGACAGGCAGGTGAACTTACTGCAAAGCTGCTCAATGGTGGCCCACTGCTCTGATTTCTTCCAGGTCTGAGCCAGTTCTTCATTGGACGTCTTTACTGCATCCAGCAGAAGCCCAATGCTGTCCTACAAACACAGCAGAAAACAGGAAATGTGTAAACTTTAAATACCATCCATCAAAACATGAACATGATCTCAACCTAATGTGTATGTCACGAATATGTCAACCAACTGACCTAAAGAAAACCTAAAAAATATATTTAATTTTGACTATCCACACACACAAAGGTATCAGAAGACTTGGAATACAGCACACAAATCATACAAATAAGAGTCCTTCGTTCTATAAATCTATAAATAAACTCACCTGTAAGGGCATCACCTCATTGGTGACAAGAAAGAGAAGCAGGTGGAAGTCTGAGACGATGTTCAGGAAGGAGGAAGAGGAAGAACACTGGGAAAGATACGTCGCTAAACTGTGGAAGTCCTGCACACAAACATTAAATTATCACACTGTAAGACTTCAATGAACATTGTAATCGTGGAAGTGACACTCTATTTAAATCACAGTACATATCAGAACCGTTGATATTATGGTATCTTCAGGAGCCAGTTATCATAAAGGATTAGTTTTAGATTGACTCATGTGAATCTGTACCTGAGTCTCGCCCAGAGCATCTCTGTTTTCAATAGCGAAGCGAAGCGTGGAGGAGAAGGTGAACACTGGGTCTTTTGGGAAAGTGGTGGTGATCTGGAAAAAGTGTTTAAAGACTTAAAGGCTTCATTTAAATTGCTTGTTCAAATACAGATTTACATCAAAGTATTTGGCTGTTTATTAATTCAAACATCAATACAACATTTTACTGATAGTTTCATCCAAAGTGGTTCACTTATCACAGTTAAAATTCTAAAAAAGAAATGAGAAACTTATGTAATGTGTCATATCTGAAATACCACACCTAGAGGTACAGATGTGATGGAGGGCTCCTTGTGGGATTTAAACCCACTTTTCAGTTGTCAAACTAGATCTTAAACCACTACATCAAACCTTCTCCCAACACAAATAGGAACGATCAATGCAAAAGTGTGTAAGTTTAACAACACAGTAATTACTCACATCAATGATCAAGTACTCCACTGGCAGCGGTCGGGCTAAGTATGTGATGTCATTGCCGAATTTGTCTTTATCCTGAAAGTAAAGTGAAAACAACTTTATGTCTCATTGAAAATGAATCCACTGCATTCCTCTGACAAAAGTAAAGCTGATGAGACTGTTTATGCCCAAAGCAAGAGATATTCGATTTCGAGTTAAATCACATTGACACGTTCAGATAAACAGACACTCAAAATGTTCAGAAACATCAATCAAACCTTGTAATATGATCATTATGAAAACATGATACACACATACATGCTGGAACAGAATGGAAAATGAGGAAGCGATTCAAATATGAGCATGTGTTTGTGCATATTTTAATCTGGATTAATGTATCAAAAGTTTAATTCAAATTTAGATTTATTGCTTCATTTACTAAAACCATCATATGGCAAAAATATTTGCATTTACAAAAAGGATGAAAGTAAAGGGTTCCAGGCAATTGATAGACCTCTAAAAGCTTGTTTTATTTAAAAAGCACTTAACATTAACTTGTAACTTATTAAAAGTTTAACTATAAAGTTGTAATTGTAACATGAGAAATAAGTTTTGATGAAAGAAATTCTTTTCTGTTGCAACTGACATTAAAGCTCAACTATAAGCCCTGAACATCCATTTAGGATTTGATAAGCGTGTCATGTTTCTACCTTATAAAAGACATCTGGGACATACTGCTCTGTGCTGGACTCTTTGGCATAACCCAGTTCAGGAGTGTCTCTGCAGGGCAGCAGACATTCATCTCTTACCAGTGCCATGCATTGATTGGACACCTGATAGCCTTCAAAGTGTACCTGGTTATCAGGACCCCCTGTAAACATACAAGGAATGAGCTAGCATTCAACAGATCCAACACACTGTTTAGAGATTACAATTACACAACAATAAGCATTGGGCACACGTGTCTCAGTTGAGGATCGTACCTGTTGCCACCACTGTGACAAATTTGGATCCAAAATGTCCATCTGGGGAAAGCCGACACGCATTAGCATGCTGGTTCTGGAAGTTTCCTGCAGTGATGCATTCCTCTGCGCTCAAGAAGTATGTGTCCTGTACAGTTACAACATGTTAATCCATCAGTCATCATGTAGCTAGTCGAAGTTTTGGCTTTCCATTAACGTCTGTTTGCGGTGTGTTTTATACAGTATTTGACAACTTGCCTTGTTTCTGGTATAGCGGACAGTACCTATCCTGGTGTCCTCTGAGAGCAGATCTGTGAAAATCCACCCCACCTGAAAATAAAACCGCCAATATTAATAATCAAATACAGCTTTTCATGAACAAAGTGGAAAGCACACGGGTCACAACAGATCAGCTCACCACCATCATCCATCTCAGAATAACATGAGAATAGCATATGGAAGCTATACAAGTGTGGAGAGAGAGGAACTCTAGGAATTCCCATCTGAGAATTTCATGGGATGTATGGACACACAAAGCAAATCTACACGAAAACATACATTATAATTTCTTTAATGCGGTATGGAATGAGTCTCGCACCTTCCGTAGGCCCAGTTTGGCAGCGATCTCCTCAACAGCCTCTGCCTTGGGATCTTCAATCAGCTCGAGACTATTTTGGGTTGCGATCTGAGTCATAACAAAGATTGTAAATCAGCAAAACAATAAATGGCAACAAAACACTCATTCATGCATACATATCATACACAGATTAAATATTGTTAGTAAATAAACAATCCTTATGTTCTTCTAGCATTGATCAATTGTCCCATCATTGATTTGATGCTTACAAACAAATGTGAACATCATGATCTTGGTGTGTAAGGAAAACTAATCTTTACAGAAGGCCAGACCTTTCTTCATTATCCACCCCTAAAAAATTAGCATCTACCGCCCCCTTGTGTTAATGTAATAACAGTGCAACATGAAGAATTTTAACTTTTGTATTTACTGTAATGTAAAGGATATTAATTCTCTCACCTGAGGAGGTTCATAAATGGCAGCCACCTCCGCGCGGATGCCAAGCGGGATGTCTTTGTGCTCGGTGTATCGTCCGTACAGGTAGCCCATCCGCTGGTTACCCGTCTTTCTCCAGAAGTCAAGGAAACGGTCAGCAATGGTGTGGTTCTCAAACATAATGTTGTCCACATGTCGATATTTCTGAAACATGAGATTTTGCAGTTTCAACAAAAAAGAAAAGCTGTAATGTCCTGAGAGAGCTCTCATTTACTCACCCGCGCAAAGGCGAACAAATCGATTATTAAAGAGTTTATCTATATGTAATGTAAGAACTGAGCTGAAAGTGAAGATGTTAAAGACACAGACCGAGGGGAGGTGAGTACCTGTCTGTTGAGGGTGATGGCGCTGGGTTGGCATTTGGTACAGATGCCCTCGGGCCAGGGCGGATGCCCCTCACATCCAGACTTAATTTTGCAGCTGATGTTCTCAAGCGCCACAAACTTCCCCCTGAGAGAGAGAAACACTTTCATCACACTGCTCCCACAGTCTTATTTATGAACTGATATAGGTAGAGAAATACTCACTTGTCTGCGCCGCCGGTAAGTTTGCGGATGTACGCGTGAAAGGACATGTGCTTGACCGGCGGGTCGAGATGGTTCAGGTAGTCTTCATCAAAAGGCTTTAAACACAAACAATTACCACATTTTCAGCCCTTTCTAGCACCTATCTCATCCTTACGATGGAAATGCCTTTTAAGTAGGAGTACAGTTCTTACCTCTAAAGGTACACAGTGCACACATTTCCCCATAAGACCGTGCCGGCACCTGTTAAACAATATACATTCCATATATTAACAACATTAAACGTAACCTTTTAAGCTGCTTACAAGCTCACCCAACGGCAGTCTTTATTTTGTGATGAATTATTCACAGCAGGTATATAACTTCCACTAGCCCTGTGAGAGAGAAGGAGACTCACAGCTGGGGATCTCTGTTCCTGTAGATCTTTCCCTCCTGTTTGGAAAGATATTGGTCAATCTCGTCCTCTGGCAGCTGTGGTGCAGAATGTGAGCGAGATAAGGATGTGTAGGATGATGATGATGATGATGATGATGTAGGAAAGGAAGGGAAGGAGGAGGACGTGTGAGGCTGAGCTGTGTCCATGTTCTCGCTGGAGGGTCCAGCTGAGGAGGGAAAGAGGAAAAGCATGTCGCCATGCCTAGACGACAAAGAAAAATCTGTCATTTGCATGTAAAACACTAAGTCACGAGCATGCTTATAAAGGATAAACCCAGACTCTTTCAGCTGCATGCACATTTACTTGATTTTCAGCAGGCTGAGGGCCTTATTCTGTGACAAGATCTCTCCAGTCTTGTTCCGGTTCAGGTAGACAGAGAAACCATTTGAACTGAAGCCAAATTCTTTGGCAACCTGGAAGACAAAGGTACATTTCTGTGGTCAAACTACATGGATAAGTTAACTCGCTTACTTCTCAACAGGCTGTTTGATTTGGACAGGATACTATCAAGTGGATCTTGTAATAAGAATAAGAGGACGAGAAAGTCTTGCTTTTAGAATCAGTCCAGAATGAGGTAATGAAACACTCAGTAGTAGCCCAATATCTCTGCTAATCCAATCAGCAAAGCTCTTATTGGCCACTCAGCGAGCTTTATTTCTAAATGCATCTATTAAGTGTAGTTTACCACCCTGGCGATAACCTTTTGAAGATGAATGCTATTTTTAAATATGCAGTGTGAACTCCATGAACCCGTCTACGATATTGCAAACCCAAATGACTTAATGTAGCACAAGAAACATTGATGATGCTCCTTTTTCTATTCAGTAATGTGACGGGTAATTGGAGTGTCAGTCTTTTTTGGGGTTTTCAGTTTCAGTCTCTCTTTGATGTTTAATGCTGAAATCAAACTGGGAGACGGCCTGCATTGATCGGCAGCTCTCCCTGCAGAGACACATGAATCTTTAATGGGTCCTGCGGTGTCTATACCAGTCAAAAACAAACCCACTGCTCCAAACAGCCTGCGGCACTTTAAACTACATGATAAAATACTAGTTTCTTTAATCATGGTAAAAGAACGACGCAGTGCTTCAGAGTCATTAAAAAAGCTAATAAACAAGGATTAGTTATAGAATTTAGTCATATTTAGACAGTAAAACATGGGTGGATTGTGAGAAAGAAAGTGCAGATTAAAAGATAGAATGAAGGTCATTAAGAGTCAGGCGGTTTTTTATACCTTTTTGAGAAAAGCGGCAGCCGTCTCCCGCTTTGTCGAGGCGATTTTTTTCATTCCATCTGGAGACTGAACTCGAATGATCTGTCAATAAATAAACGAAAAGGAAATGATGTTCAGGGTATGTTTGTTGTCCAGACAGACACAGAACTTTTACTGGACAATCAATCAATATTTTTTGTGGTAGTCTGTGTAACTATATTGAACTTCCATTAAGAATCCAAGAGTGCAGAGTAATTTATCAGCCTAAAACAAGCCATACAGACAAAGACAACAGGTGGCTGGAGGGCAGAATGACATCTGACACTCAATAAACTGATAGAGAAAGCCATGAATGTCACAGGACTCCCATTCAAACATGTCCCTGTCCTGAACAACATAAAAACACTTAAAATACACAAATGTTAGAAAAATGTCTTTTACATTTAACAAAGGTACTTAAATTGCGTCAGAAAAAGTACGTCAAACATCATCCAGTGCATCACTGAGCAAGAATCGAGTATTAGAAGTCAATACTTGTCACTTGACAGTTCACTGTTTTAAACAGCTTAATCGGTATTAAATTTCCTATTTTAAGATGTTGACTTGCGTAATATCGTAATATTTCCATAAGTGTTTTTTCCTGAACTTCAACACGTAGCCGGTAATCATTTAAACTGACCTAAATTGCCTTTATCAACATTTGTCACGATAAATAAAGTCCACCGAAATATTAAACTCAAGCAGTGAATCATAGAATCAAGACAACGATTGATGAAAATCAAACGGTATGAATGTTGTTTTAGTGTTTAGTGTATTTGTATAGGATTTTGGCATTAGCATCATGCTAACATTTCTGCTGCCTCATCACTGGATAACACACTTCAATCAAACTTTATTTATACACGCATGAACACACACTTACCATGCTTTCTGCCATGTTGATGAGATGAACTGTTCTTTTTGGTGTCACTAAAATGAGACCACGAGTGTTTTGATATCGCTGTTTGTATGATCTGTTTGGATCTGTGCAGCGATACAAAACTCACAGAGCCGGTGCTACATCTGTGTGAGTCCGGCTGCATCTGACGGGACTCTGCTTAAAGTGACCGGACTGAAACAAGCAACTGTTGTGTTCCGGAACATAGTATAGTTTTATAATAATATAACAGTACATTATAATATGTATCACAATACATTATAATATATTATAGTATATATCAGTATAATATTGTTACATTTAATTTATTGAAATTGTATATTTTGTGATATTTAACATCCATGACATTGGAACTTGTTGGATTCTTGAAAACATAAACAAAACAAAACATTAATTTTTCCTTAGTTTTTCATGCTTAAAATATTGTAAGATATAATAAAATTATATGAAAATATTCTATATAAAATCAAAAAGTTACCCATTTAAAACCATTTTGGAGTAAATCACAAAAACATTTTCTTCTCACTTTAGGTATTGTTGCATGTTGTTGTCCTACACTAAATCCACTAAAAACAAAAATCCTTTGTTAAAATAAGCTGATTTATTAAAATTGTTTTGTAAAATGTTTTAGCTTTTTTCACAGTTTTTCATCCACAACCCACTCACTTCATGTAAAATAATTTGAGACAATAAAAAACACATCTTGTTTTCACTTTTTCAAGATTTTATTTTGATCATATCATTTAGAGGGAGAGCTTCAGTTTAGTCACTGACGCTGTCAAGAATCTTCAAACATGGTTTATGCCCTTCACTACAAAATACAGGTCAAATAATACAGTTTTAATATATGTAAAGTGTATGAACATGCATGTTTGTGAAATCATTGTTCCTTTAATAATGCAGGATTTAGTTTAGATCATATCATTTATTATGGAAGTACAGTAGAGCTGACTGTGATGGAAACAGTGGTGAGCTATTAGAATTCTCACAATGTAACTAAACTACTAGATGGATTGATGATAATGAACAAATAAACAAAGTGCTTTAAAAATAATGATGTGAGCTAAAATGTGCAACAAACACAGGCAAAATGAACAAATGCACACACTTGACACAATGCCAGTAAAGTAAAAGAAATGTTTAGAAACAAAAATCTATAAAAGAGCTAAATATGATGAATATATAAACGTAAAATGACTAATAGTTTACAATAAAACATGCAAATGTAAATAAAATAATAACAGTACATAGAAATGACACTAATGTAGGACATAATGATAACATGATAATGAATGATAGGGATGAAGGATGAAATAACTACAACACAAATGATCACAGAAGAAAGAAACACATCTCCCTAACACAGTCACCTGAGACTGAAACCAAAACGTTTAGACACAAATAAATGTTAGTCTGATTTCTGCACCTTACCTCTTTGTAAATATAAATTATCCCTCTGTCTGCAGAGATTTGCAGATGACTGCCAAATGACTTTATTGTCATTGTCTCATTATTACAAGACTTTGATCTTGTAACAGTGCTTGCATGTTTTTGTGTATCAAAGAAAACAGGGGAAGAGGGAAAAGAAGAAAATATCCCAGAAGAGATGATGGGAAAAGAGGAGACAAGAGCAGAAGTGTGTATATGACAACATGTTTTCTGATGGTCAGAAAGGAAATAAACCAAACGGAAGGATATTTACATTACATTATTTTTTTGTTTTCCATTTTTTTAAATGCTGCTCTTTAATTAGTTATGAAAAGAGGAATAGTCCGATTGGAGCCAGTGGCCAGGGTGGAGAGTTTGGAGCATACTGACAGGAAAGGTCTGATGTGTACAGAGGATGATGGGAAGATGGAGGACTCAGATGATGCCATACTGAGCCAACTCGTGAAGCTCCAGATGGTTGAAGGCCTCCCAGGGGCAAATCACAGTGATATCTGTAGACAGAAGCACATCAACAAGAGTTCAGTGAAGTGATATCAAGCATTCATCTGTGCAAGGCTTAATCTAAGCAGCTTAATACAGCAGGTTGAACAGTTTAATCAGTGATGCTGTATATGTCCTATAGGATGTTGGATGATGTCGAGTGTGAAAGGCTTGTCTAGCAAATAATCTCTAATCAGACTAATTCTTTCAGACAAGGGCAGCTTATAATACACGTAGATGACGCTGACAAAATTGACATGGAAAAACACAAACGGGTAAAAAAAGATTATGCCTACCAGTGCCTAAACCTTCCATGCCAGGGATGTCATCTCCAAAACTGTAAAAAAAGAATAACATTATAAGCAACTTTCAGGTTGGTATATATTTTATCAGTATGTTTGTTTCCTGGGAATCAAACCCATGACCTTTGTGATGCTAATGCAATGTTTGTTAAACGTACCCCTGTATACCCTTCTTTGGTGGCTTGCTCTTGAACTGACGAGTCTGCCTCTGTTTGAACTTTGGTGGTCCTTTGCGAGGCGTGGCAGGACCCCCGGTGACACGGGTGGCTGACTTGATCTCTGGTTTGGGTGGTTCAAGATTCATAGCTTTTGGTCACTCTAGGTCTCGTCTTTTTGTATTCACTTCCCGTGATGCTATTGTAAAGATGGACTGAATAATGTAAGAAAGACTGGAATGAGTTTATGGTTCATACCTAATTGCATATTGATCATGCTATAAATTCAGGGTTGGCCCCATTCTGAAAAAGAGAATTAGACATTTAATCAATTTTACTTCAGAAATAAACAGTCGTGGAGTTTAGGCTATTTAGGTATTTTAAATTACACAAAAGCCAAAATGATATTAATCTGTAATTGAATGTTTCTGCCCAATGTGTGTTGGTTAGGATGACCTATTTTGTGTAATCCAGAGCTTGGATTAATAAATGGCCCTCATCTTAATAAATGCAATCTGCACTTCGGTTAATCTTATTAGAGCTGGGATGACACCAAACTTGCTGAGCCGACACAAAAGATCAGCTTCAAAATTTGACCTTCAGCTTTCTTCCTCAAAGACAGTATGATATAATATTGTATAATTCTGTTCACTTTTTTGACAACATTTATGACAATCATTACAATTAATAATTCTATTTGAGATATTATATATGCAAATATTTTAGAATAAAACGTTTAACAGCTTGTGTCAATATTTTTAAAACATTCATTTGTATGCAATAGCAATAATTGAAGTTTAAACAGAAGATACATACAAAATGAGAATTCATATAATTTACACATTAAAAATAATACAAAAACAAAAATATTATGTATATTAAATTATTAAACTGCTCACTTGCATTCTTCATTCTTACTGGTTAACCATATTTTCAGCTTCAAATGATTACTGAACTCATTTCATATTGTGTGGTTTTACTCACTGGTTTATTGATTGACAGACTCCAGATTCAGTAGTGTTCTCTCCTGTGGATGGGCAGATGTCCACGCTGGGCTTTCTGTGGGAGAGGTGGAGGAGTGATGACTCTTTTATACTCTCTGTCCCCTTCAGAAGATTAAGAGAGCATCACTCCCTCTCCTGATCCCCTCAACCAGAGATAATATCTGTGTGTAGTTCTGCCTGGAACAACATGTCTCATTGTTTCACATACATGTATCTAAAGTTGAACTTTTTATACATGCCCGAAAACAATGCTGACACTCTTTTGCATTATGTTTTCTCACATAACGAATACATATTAAAGTGAAAATGACAGATATTTTGTTTCTGTTAACATTAACGCATACAATGAACATATGCTTTAAATTAATAAAGAAAATATTTTAAACATTGCCTATTCTCAGTGTTCTCATCTTTTTGCAATAAAATATTTCTGTACTCATTTGCAAAAATGTGCTTTTCAGTCTCATTATAGAACAATTGCAGAATTGCCATAATTATAAATTGATGCAAACGCCACAAACAGAAACGTTTCTAGAAGGTGAACAGGATAATGTTTGTTTAGATGGGATTTGCTGATTAAATAACACCAGGTATCATGATGGAAATATCCAGAAACCAACCACAGCCTATACTGACCGATGAGAGTTCTTCTAGATCTTGTTTGTTCTCCAGTTTTTTCTTCTTTGTTACACAACAGTCTCATATCTGTGAGGGTCTTTTACATCTCAGAGAGGATCTTAAACACACATGTATCAGGTGATGCAGCTCAGCACACTGTACTCCATCTTAAATTCCTCCGAGACCACTTTAAGAACAGCACAAAACAACCAGGTTGGAGGTTTAATTAGTGATAACGTGGTCTAGTGATTAGGATTACATCTACTCATCTGGCCATCTGTATTGCTTCAGTGATAATGAGATTTTTTTTTTGGACATTTGTTGTCCGTTCATTTATAGTTATAAAATATTTCTGATACAATCTGATTTTACATTCTGAGAGCCTAGAACACTTCACAAAGTGTTTCTAATTAGTTACTAATATTACAATATTTTAAATGATATATAATCTTAATACAGAAAGTAAAATAAAAATGTGATCTATTGGTAAACCTTTATGATATAGTACATCTTTGTACCACAAAAACAGTACCACTGACTGTTGTTTTCAATAGCTTGTAAAGCTGCTTTGATACAATAAACCTTGTGGAAATGCAATATACAAATAAAATTGAAAAATGGGATTTATGGGTGAATGAGTTCCCATCATTCTGATTTTGTCTGTGGGTCAGAATTTGAAGGTCACGGGGTAAACGTGCCCTTTGTGCTGTCTGTGGTTAATGAGACATGAAGACACAACAGAGAAACTCGATCAATGACACAAGCTGCTAGGGTCCATGTCCTCTAATGATGGATAACTAGCTTGTGAGATTAGTGACATGTCAGTAACAACCTTGCCACAACAATAAAAACATGTGACAAAACTTTATTTTGATGTTTGATGTTGATGTTTAGAAGCACTAATTTAGGATCTAAAATGTAGGATTTCATGTTATAGGACAACGTTTTTTAACATATTAATCAAATATATTGGTGGAATTGTCAGAATTATTATTGTTATGCTTAAATTCACTAAAAGTCTTACAAAGAACAAAATATCTCCTCTTTTACATTCATGAATGACCTTTATTAGCATGCTGTCACACTGTCATCTGTGCATCCCATCCATGGAATATCTAATAACTATTCACGTCATTTGTTGTAAATCCCTCAATCATCTGGATCATAACCCAGTCCTGCGACATCAAGCCCTCAGATGCTGACTCACTGGTACACAGATCAGGATGACTGTCGTCATAGAAACCGCTCATACTAGTGTAGGCTAATGCAAGAGCAAACCCTCATGCTTATTACAAAGTTATCACCCTATTCTCTTCTGTTTTACATTTGAGTCAAATCAGAATTGAACAGAACAGGTTTGACATCCAACGTAATGGAGTTATGAAGCTCATTCCATATTTAACGCACCACTAATAAGTCAACACATCTTTTAAAATGAATCAAATACTTTTCCGCACGATTTATTTACATACATCATTTCTCCACCAAAATGTCACATACTGTATAATACAATAAATAGTGATATTGTGCGCTCTTATTTAATGTGCAAACGTATTAAATTACATCTATAACACTTCAAATATCTCTGTGGACTTTATAGGTAAACATATTATTTAAAACAAATCATGCTTCTCTAGATAACAAGACATTTTCATGGGTGTTGTCTGACATCTGTCTGTCCTGTAGACCACTGATAAGAAATGTCTTGAAAATTCATAACTAAACATACATTTTCACTAGCAGTAGTGAGAGGACTTTTTCTGAAACATTTCTAGGACCCTGAATAACCTGCTTAATAAATCCCATCCATACCTGTGAATCCCACCAAACATCAGGAATATCTACAGGTCATGTTTTAGCAAAAACATTGAAATGCATGACAGCAAAATACTTAAGCCCATGTTTCTGTAATGCATTCAGCTTTTTATTTTATCTGTGATCCTTCTCATCACTTTAGTGTAACATCACTATCATGTTTTTATAAAACAGCATAAATGGTAAAAACACTACAAATATTTATAAATGTTAAGAATAAAAATAATCTTAATACGGAGTAAAAACCTGCCTAACTGCAATGATGTCAGACTGCAGTGTAAGTCACTTTGGATAAAAGCGTCTACCAATTGCATAAATACATTTTACAATGATAAAGGGATGATGATAAGAGGGCTTTGTGAGATGTGTGCAAATGTCCCTGTTCTCAACCAGGTCCACTCTCATCAAGACTTCTTCAGTAACCTGATCTCCATTTTAAGATACGCCTTCAGACTGTCATCAAGAACATTCTCCTCAATGGCCTCCAGTGCTCTCTCTCCACCATCGCTGTAATACTTCAGCAGTTTCTCAGCATGCTCGATCCAGACGCAGTTATGACAGCCGCTCATACAGCAGCAGGATGGAGGAACTGGAGGACCATCATCTGCAGGTTTAGAGACGGTCTGCTGCTCACTGCTGAGGGCGGATGAACATTGCAGTCTGTGGACAGTGTAGTGCAAAGCTCTGCTATGAGACACATGATGGGGTTTGGTTTTAAAAAGGGACGTGTAGGAAGAAGTACTTCTTAAAGTAAACATCTGCAGAGCAAGAAACGCAGAATTATTAGGTTTGTGCATGTACATTGAAAATTACTAGTCGGAAAAATAACACGGTACCCATACACCCTATAAATATAATGAATGTACATTGAAAATTACTAGTCGGAAAAATAACACGGTACCCATACACCCTATAAATATAATGAATGTACATTGAAAATTACTAGTCGGAAAAATAACACGGTACCCATACACCCTATAAATATAATGAATGTACATTGAAAATTACTAGTCGGAAAAATAACACGGTACCCATACACCCTATAAATATAATGAATGTACATTGAAAATTACTAGTCGGAAAAATAACACGGTACCCATACACCCTATAAATATAATGAATGTACATTGAAAATTACTAGTCGGAAAAATAACACGGTACCCATACACCCTATAAATATAATGAATGTACATTTAAAATTACTAGTCGGAAAAAATAACACGGTACCCATACACCCTATAAATATAATGAATGTACATTGAAAATTACTAGTCGGAAAAATAACATACCCATACACCCTATAAATATAATTAATGTACATTGAAAATTACTAGTCGGAAAAATAACCACGGTACCCATACACCCTATAAATATAATGAATGTACATTGAAAATTACTAGTCGGAAAAATAACACGGTACCCATACACCCTATAAATATAATGAATGTACATTGAAAATTACTAGTCGTACCCATACACCCTATAAATATAATTAATGTACATTGAAAATTACTAGTCGGAAAAATAACACGGTACCCATACACCCTATAAATATAATTAATGTACATTGAAAATTACTAGTCGGAAAAATAACACGGTACCCATACACCCTATAAATATAATTAATGTACATTGAAAATTACTAGTCGGAAAAATAACACGGTACCCATACACCCTATAAATATAATGAATGTACATTGAAAATTACTAGTCGGAAAGTACCTATAAATGTAATTATTCATAATAACAGTTATGGCTAATAATATTAGTTATTTTCATCAACTTACCCTTTGTAAACATGACACAGCTCTGAATGAAGATCTCGCTAAAGGCATCCCAGACCCACGTTTCCTTCATATGTTCTCCATATGAAATATTATCTATTTGCTTGAAAAATAAACAAAACACATTTATTTTGAACTCCAGCAGCAGGCAGCGTCCATCTTTGAGTCACGCTGACCTCTGCTGTAAGTGGCGGAAGTTTCAACATAACCAACCAATCACAGCGATCGAGAGGTATTTGTTTGAGCCAATTAAAAGTTGAGAGAGGCACTAGGGGGCGGGACTTCTGGAGCAATCTGGCTGCACTATCGAGTGTGTCCAGCAGATGTCAGTAATGGACTTTAATGCGACAACTGCACAAACCTCATGCTCACAGATTAACTGAATAATGAACAATTGATTTTATTTGAGAAATTTCATAGAAATTATTTATGGATTACATGTTTTATTCTTAGTTATACCTGAACACATTTAGTAATTGATATTTGCACCAGCGGTGGAAATAGCACAAATAACAGACAATGAAAATAATATTGTACAATATATTGATTTATTTTTGTCACTGATATACCATTAAATATTGTGCTTTATTTTATCACCAGTCCAAACTTTATTTTGTCTTTCTTTCTACATCTGATTATAATTTTATTAGCCTCTATCATGATATTTCTAACGACACACCTGTTTTTATGACAAACCTCAATGGTTTCACAGTACAAATGCACTGGTTTCTGTGGTCATCCAGATTGCAGATATCAGATCATGTGATCATCTAATCATTCCCACAGGATTGTGTGTTTAGAAGCACATCCATAGAAACAGAACACGTCACCCGTGAGACCTTCATAAATTCTGCACGTACGGACACCATTCATTTGCAGCGTATATATGCTTGTCTGAATCCTCCTGTAATATTAGCATTAAACAATAACTCAATATTTCTTAGTATTCACTTTATACTGATACTGATGATTCACTTCCAAGTGCCACAACCAAACCAGTTTTACTCTTTGGACAAAACAAGGCTTGGCTCCAGTTACAGACTGAATAACATGCATTCCTTTGAAATGATTAATTGGGAATATCTTTGAAAATTTATTTTCCCATTGTGTCATCATGTTAGTCATGTTAGGTGTAAACTTATTGTGATATCAAACATGCTGAAATCAAAGGCAGCTAACAGACCAAGCAAACCTGAGAACTGCACAATACAATGATGTCATATACTGTAAACATTGGGTGGTCATGATTTCTTTAGGCTTTATTGATTCCATTATTATTATGGGGTTATATCAGTCCCAGTATCAGTGAAGAGATTGGCGTGACTGGGATAGAGCTACTGGAAAAATGAATAGGTGTGTCTGTTTTGGATGAGCTGAAAATAGCCTATTATATAATACAATCATTCCATTTAGACAGTAAAAGAATGAATTGCTGTTTTAAGTTACTGTACAATGTGTTGGGGCAAGTGAGCTCTTATTAAATTAGGCAATGAATATTGAAAGATTGATTTGTAACTGTATGCCAAAATAAATCTGAATTCTTGCTATTACAACTCCTCATCATGTCTTTATACTTATCTTGTCTTTTTGTGGTCTGTTCCTTTATAATTGTTTCTACATAATGTTCTTGCAGAAATTTACATATGACATTTATGCTTCTGTTTTTACAAATAATGAACATCACAGAGGAAGCAAATTATGTAAAACAATAAGGTTGATATTCAGCAAGCCGAGACTGAACTATTGAGAAAGCTTTTTGGACTGTGAATAAGTAACTATGTATGGTATGTGAGTGTGTCCTTTGTTTGAAAGATGGAAAGATCCTTGAACACAGACACAGATAAATAGATGAGTATTTAGCATTAACGTGTACAAGGGCACATACACCTGCAAATTCACACACATGCAACAATCTGCTGGATGTCTTTCAAATGTCGTGTCATATATTCTACATTCTCATTCTAAAAATGAGACTAAAAACAAGTTTACCTAACAGAGAGTCACACGTACACAAACATAGGGGTCCCATTCATCTAGACTTAGAGGAATAAGGCATTTTAAATACATTAATCCCATCCATAGAAACGCTATTTTCAGCACAATAAGCTCTGGCCAGCTTTCTGACAAGGTCTGCACATTCCTGACCAGTAAATGCTACTGGACTGACTGTGCAAGCTGGTCCGGAGAGATGACATCACGGGAAAGATTAAATATCTCACATTCATAATGTTTTACTTCAAAATGTTCACATTTATGCATTTCTTCTGTACAGTATGTTTTTTCTCTGGTAATCAAATCAATGGTATTACAAGAATTAGAAGCATTCCAATGGTATTACTTGGTATTACAGACACCCTGTTCTTCCAGCTGAGCTACACGATATAAGAAAAACATTTTTCAATCTAACTGTGCGAGATCCAGTTTTTCAATCTATACAACTAAAGAAAAAAATTACAAATATATTGTTTTATTTTAAAATATTTTTTTTGCGTCTGTCAAATAATGAGAGTGAGTATACTGAGTATATCATGTTACCAGTAAGTTGGTGAACACGCAAAACACAAAAACAGCCATTTCCTGAAAATGACCTGTAAATATTATTAACTGGGATGATGTCATGTAAAGTAAACTTCAAAGTAAGAAGAGTCTTTAACTCTTTCTGGACTGAAACAGCACCTGTAAGACACCGGACGAACAGTTCGAACCCTCTGCGGTCATCATCCTTGCATGTCATCCTGGTTCACGTCATTACACCCACCCACACTTTTCCATGTGTCAACAATTCTTTAGTGGTTCTGAGAAGCTTACAGTTGTCTTCTCTGTAAGTTTAATGTGTCATAAATAGCTCGACACACCCCACCTGAATGCACAACAGGGGGATTTAAACTATGCATCTCTCTTATATTGAGATGTGCTCTTAAAACAAATGTATACTCCTGGTTGTTCTGATTAGGTTTTATTGGATCAAATGTACGTGAATACCTATACACATTATATAAAGTTGACTCGAGTTGTTCTTGATTTGCAAATAGAGTCTGCGTTTTAAGGGTTCTTGAGATGTCCTTGGCTTCTGTTCTGTGGATGAACATTAACCTGGTTTCACACAGGTCCAGCTTTGTCCAACTCACACAAAGCCGATACTGTTTCCTTTCCTTTCCAGACGGCCGTCTGAGACGGTCACAGAATGACACCTTTGTGACAGGTTGAGCTGTCTGCTATCTTCTGATCCAGCTGCTTAAAATGGATTTTAAATATAAATATTATAGATGCTTTAATTTCATCCGTAAGCTTTTATGGAAACACAGCACATCTGTGTCAATACTAAACTTCAGGAGCAGGAATTATGTAAAATCCTGGATGCGTTTAGTAGTTCACATTCTCATTATTTGTACAGCATGTTTTAAAGTGTGAGCCGCGTTCAGCTAATGATGTCACAGCTAATAATAATTGTGCAACGGCTTCCTGTGTCGCGAGGCTGTTTTGTGTAATGAAAAATCACAAGGTACAACAAATTGAATCCCAGCAGGAAAACTGCAAGGGCAACCAAGCAAACAAGGGTTTGGAGTCATGAGAACGGTCCAATTAAGAGCAAATGAAGAGTCGGTCATCCCATGTGGGGATTAAAAACTGTCTGCGATGCATTTTGTTCAAATATGAGAAGAGATAAATAATCTATATGGCACCTTACAGAAATAGAAAACAAATAATAACACTATAATTCAGGAAAGGGGTTTGTAGTTATTGAAAATCTAAAACTTTTTGCTTTAAAAAGACTTGATGGGAAGGTAAAATTGTAAATGTTAGATACTAAAGTACTCCAAAACTTTAAAATGCTATTTGTGGAAGGTGTCCTGCAAACATCTGTGATTGTAAAAATAAGATTTTACAAAATTAAATTGTAAATGCTCACATGAGATATGATTCATGTTTCACATGAAACATGGCGATGTATATTAATGACCCTTTCATTGTAAATAGGTCATATTGACATTTGCTGCTTTAAATAGCAATAGTACAATGAAATGAATGAGTCGCTACCAGCCACCATTTCAATCCAGCATATTTGTTTAGTTTCCTGTTAACTCCTGTTGACCAAAGACCAATTTAATATTAACTGCTAATATAAATATCACTTAAAAATACTGGTTCTATTTATCCAAGTCATTTCCGCTTGGAAACCAGCGCTTTATAAATGAGTCCCTGGGTGTAGTTGACAAACTGTGAGGTGAAGTGAAGTTTACCAATGAATTTATTCTGGTTTACTGCGTTTCTACATTCAACAGCAACCTCATGAAACAGGCGCCAAAGAAACTCTGCAAACACGACACGCCAAACCTGGTTAAATTTTACACAATCTCTGTTTTTCAGTATCAGTTTTAGCTCATGTTACTATGGAAATGTATAGATACTGGTTACTTTTGGACAACAGCAAACAACAGAAGGTCACTTGCAGTATTTGAGGGTCCTGTTTGCTCAATATTGGATGATAGGGAAGAGTAGCTTTTATGGTTGGGTCAACATGGACAGCATTACGGTGACTTTATAAACTAGATAACTGACCTCACTGGTCTTTTAGAGGAATAAAGGGTTTATTGTGAGCATGTTAATGCTGGACACGGTTAAATGCCTTATGTAATGGTTATGTAAATCTGTTTGTAAACATGGATCCAGTTTCAACTACTTGACTATTAGTATAAAATAAACTGAATGGCAGCCATTCATATTAAAAAAGTTATTCTGTGTTGTGAATAAGGATTGGAATTACATTACTGTGCATACATCGTAATAAATGGTGAGATGGAAAGTTTATCCAGTATTTCCAGAAGAGAATAGAAGAAAACCTTTTTATTCATCATAGGATATTTATATGTAAACAAAACATTTAATAGATATGAAGCATATAATATTTTTTGTAAATAAAGGCTTAACCAGAGAATAATATGCACGTAAGCATGTAGCTGTATCAACAACACTCTTAAAAAATAAAGGCGCTTCACAACGTCATTTTTGCCTGAATGGTTCCATTAAGAACCTTCCTGTTTCACACAAGGTTCTTCGTACTCCAGAAAGGTTCTTTAGACTATTAAAATGTAAGAAAGAACCTTTTAGAAACCGAATGGTTCTTTAGACTATTAAAATGTAAGAAAGAACCTTTTAGGAACCTTCGACCGAATGGTTCTTCTATGGCAATGCCGTAAAGTGTAAGTGTGAGACAGGAGATCTAAAAACTGTTACAGTAAATATAAAATGGTTCCATTAAGAACCTTCCTGTTTCACACAAGGTTCTTCGTACTCCAGAAAGGTTCTTTAGACTATTAAAATGTATTTAGGAACCTTCGACCGAATGGTTCTTCTATGGCAATGCTGTAAAGTGTAAGTGTGAGACAGGAGATGTAAAAACTGTTACAGTAAATATAAAGAACTCTTTCTGCAGCAGACGGTCAGATGCAATTTACATGAGAAATATATCGAACGTAATTCAGTCATGTTACAGTAAGTGGGCGGAAATGCAAAAAAGCAACACATCCGTAACACCTACACATTTATTTGAAGTGCTAAACGTCCTCTGAGAACGGAGTAACAAACAGCCCCAAACTGAATTTACAATTTGGTGAAAACAGAAACTTGTGCCCTAAGGAGCAGTTATTATGCAAGAATACTTCTTAAATATCCAGCACACAGTGTCCTCAGAAAATGCTTATCACATTACCTATAGATTCTGCTTTTAGATTTTACTGGCAGCGCTTAACATTTGATACACAATCAGGACGTCTGCAGGGAAGAGATCCAAGAAGATGAACTTGATCAAGGTCATCAGAGAGAGTCGAGACGTACAGACCCATCCACAATAATATTACGGAAGAAAATCACGAGTCGGATTACTCACTTTATTGCTGGTTTCTTTGGTAAGAGCAACTTAATGTGCTATATTTTAGCTATACTTTTAATTGTTCAGCACTTTTTTCCATAAGGCAACCTGATATAGTTTTGTATTTAAGGCACCTGCACATACCTGAACTACAATGTGGAAACAGATCAAGGTGCTTTTGTTTACTAAGTAAATCAAAAAGGATACGTTTCAATAAAACCTTGTTCTTGTTTAAAACTTTTAAACGTACTTATTTTTATTGGACTCGTTGCGAGATATCATGTGCTTTGATCAATGGCAACCTTTAACAGTCATCCATCTGGAACTCTCCAGATCTCAACATGACCTTATGGAGCATCATATCAGCAGTAACTATGTAAATCTTATTTTTCCATTCACACTTCCCTGTATTCATTACAGCAGCTGTAACATCGTGTCATGCAACCTCAGCATCCCAAAACACTTTTTGAGCTTTATTTTGATTCTATGAACATTGAAACTGATGAGTTCATCCATGATGAATTTCTCAGTTTAATATATTGAAATTTTCATATCTACATGGAATAACAGAATACATGTTTTACACTGACAATAAATACAAACTTGGGAAATCAATTATCTTTTTTTTAACAAATTCTGTACCAAAATTATTGATTGATTGCACATTTTATATATATTTAAATTAAGGCATATGTTAATTTCAGTGTTTACAATATACAAGTGGCAAAAGCAGCATTAGTCCATATACAGGATGATTGACAGAGAATCTGAGTCTTTGTCGGTCTGTGTTTTCTCCACAGCCGGTAGCATTGCAGTAGTCTATACAATCATTGGAGCGAATCGTTTCATCCCAAAAATAGAGAAGCTGCGCACATCTCAAAGTTCATTTGGATCATCAAGAGATAATCCAAACATGATGTCTTTCAACGGAGCAAAACAACGAATTGTTTCCCAGCTGTTCAAGGCAGCTGATCCGTGCAGCCGAGCACAGCGATGGAACAAACAAAAAAAAAAATCAGGAAATCTTAATTAGAAACACCAGAAAGGAAAACAAAAGCTGACGTGAATCGATCACTGGGGTCTTCTGTGGAAATTTCCCTACAGTGGAAAAAAGAACCTGTTAGTTTACATTAGCAACAGCACAAGATCATGTTTTAACCAAATCAAATAAAGTCAAATAATATAAAAAAACAAATACATATTAAATGAATGCATAAGTTATAAAATATGTCATTTAAAAGTAACACACACATCATGACAGGAAAAGAAAATAAGTAAGAATAAGTCGACACACGAGAGCCTTTTGTGAAAGTGATGTTAGATCGAATTAAAACAAAATGATGATTGAAATGAAAAGCCAGAAAACATACAGTTCAGTTTATTAGATCTGATTTCTTCTTCCACCACCTCATACCTTACAAAAAAAACAGAAAATAATAAAATAATCATGATTAACAATCAAAACAGACAAAGGTCTTAGAGCGTCCATGAAAAGCTTTAAATTCCACGATCCCAGACAGAAGGTTAAACCGTCACCATGTGCATTCTGGAAATGAATGCAGATCTTGTAGGAATGATTGACAAGGCAAAGAGGTAAAGGAATGTCATGTGACGATGAGAGATAGACGCAGGTATTCCAAAGAAATGACAAGAGGATCAAGGACAGGTGACTACTCAAAAAGGAAATGACCTGTGCCTAATTTTTATAGTCAAATATGTCAAATCTTTAAGATTTTTAAAAACTTTTTCATTTTACAGTATGTGCATTATCTGCATATTAAATGAATGTGACTCAAGGTGAATGTTCAGGTCATATTCCCTTTTGATCTACACGTGAAGACGACTCATCCTTATGAATGAGAAACGTCTTAAGATATTACTGCAGCCAATAATGATGTCATCACTTCAGTCTGGTTTGCTAAACACTAAAGAATGGCACGTGGGTAAAACCCAGAAACCTGAATATTAATTACGCAGAACACCACAAACCAGCATGCAAGAGAAAGGCGGACAGATGAAAAGGCAACGGACAGACTAAAAATACCCAAAGCAAACAAACACTGTATTGATGCCTCTCTCAAACATACATTGGTGTATATTTGTCTCATATCATCAAATTGTGCCGAGGGGCTGGAGCGACCGCTCGGGTCTTGCGGCGGAGTGCCTGCAGATGCTCGTGGGATTCTGTCATATGATTCCCCCTGCTGCTACAGCCAAAACACAGGTCCATGTAAATGTTACACACAAAAGCACAAAACATTTAGCTTCACAACACACAGCAACATGTACACAATTCTTCCTGTGTCTCCGTTTTGTTTTTGTGCACAGTGACCACAAGACTTGGTCGTATGCACAGGCAAAACAGTAGTAAAATTTCCGCACTCACATTTCCTGGTCCTTTGGTGATGATGGCCAGCTCTGTCGGCTGGTACACACAACTCCGCAGTTGACCGTTGTAGCCACTGTACGGGGACACAGGCTTGTTTCCTAAAACAACGTTACAAAGAAAAACTCATTAAAATACAATCTCATTGTTTCTTTACTCAACAGATTCTCTGATTCAGAGTTTTGCTTACCTTACTAAATGATATGTGATAGTAAGAAAATATGCAAAACATATTGTTATATCACTACACAGCATCTACAAAAGCCAACTATTCACCTGAGCATCAGCTAGTTTTTATGTCAAGAACTGGATTCTAGTGAATCGCCTGAAGGAATAGTTCACCCAAATATTAATTCTCTCTCATGTCATCCCAGCTCACTTTCTTTCTTCAGTTAAGCACAAACAAATGATTTTATGGTAAAAACAATCATGTTATGTTCTTATGCAGGGTTCAGAATGATGACACTCCAAAAAGCACATGACGAAACATACATATGAGACAATACCAGTGTTGTGGACGTGACATTTTCAGTCTAAAATAAAACATCATTTTCTTTTTATGAGGAGGGAGTTACACGTTTTTGAGAGTCAACATACTTTGTAGGATTTCTGTGAATTAAAATGCACAAACCAGAAGCAATAATACTCAACAAATGAAGAAGAGATGACTCTTTAAAGAACATCAAATAGTTATTTTATTTAAAGTATTATTTGTAGTAATAATATTTTATAAAAAGCATCTTAAGTTCTTCTCTGTAGTATATGACAAGCAGAGAATGAATAATCTGGCCTGTCGCTCAGTAAAACACTGATGCCGTTAATGCCACACCTCAGTCTCCGTGGAGACACACTAATGTAAACATGCTCCAGGGTCTCTGCTGAGAGCCCGATAAGAGTAACGCCTGATCGTATTTACTTATGCCAGACTGAGAAAGATTGCCTAGTGTTTGGCTCGGGGTATTCAGTGACTAATGAGGTGTGCTTCTT
This sequence comes from Beaufortia kweichowensis, assembly GCA_019155185.1. Taxonomy (NCBI): domain Eukaryota; kingdom Metazoa; phylum Chordata; class Actinopteri; order Cypriniformes; family Gastromyzontidae; genus Beaufortia; species Beaufortia kweichowensis. Next base: position 15,900,690 of record CM032808.1, on the reverse strand, counting down.
TTACCCCGCCTAATCCACATCAACCGCCCGGTGTTCAAAGCATTCTGCTTTTTACTTTACAAAAGCACAATGGCTATGTAAATATCGATGAACATAGGAAAATGTTAAACCTCATGGACGTTATTGACCCTTCTCTGAATCAGCCATTGGCCGAGCAAATATGGCTGGATATTGTTGATTTACAATAGAAAGATTTTTGACGCAGTAGAACAGCTCTGAATGAAAAACAAATGCATGGAAACTTGGCAACAATGATATTTGCCCGTTTGGCCAAAGGCAACAGGTGCAAGCAGGTGCATGAATAGAGAAAAAGAGAGAGAAATTGTTGAAATAGACTGAGAGAACCAGAGAACTGTGCGTTCAGATATCTGACGGAGCAGATTTAAACATCAGCATATCAAATTCAGGAGTGTAAGCAGAAGTTATTAGTGAAATTCAGCACCGTTTCAACATGTTCTGTTGTGTTTTTGCTTCTCTCAGTCAATTTGAACACATTTATATGTCATTTAGATCAATGCATTATTATTTTTATTGAATAACATTATCAAAATTAGCACTTCTTGTTTTATTAGTTGCACAAAAGGCAACTAATAATGGACATACAGTAAGGAAGAGTTCAAACTAAAATAAAACCTTTGTTATCACCCTCATGTCATTCAAAACCTCTATATGACTCTTTTCTTTTGTTTAACACAAAACATAAAATTTTGAGAAATGTCTCAGTGGTTTTGTGTAAATACAGTGGACGTCAATGGGGGCCAGTGTTTGGTTACCAAAGTTCTTCAAAATATCTTCCAGAAAACAAAGTCATACAGGTTTGGAATGACAAAAATGACCCTTTAAGAAGAACAATATTTGGGATGGGAAAGTATGATTTGGGATATTTTTATTCTTGTTTGCATTGGCACTGCAAATATCTTTTGGTCTTACAATTCTTACAGAACAAACACGCTGATAAAATGTAAAGCTCAAATAACCAGCTTTAAATATTAAGGTTGGGATATGGGAACTCATTCAGAGCTGTTTCCATTTTACACACGCTGTGTAAACGCTGGTGCTTACACATGCAACATTCGAGAATGCCATCACGATGCGGGTAGTTTCCAGTGGATTCTGCTTTGCTGCTGAAATGGTCCTCAGGGTGGTTTAACCACATTTCTATGTGGTTGCTGGGGTGTTTATATGGTTGCTTACTGTTTCTTATAAGTTATTCTGATCATGTAGGCTAAGGAAACCTGTTTCATGGTCTGTCAGATGTTAAAAATCAGGATGTTACAAAATGTCACATTTCTATTCCTAGCATGTGAATACATGATCTGCTTTCAATATCAACAGACTGATTCATTTAAAACATTGCACACTGTCTGATGCCAAATAGCTCGTAAGGTTCACAATTTCAGGGTACTGGACAGGAGGTGCTTTGATTTACCTGTGTTGGGCTCATCCATAGAAAAGGCCTTATTCTCCATATAGATGCTCTGTACACCTTGTTCCTTCAGAATGGTCTCGTACCCTCTGTTGGGGTATATATCTTCCTCAACAGTTGTATCGTCATCTTCATCACTCATGCTACACGTTGCCGGCACGGTGTGTAGCAGCAGAAACACCCATGCGTTTGACACCAGAGCTATTGCCAAAGTGGGGTCGTCCCATGTTGGCCCACCGTGCTTTGTGTTCCCGTACAGATACATGACGATCCACGCCACCCAGATGCCAATCGAGAGCAGTGCCGTGAGCAGTATGAGGGCTCCGTACTTGAACCACCGCTTATGCTTGCCTGCGAATATCAGTAAGGATGCTACAAAGACCGCT
>CM032808.1:15856378-15893878 GCA_019155185.1 Beaufortia kweichowensis | reverse complement strand
TCTGTTTATATGCAAATTCTTTTTTGCTAAAGCTGTTATTGTGACGAGTTCAGAGAATTAACTATTTTTAGACTAGTTTTGTTCCCACATTTAATGAAAATTTGGTAGAAAAATTTGATTGCTAAAGTTTATTGTGTTGTTCTTGTCTTAGAATGACTTTAACTACTTTAATACACTTCAGTTCTTGATATTTCTGCATGCAGCTGATGTATGTGTGTGTATAAATAGGAAACAGGAAACATGAATAGATCCTCATAGACATTTAATATCCGATCAGTATGATCAAAATGCAACAACAGTTCTCAGTGCACAGATTCAATGACACAACTGAAGAAACGCTGAAGTGTCACAATACCACATAACCATGAACAACAACACAATACCTTAAAGTTAAAGCATCATGCAAGTGCCACATATTATTTTGTATGGAATATTTTACATTGATGAGAAACATGTTAATAATACACATACATTTAAACAAATTGGATCTTGGTAATATGCATATAAAATATAACTTTAAGACGCAGATCAATTCTGTACTTTTGAATTGATGAAAAGCAGTTGTGGCAGACATCACCAATGAAACAATTCATTGAACCTGATTTACGTTTTTCATTGAATATCACATTTATTCACATTACAGGAGTAAAATAGATGGCAAACATCATTTCATAACAGATAATACAAAACGGACAAGAAAATGGACTTTTCCGTAGCAGCGTGAGACTCGGCAGGTTTTCAGTTAACCTGTCCTAAAACAGAGCAGGATCTTTATCGTCTTAAATATTTTGACTCTTTCTTCTTCTACTGCCAACATTAAGGCTTTAATGATAGATGTTCTTTCTTCTCAGACATCTGTGTTTATGATTCAGCAGGAGACATTTTCAAAGAGGCAACATCAGATAACATCTGCAGGGCCAGAGCCGATCGAGGAGGAAAAGAGACAGTGTGCAACCCTGGGACATGGAAGTGCACTAAAAAGAGAAGAGTTCATAACCACAACTCACGCTGTTTCTCAACTCAAGAAAACAAACTGTGAAAAGTGTTTTTATAAACAACCTCAAGTTAAAAAAGAGTATGAAAAATATGTAATATATTTTAGCTGTTTCAGGCTCTCCTGTGTCATTAAAGACAGAAATGTAATGTAATTTTCAAGAGTATGCTGTATCATTATAATCAAATAGATCTAGATATTTATTATTTAAAAGTACTGTATTTAAACTGGTTTTGTGAGAGAAAGGGAACACACAGATAAGCTTTCAGGTGTATAAATGAAAACATCAAAACTGTGGTAATTTAATTGATTTTCCATTCCATTTAGATTGAGTGCTTAGATCAAATCTGTTCTTTTGTGAAAACATACTGCCAAGAGCTGCGTGACATCAGATAAGAAATTGTGACCTTGCCTGTAAAATCCCAGCTAAAGTCATTTTCGTGTGATTGTTTACTACAGAAAATTATTCTACATTATGCAAAGAACGTTCTGTGAAACTAAACGTTTGATACTGTATCTTTAATACTGAATGAGTATGAAACATCAAAAGTTGAAATGAATGCTTAGGAAAATAAGTAATAAAACGTAATCATGTAAACACGTTTTTGTCATGTTTATGGCTATGACTACTTTGATGCTCATTATCTCATTATAAGATTTTGAGACTTAAGCCTGGATTTCACAGGCGTGGTCACGATTCTATAGTCATATAATTACCCATGGTGAGGTGTGTGTGTGTGTAAGGGCTGGTTTGTTTAGCAGCCCCTGAGATCACGGATTGGTCTGTTTATACAGTGGTCTTCCCACAGCAAAGCCCTTTTAAAGCCTCTTCCAGTCACCATGCACTGAAAATAAACAGCTAAACCAGCAAATGCACTTTGCTCCCGGGGGTTAAAAAGGTCAGCCATCTTGCTCCGCTTCACTGAACGGGCCCTGAAAGTGTTTCATTTAGTATTGCAAAAGATCTGTGAGACGGGTCTCCATCAGAACATTATGTAACTGTGTCTATAAATGTTTGATGAAAAAATGAAATGCCTGAGTAACTCCGTGTACATTCCCTATGGATTCTATATGAAGACTTCAGATCTGCCCGTGTATATAAGATTTATACCATCTAAAAAGGTTTACAGAAATGAATTGAATAATTTAACACCACTGTATATGTTTAAAGAGCTTCATTCATCTGCAGCATTAGCAAAACTGAACAAAAACACTTAATACATGACACATATTCTTACAATATCAAAATAACCATATTTTAAAGGGGTAGTTCATCTACAATCCTGTCATCATTTTCCCAATATTATTAATTCACACAAAACTAAAGTTACAAATTTTCTTTCAGTATTCGGGTTGAATCGGGTGTGTTATTCTCTGCAAAGACAGAGTCATTCAGGTTTGGAACAAGCAACACGTATATATATATAATTTCTTTAAGAAAATAGCCATTAGTGGGAAATGACATGGAAAACTAATACTTATTTGATAAGCCAGATTTCTTCGTTTCATAAATACTGTAGTATGTTTTCTTTCTCCAAAAGGACATGACAATAAATAACAGTGCAGAAGTACTTGGAACGTAATGGTTAGAGTAAAACATGTTTAAAACTGTACTTGTGATACACATTAAGTTTACATTTGATAATTTTGTCAGAGATTAGAGCAAACATAAAGAATGCTAGACTCTTCATTAAATAGATATTCTGCTATTCCTATTGGGTTACTATTCTGGCAACATGGGGGTTAATGCAAATCATATATTCTTATATACTGATACAAGAATAAACATCATAAATTCTCGACTGAAATTTCTTTCTCTTGTCCCTGTGAAAAAGTCTCTGATTTACACTCTATTTAATCTCTTTTTACACACTGAAGACACATGGTTTTGTTGATGATGAGCAGAACTACATGGTGATATCTGCACTTTTGGGAGAAAGAGGAGCAACCTCCCTCTGAGAGCGTTTGGTGCCGCTGGAAATCGATGAGGTTGGAAGCGTTGACGGGGGTCCGCTGGTGATGCAGGGGCCGGCGAGGGGTTCCCCGGAACAACAGAACATCCCTCACCGCTGCTCTGAAAGGCTTGCTGACAAAACAGTACAGAAAGAAATTCACAGCCGTGTTTAGCATGGCTATCATGTTGGCAAGGTCGTATGCGAGATGTACGCGCCAATCTTTGTACACCGATGACACGTAGAGATGATAGAGCACCACTCCGGTACGAGGTGCCCACAGTACGGCAAACACAGAAGTGACTGCTAACAGCATAGCTGTGGTTTTACCCAGCTTGCCTGGCAATGCCAACTGCTGCCCATTATCCTCTTGGCACATGTGCTTTCGGTGTCTTTTTCGAAGCCTGAGAATAATTAATGAGTTTAGCAGCAGGAAGATACTGCATGGAAGAAAGTAGATAATAGTCACATGAGTCCAAATCAGGACGCTATCCAAAGCGTTAGGTGGACGGCTGACCCTCCACATGTCCGACCACCAGAAGAACGGCACGCCGGATGCCAACGCTAACGTGAGCACGACAGCAATGATCCGTCGGGCCCGTGCCGGGTAGCTGATCTGCCGGTGAAGCAGCGGGTGGCACAGAGCAACGTAACGGTCGACCGTGAGAGGTACGGTGGCCCAGATGGAGGCGTGGTTAGCGGCAAACTCCAGCATGTTGACCGACCGCAGCAGCAGCACTGGGACGTCTCGGTGGAACACGGCCGTTTCCAGCAGGAAGCCCACGAAGATGATGAAGAGCTGGCTGAGGATGTCCGAGCCGGTTAATGCCAGAAGATACACGTAGAGAGACTTCTGAGTCCGAACGGCCAGTCGGGAGAGAGCCACTAATGTCAGGATGTTCACTGGAAAAGAGCAAATTAGAAAGATTGAGAATGAGGTAGAGGAGGATAGACATGACATGAAGGGTAGGAGGCCACAGAAACAGAAAACGGACATAAAAAATCAAGAACGGGGGAGTAGACACAGCAGGATTGATGGGAAGTAAAAGATTAGGGGTCAGATTTACAGAACATACCGGCCTGGAAACCTTTGCCCTGATTTTCCACAAAGAAAAGATTCAAGTTAAAGCTGAATTTGTGTTTTGCTTGTTGACAAGACAGAAGATAAGAATATTTCGAGGGCATTTTTAGAAAGATTTATATATTGTAACTATTTATGGTAAACACGAGGAGACAGAGAAACTAAACTTTAGAAAAGTGGAGAACTGAACTCAAATCATTCATGTTTAACAATAAAAACAGAAATAATCTATTGTATAACTGTTTCATTTCACCAAATTTTTTTAACCATGTAGCTTCATATGCCATTTCAAAAGCAAAAAAAAAAAACACCATACTGACATACTTTCTTCCAAACTTATTATCTGTATCTCATCTTTACAATCTTTTTCAACTAGCGATTAAAATGTGAAAATATCCATTGGCTGAATATCAAGCATCAGTTCATGACACTGATCTAGTTTAAGGGTATTTGGCCGGCCTTCAAACGAGCCACTAATTAATCATTAGTTTATGCACTGATTGATTTATTGATTAGGTTTCTTTTCCCCAAGCAGTTTGGTGTCAGAAATGAGTGCAGTAAAATGTTTATGGATACCTAAAGATTTTTTATCAAAGGATGCATGCAAGTAAATGTGTTACAGCTGTTTCAAATTTACTTAAATTGCTATTCTGCTTATTCTATTTAAATGTATATAAATATCAAATATATGAATATATTTCTATAAGTATTAAACTACTTTACCTGGCACTCCTATACACAAGAGAGCGCTGTAGTAGATGACAGGGATGTAAGACAGCACACACTTCGACCTCTCCTCAACACTGCGTTCATCCTCCGGGTGGCCGGGCACCGTGCCATTGTGCCAATCAATCATGACCTCTGACTTCCTCTTGTGACAAAAAAGACAAGAAAAAGAAACATTTACATTTATCAGACACTTTTATACAAAGCAACTTACAAGTCACCAGTTGAACACTGGGAGCAATTAGGGGTGAGGTGTCTTGCTCAAGGGCACTTTAGTTGTTTCTTGCTGGTATTGGGATTTGAACCAGTAACCATCTGGTTACTAATCCAACTCTCTAACCACTAGACTACAACTACAAACTTACACTTAAACTTTTGTCATTAAACTGAAAACATGCAGAAGACGTGCATCTCATTTCTGATTAATGTCCACAGTTTATGATGCTCATATAATCAAAACATGACCAAATTCTTCTGGAATGAATATTTTTGTAAGAGAATCGAAATGAAAGCCTGTAATCGTGGAATTTTATTGTATGAATTTGGCATGGAATTTTACTACGCTTTTCTAACCAGGTCAATGAAAGAGACAGCTTGACATGTAGGTTAACAACAGTCAATTAGAACAGATGGAGCAAAATCAAAAAACCACTCATCCACCTGCTTTCATTTACTGGTCTTATCTCTCTCTTTCCTCCTGTCACCTCAACCACCCCTGAAAAGATGAAGAGATCCGCTCGCTCTCAACAAACATGTTTATTTACTTTCAGCACCTGTCCGGTATACAGAACTGAAAAGACGTCAACTAGTTTTATGAACATTTTCTGTAGATAATGTACTTCATTAAAATATACTGTATGACGAAACAAATCATAATCTCTCCTATAACTTGTATATTTTTATTGATTTTGACCATGCAGCAACCATTGATATTAAACCCAGTCATAAAGGCATTCATTCTTTTCACCTGACAAACAGATAACTCCAGAAGGTTTATGTTGTGGAACATAATTGGCTGTTATGAATCAACCATCCTGCTTAGACAGGCAAAGTCACCATGCGGGTGAGAATTAAATAAAGCAGAAGTCATTGGTTTGCTGTCACCTTATAATTACTTCTATGTCTTACTGTAGATTTACTGCAGGTGAGAAACAATTCAATTTTATTTTATTTAAATGTGCATTGGTGCAAAGCAGCTTTACAGAAAACATTTTAGCACTAAAAACTTGATATATATACAAGTATGAAACATGCATAAAATATATCAAATAAAACAAAAACAAATTATATAACAAACAAGAAAAATATACCTGTCAAATTATGCAAAAATAGAATAATTTAGCAATAAATCAGCCAGAACCGAGAGAAAAATCCATGCATTTACTTCTTTCTGTAAACTGGATGTCAATCAGGAAACTTTACATCCATTTAAAATAGCTTATACACCTTTTCATGCAACGCTAATATTTTATTAACGTACCTAATAGTACTTATTTGATATAACTGGAAATGTTTTCCTCTATTGCTTTTACAAACATCAGTTTGTACCATACCTATTCCAAACACTCAAAATCCGCAAGTCACTTTTTACAATGCATGTCATATTTAATACATATCCTCCAAAACATATTAAAAGCTGTTTATCTCGATGCAATGATGATAATATTCACATCCAGTTGAGCGTAATCAGTTTTCACTGTAGTAATATAAGTTGTAATGAGTCTCTTTATGAGCCCTTATGAGCCATTACTGTGCAGCAGTTTGAAACAGAAGCTGAGATGGATGATAAATCTTTAACCACAGGTAACGTGTGCTAGGCTACAGAAGAGATGTTATTTCTCAAAGTGTTTAACTACTTTACTCATGTTGTTTTCGCTCTGAAACTATCTCTGCCAACATCAAATCATCATTCAGTGGATTCAGCAGCGTGGGAAGGGGCTTACACGTGTGTTAATGGGGCTATGTGAGTGTTTTTTATGTTGATGTGCTACTTTCCATGAATCTGTGTGCTAGTTTTTATTTCTTATACATCTAAGATAAGATTCAATATCAATGACATTTGAAATTCTGTATGCTTATCCCCATTATTTAGAAGATTTAAATGAATTTTAATGCTTTCATAAAATCCCATCCATATATGTATCACACATTATAAATGTTGTAAAAGCACAATTTCTCAAGCGGTGTAGTTTTTATAAAAAAGGAACTCAAGATTTTAATCTGAACATTCCCTGAAAATGATATAAGGATGCTACTGCTCTGTTTCACTTTTATATTTTTTTTACTATAAAACACAGTTTTGCATGGGTGCTTTTATGGATGCAAGAACATAAATTCAATTAAAAACAGGATACAAGATTTTAATCTGAACCGAACTGAATTTTGCTCTGTTTCTGTATAGTTCTCATACGCAACAAGAGCTTAATTCTAAGACTGGGAATTTTAAGGTTTTCATCCATAAGCTAGTGCCAATTTAGGGTCACAGAAAGATTTATACAGAATAACTCTTACAAGCTGTTTAAGATTATGACATTTCAAATCAAAGCATGGCCTGAGCCGTGTGAATGTTTTCTATTACTAGAGATTATAGTTCACATGTGTCCTAAAGACACGCAAGACGTCTACATCTGTTTAAACAGAGAATCAGTGTCTAAACATTATGGGACAAATGCTTAATGTTTTTTTTATAAATGACGCACTGAGGCTTTGTTTAAACAATCTCATGGTAAATTATTTTATTGTGTATTATCATTAATACCATACATAAAAACAATAAAATCACACATTAAAATAGGGGGAACACCAAATGTAAAGGTGTAAAAATATGTTATTGTAAAGCCTATAATAATCTGAATATTTGTAGTTTCATTCAGTCTCTAGAAAAGTCATATCTTTATTGTGCTTTTAACACTAAAAACTGGACTTTAAGCTGGTTCGACTACGTGGTCTTGCTAAAACACCCCTAAAATTCTAGAATGTAAAGTCCCTCCTATAGAAAACAATGCAAATAGCAAATCATGGATTGTGACTATAATGTAACTAACCATTCAGAAGCAAAAGGGATGAGACCTTTAGTATGTCCCATTTAAGCTTCCAGTTACATGAAATACGTCAACGCAGAAAAAAACCCAGTGCTGGTTAACTGATCTCATGGGTTCATTAGAGCCAAAAATAGCCAAAGTTCATTGTTTTCAGTTTGAGATGTACAGAGTGTTGATGTGTAAGGTTTCACATCTCTCTCCATGGACTGTTTGCTCTACTGAACACTCAATTATTCATACTGGTACACCTGAGACAATAGCTATGGGCTCAAGGACAATCATATAGCAATATCATCCATATATCAGGGTGCACAAATAAAAAAATGTTTTAGAATAACTGTATGATTTTTAGTATTCTTAAATAAAAAAAACAGTTTTAATAGTAATCACAGCTTTTAGTTTTTTTTCTTCCAGAGCAAACCTCTGGATATCCTATGGTTCTTGGAGCAAATATTAAGTTGACATAACACTGAAAATGAACCCAAGACGTCAAATAAATGACTTATGTTTAAAGCAAATCACGCTAGTTAACTGTGTGTTTTTAGGAAGCTGTCTGTAAAGAATGTATAAATAAGGATTGATAAATCAAGAAAAAAGATCACATTCTTCAAGTATAAATCAAACTCAAATTCATATACATATACATAAAAACGAAATTAATTAGCATCTTGCAAGGAACACCATGTGAAATATACTGTATAATTAATTCCTTAAAACAATTAAATTAAATCGTTATTGTTTATTAAATTATTTTTGAATTAAATTTAAAATGCAATTATTTATTTTTATTGTCTGAAAGATGATTATATTTCAACACAAAATGCTCTTCTAAAACACAATACAGTTTATTTCTCTATGTAAAATAAAATAAAACATGCATGTATCATGCATGTATAGAAATGTTAAAATTAACCATTGCAACAGTAATTGATGCTAACAAAAATAAGTCCACCAAGCTTAAAACAGAGTAGATGAGCAGACTTACCCTTACAGATCACTGAAGGCCCCCATCGGTGGACCCCGAGCAGGCGTCCTAACCATCAATGCCCAACCAAGAAACCCTCGAGGAGGACAATGAAAAACAACAGAGGTCTTTGCATAATAGACTCATCACTGCAACCAGCGAGTGACTTCGAGAAGAGGTTATGGAAGGAGCTAGACAGGGGGAGAGAGAGAGAGAGAGAGAGAGAGAGAGAGAGAGAGAGAGAGAGAGAGAGAGAGAGAGAGAGAGAGAGAGAGAGAGAGAGAGAGAGAGAGATAGAGAGAGAGAGAGATAGAGAGAGAGAGAGAGAGAGAGAGAGAGAGAGAGAGAGAGAGAGAGAGAGAGAGAGAGAGAGAGAGAGAGAGAGAGAGAGAGAGAGAGAGAGAGAGAGAGAGAGAGAGAGAGAGAGAGAGAGATAGATTTCAGCTGGGAGGATTTTGGTAAAAGAGGAAAGAGCAGAAAGAGATAAGATGAGATAGAATGGGGTATAGAGGTGCATCTTAGAGTCGGAAGACGGTGTATAATGTCATTCAGCCTTGCCTTCACACCCATGGGAAGTCTTATCTGCTATAATTGTATTTTTCATAACAGCTCATCATAAGTCTTCCTTTGGCTGTAAACTGAATGTAAATTAAGCTTAAACTAAAATATAGCTGCTGTGGTCCTTTTAAAGCTGGAAGCAAAGCAATTAACAACTAGATTTTACATTTTCTGAAGCATATGTGAAAGGTGCTTATCCTTGCAAAACTCGCCTCTTTGGCTCTATAGGATGTTCTGAGTGGTTGCCATGGCATTACAGTGTGGTTGCTAAGGTGTTCTGAGTGGTCCTTATGTGTTTACTGAATGGGTTTCTTATAGGTACAAACCGAAAGACCCCACCCTGTGTGCATGAATAAATGACAGTAAAGATTAACTTCAAGGTTTAGTTCATCGGGGAAAAAATGTGCATCATTTACTTTTCCTTATGTTTTATCAAACCTTGAAAAAAAAAACTTCTTCTGCAGAACACAAAAAAAGATATTTTGAACATCGACCCCCATTTACTTCCATCGTATGGACACAAAACACATTTCTGAGTCATATGCAGGCATGAGATAAAATGCTGAGGGTAAACTATCTATTTAGTGTAAACACTAATAATAAAACTGAACACTTTTTTAATCAAGTACACTTCATAGTAATCAATATTGTGGTATTACACATTTTGTGGACTACATGTAAATGATTTCTGAATAAATCTGTCTTCAGATGGGTGGACAACAGTACATGTACACCACCATCTGGACTCAGGAGGAGAGAAAGTGAGCAGGAAACGGATGCTGTTTCTTTCCCTCTCAAATAATATAATATCTTTTATTTATTTGAAGATTCTTTTCAATTATAGGTTAGAAATTCTGGGTTATTAATGCCTCGCCTCTATAACACCCTACATCAACAAGCTTCTCCAGTGCATTTCAATACAATTATTACAATGTTCAGTACTTTGGACAAGACTGCCATCTATTGGCAACAGTCATAAGTGTAGTTGAAATCACAATTAATTCCATATAATAATATTGCTGATTTCTGCAGAGATGCATGTGCACATAATGTCAAACAAAAATAATTAACTAAAAAGTCAAATTAAACCAATTCATGATTGAGTCTTTCACATGCACCATGCTGATTTAAAAAGACAAAAAAGAACTGTAAATACAGTATCTGCAAGGCAGTAGACGTGTTATAGGGTGACAATTAGGTCAAATGTGAGAGAGACAATAGTAGGTCACTTTATTACTGGTTTTGACATCCTCATTAACAATAATCAATATAACCGCAGGCCAAACAGACTGGCTTTCTTTTTAGTAAGTGACACATCTGACTGGAATATAAATGAGTAAGTTTTCACTTTTCAATTAGGTTTAATTTGTTAACCTTAAAATAAACAACAATTGTTACAAATTATGTAAAGAGTTGTTACTTATTATTTAATTATTGGTTCATAATATTTAATGCATTAACACATTATCAGCCTGTGCTGTGTCCCAATTAAACTCAATCAATTTTTATATATGTGCACATGACTGAATGATGTGGGATGTCACAACTATTCGTCTAGTTCAGGATCACAAATGGTTTATCAGTAGCTTTAAGCCTGATAGGGTTTCACTTAAGTAAATGATTTACCCAAATTTTACTCGGAAGTCCCTCTCACACACGCCACACACACCTATACACACTTACACAAACACACACATCTTTTCGCCCGGCTTTCCTCTGACAGGCAGTAAACAAATGACATAACCACTAACTAGAAGTCTTTTCAGTCGAGAAGGATGTCCAAACATACGGGGAGAGAAATAGACTGCGATCTTTCTTATGATCTCCAGTGTAGACAGAACGTAACTGTATCCACAGCCTGACTGAGCAACTGGCTCAATGCTTAACAGTAAATACTATGTACCAGTTACCAAATTCTGCTGGGTGGCATGTTTAGACATTGCTGTCAGAAGAATCTCACACTGTTGCAGGCAAAATGCCATGAGAGAACTGAGAAGACCATTAAGAAGATCTTCAGATGTGCATTTATTTTGTTACAGCCAACTAGTCAGACTTGATATGGCAAGCATCACTATTAGTGATGGACCTAAACAAACCAACAAATGTAATTTAAAACAAATGTGTGTGTTTGTGCTTCAGATAGTAAGTTATAAAAGACAACCTGTCAACCCTGATATACAGTATACAACACATTATAATCATACAGTTTGGGAAGGTCATGCATTACTTGTATTTACTTCAAAAAATTGAGTTAATTTGAATTGCGATTCAAGAAAAGCGTGTATCCATTCATGCACACAAATTAACACAATTTCAATTCTCCGCTACAACTTCGATCCAATGCAGTTACAGTTTAGACTTATAAGATCTACTCTATGCCATACAACATAAAAAGTCCAAATCAAAGCCGTTGTCATGGCAACTGGCATCCCTGCCCATCAAAAGCAACTCTCCACCCACTGTAGGTTCCACTGATCGATAGGATATCGTGAGGGTGGAACTAACTCAAAACAGTAAGTAACCTACATAGCACTCGTGTACTATTGTTTCCATGATACATAAAGACGTCCGACAGGACATCCATCATCCACTAAAGAGAGGGAAGAAGAAACAGAAGAACAGAAATTACTTTGAAGAAGAGTAGTGGGTAGAAAAGGAAGAAAAAGAAAGGGAACTGCGGAAGAGATTTATATACAGTAAGAAAAATAAAGATGGGGAATGTGATGCTTGCCCATATCTACCTGATGTTCTTGCTGATGGCCGGCTCGTCCCATAAACAACTTGTCCACGGAGGTAAGGGGACCTTTTTTCTGTCGTATCTACATGATGGAGACCACTTTTGCCCATCATGTCAGACGTAGTGGTTTTGTGGATGAAGGTGTCTGGAGAAATGTAGAAAGATATGCAATGCATTTTCTTACAGTCAGAGCAAGATAATAAGATGAATTGCATTTCATTAAGATCTTAATTTTTTAATACATAAGGGATGAAAAAGCATATTTGAATACTAAATGAACAAAAAGTCTGTATACTTTCCTTTTAAGACATACCTATTCATACCAGTCAAAGCCAATTTTAATAATACAATTTTAATCTGATATATTTTAATGAATAAGTCTTTCTATTGGTTTCTGTTATTATGTTGTATTATGTTATTGAAAAACTCTATTATGATTCATAATGGTTTATACACTGAAAAGGAACAAGAGCGCTGTAAGTGGTTTGTTCACACGCGCACACAACACCAAAGCAAATAAACACATGCAAACAAATGGCATTTCTGAGAACTCAAACCCAGACTAATATTTAAGGAAATGCACAGGTAGACTCTTATGAGTTAGATAATCATTTTGAGGGTGTAGATCCACTTGTAGATGATGAAAACACATGCTGTATAAACACACTCGTTTCCTTAGGGGCAAACATGAAAGGTTAAGACTCTTGTCTGTGTAACACAACATATAAAAAGGGGACCATTTAACATAAACACAGAAACGTATAACACACAATGGGGCCATAACGTATAAGACTATATTGTCCAAGTATATTTTGGTTTTTTATTTTGGTAAGTTTTTCACTTAATTTGTGAGGACTTTTAATTTGTAACTGGGCTTTTATGCTCTTCAAAACAGAAATACAAAGATGACATGCTTCCATGACAAAACATTTAGAATTAATAATTCTAAATTAGTTGAACTGTACATAGCTGCTGCGAAGACCGATAGACGTCTGATATTAAAGTACCGCGAGAGCCATTGAAAAGCATACCGGGCAATCTGCTCTTGCGGTACTTTAAAGTCACCGGTCTTCTCAGCGTCACCATTCAACATTGCGCGGACAAATTAAGAATATAAGACATGCATGCATGTAGTGTCATTACATTGATTAAATATAATGACACTTTGTCACCCACAGCAGGTGTACGAGCAGAAGGGCTGATTGAGGGCACCACAGAAGTGATCAGTCATTCTCAGGGGCTCGTGGCACGGCTGGAGGGCCTTCTGGCACTGGGGAATGACAGTGACATTTCTCTGCGTGTGGAAACCGTGGATGCGGATGAGGTCAAGGTGATTCAAGCCCACACGCTGGTGTTGTCGCTGCAAAGCCCAGTGTTTGATGCCATGCTCAGAAACCGTAATGGCAGCATGTTAGTGCTGCGAGAAATGGCAGAATGCACTGCAGTATTTGATAAATTCATCAGGTGAGAATCACTTTTCTTTAAAAAAAGATAAGGGAACTTGGGCTTTGCCTTTATTAAAAGCATTTTAGGTTGTCATTTTATAAAGTATTTGCTTTCAACATATGTTGTCCTATATGGAAGCTACAAACCTAGATGCTTTGGATATTTTATAAGGACGTTGGTGAGTCTGTGAAACTGTTTTTATATAGGTTAAACAAGAACACAAGGTGTTATAAAAAGAGGTTGGGTGAGCACTTTAAAATGCACAGATGAGAAAAAACCTGCAGTGATGTATCATACCAACATGTGATTATCATCTCAAACATGTCAGGACATGATGGGTTACAAGCACATTCCCACACGTGCCAAAGACTCTTCCTAATGGCCAATGATGGAATTGCAACTCTTCTGCTAACATCACTGGAAACTCATGAGATACAACCAATAAAACACACCAGTGATGATTTGAAACCCTCTGATCTTTTTGCCAGCTTTACTTTATGAGTTGGGCTGAACCAGGTGATATTACAATGGTGAAGTGTGGCTAGCGTGAGAAGATGTTTTGGTTTCAAGAGCACAAACCGCCTACACATACGGAATTAGCTGAACTCTTTTGTTTAGGGTTTTATTTGCTCTATAGCAACCCAAAGGATGAGATAACAAAGGCACAGTTTAAAGGATTTTAAAGAGGGAAAGCCAGGTAAATTCATGTGGCAGACTTCAGTATCCTACATCAAATGTTCCCTGAATTCAAGGTTTATTGTTTGCATTTTTCTGCATATTATTTTATTAGATAACACAATATGGCTCATATTTGCTATATTTAAATTGAAGATCTGTTTCTCTATTAGTTCATAAGTTTGAGCTGAATGAACCACACCCTGCAAGGTGTTGAATTGAATTGACACAAGAGTTTTTACCAAATTTTGAGGTGTTCTTACACCATGGTTTTAGTATATGTAATTTCATTTAATAATAATTAAACAAATTATAATTATAATATTTATAGTTATAATAAAATATTAGTAGTAATATTATTAAATATTTTGTTAATATTTTTATATTAATTTAATATTTAAACAAAAACCTTTGTTGATCAGTGATGTCTGTTTCTGAACTTTTCTTAAACTACACCTGAATTTTTATTCCATTTTAATTTGTCTGCTTTTGCTTTTCAGATTTAATGCTTATGTCATCTCACTTCAAAATCAGTAGTTGTAAAATACACAGTACATTAAAGGTACTGCCATTGTCTCCTAATATTTGTAAGTCGCTTTGGATAAAAGCGTCAGCTAAATGCCTACATGTAAATGCTTTCTCTTTCCGTGTGTAGATATCTGTATTGTGGTGAGCTGTCGCTGCAGTTGGACCAGGCCACACCACTGCACAGACTGGCTAACAAGTATGGCATATCCAGTCTCCAGCAAGGACTAACCCATTACATGAGCCAGAACCTGGCCAGCGATTCACTGAGCACTCATGTGGTGGGTTGGTTCCAGTATGCCACGACGGTTGGCGACGCAGTGTTGAGAGACAACTGCCTTCAGTTTGTGTCATGGAATCTGTCATCTGTGCTTCAAAGTTCAGAATGGCCATCAGTTAGCGTGGAACTGCTAATGACCCTGTTGCAACGTTCTGACTTAGTACTGAAGAGCGAGCTAGAGCTTTTCGAGGCACTTGAAATCTGGCTCACCCGGAATGACCCGGATAGCCTGACCGCAGAGAACGCCCTCCGCCTGGTGCGCTATGCCATGATCACTCCTCGAGACCTCTTTCGCCTGCAGCGGCATTCTGCCATCCTGACGCGCTACCACGAATCGGTACGCGATCTGCTTTACATGTCGTACCGGTTCCACTCGGCTTCACCTCTTCAGCTGGCCAAGTTCTTCGACGTGAACTGCAGCCTCTTTGTGCCGCGCAACTATCTCTCGTCCGTGTGGGGCTCCCAGTGGATCATTAGTAATCCGGCACGGGATGACCGCAGTAGCAGTTTCCAGACGCAGTTGGGTCCGAGTGGTTTCGACTCCAATAAGCGGGTAACGTGGAACGCCCTGTTTTCACCCCGTTGGCTGCCTCTGAGCATGCGGCCCATGTACACCGAACAGGGTGCCATGCAGCCGCCGCGCCCTGATGGAGGCAATGGCGGTGGCCGGCCTCGTATCATCATCACGCCTGCTACATCCAGTGCTGATTTTGCCGGTGTGAACTTTCAGAAGACTGTGCTCATCTCAACAAAGCAGCAGGGCAAACTCGTGGTGCGGCACGTCTTCAGTTTCCACCAAAGTACAGAGGAGGTGGATTTCCTGACCGATGGGGACCTGCAGCATCGCACATCTGAGTACCTGGTGGATGGAGCACTGTACTTGCACATCATTATAAAGCCTATATACCAGAATATCATAGCAACCAAGAAATAATGTATAAGGAGAACATGCATTTGGCAGATACTTTAATCCAAAGCAATTTACAGTGCATTTTTTTACAGTTCATGTGTTACTTTCTTGGGGTCATAGAAAGATGCAAACATGAAAGTCGATGCAATTTAAGAAGAGTAGAGATGCATCCCTAACATAGTGAATTAGGATTTACTCTAAAACAGTGTTCGAAAATTAAACACGATGTCCACTGTCTCACGGCATACATGTACTAAATTAATATAGGCTTTGACATACACTTTGCCTTCCAAACATAACTCATATCACAGTTCATTTTTCTTCTTGACGAGGCAGGAGGAAAAACCCACAAGCATTTACTTTTTAGGAAAATCACAGCATGCATGTATGTGTAACAACAACATTCTCTGTCAACACTGGCCTCATTTGTCAAAGACGGAGAACTACACAGAATTTAAACCAGAGTTCATTGTAGATGGTAGTAATATCATTTCTTGGTTCACTTTAGATACAAATTTGACCACAATAAAATTGTTCATTTAAAGTTTTGATGTGCTCTTTAGAGTTTCTAGGTGCTAATGTAAATATAATGAGAAATATCACACTTTCAAATTTCTTTAACCTGTGTTTTTCTTGTGTTTAATGATTTACAGTGACGTGTAAGGATTTTTCTTCTAGATTAGGTCTTAGCTGAACAATTATTATGTATGACCCTCTCCTTTTCATTTACAGCTGTTTTGCATGTTGATAATGTATAGATAATAATAGATTATGTATGTTTATTTACTCGTGATACAGATAACACAATAAAATGCCAACTGTGAGTTTGTATTGTGTTTTTCACATTGTACATGACTACTTACCAAAGAAATAAAAACACGGACATAAAATGTGTTTAAGTGAAAATATTTTTATTACACTTATTTCTTATACATAAACACAACATACACCCCCAAAAAATAAAGAAACTTCTTTTAATCAGAATGAATCTGTGGCCATTCCAGTATCTGCTGAATTCTATAACTATAAACGTTCATCTTTTTGTTATTCATACCAGTTGGTCAAGTCATTTTCTGCAAATAAATGCAAATAAAAACAACATTTTATTTGAAATGTGGGAAAATGTTGTCAGCAGTTAATAATATTTTTGGAAAATAATAATATATATTACATATCTATGTATATTATTATATTTATATATATATATATATTACATAAATATATATATATATATTCAATAATATTTTGGAAAATAATAATATATATTATATATCTATGTATATTATATATATATATATGGAACAAAAATGAATATATATACAGCAGTTCAATAATATTTTGGAAAATAATATATATATTACATATCTATGTATATTATATATATATATATATATATATATATATACAAAAAATGAATATATATACAGCAGTTCAATAATATTTTTGGAAAATAATAATATATATTACATATCTATGTATATTATTATATATATATATATATATATATATATATATACAAAAAAAATGAATATATATACAGCAGTTCAATAATATTTTTGGAAAATAATAATATATATTACATATCTATGTATATTATTATATAATATATATATACATATATATACAGCAGTTCAATAATATTTTTGGAAAATAATAATATATATTACATATCTATGTATATTATTATATAATATATACATATACACAAAAAAGGAATATATATACAGCAGTTCAATAATATTTTTGGAAAATAATAATATATATTACATATCTATATG
This sequence comes from Beaufortia kweichowensis, assembly GCA_019155185.1. Taxonomy (NCBI): domain Eukaryota; kingdom Metazoa; phylum Chordata; class Actinopteri; order Cypriniformes; family Gastromyzontidae; genus Beaufortia; species Beaufortia kweichowensis. The sequence goes on along the minus strand of CM032808.1, from coordinate 15,876,211 downwards.
TATATTATTATGGTAAATGATCATTTTACACCATTACACTTCATTCCTAATAATTAATCGTCTAACACGAACAAACGAACACAAGTGGCAGAAGTGGAAATGTAAGTAAAAGTGCTTTAAGTTTCGATATAACTTGACAAAAAAATTCCCCAAATGTTTTTGGCCAACGACGCACAATTATTCAAGCACACAACACTTCTTCCTAGAAGTGCAGCACATGAACGCGCAGCTCCTCCCGTTTCCTCGGCGCACAGCATTTACGTGAAACTACCAACCCCATGATCCCCTGCGTCGTCAGGCAGGAAGAACGTGTGTTAGCAGGGGCTCGCGCTGATCCAAGTTAGGAGCTCTCAGCTGCTAGCCTTGGCCCATCATGTAAGTGCCTGCCGAGGTTTCTTTTGCAGAGCGCTTGCAGAAATCTCCGCGTCGCGCTTTGGGAAGCGTGCAATTGAAATCCCGACGTTTGCACGGAGAAGAGCTCACCGGACGGCCAAAGCTTCCGAGTGCATGAAGATCGGGGCTTGTATTTTGCACCTTTGTTGCAAAGCAAGCCCGCTCGAAGCCTCGCTGCGAGGGATAGAAGGAGGGAGGGAGCGACAAGGAAGGCAAAGTCTTTTGTGCGTCCCCTTCCCCCAACCCGAAAGGGGAGATGTCTGTGCCAAAAGCAGGTATGTACTTTTTTTTAGTCGTGCAAAAGCTCGGAAACGCAGCCAGCGTTGCACGGCTTGCAAAGTGCACGGCTGCAGATTTGTCGTGACCGATGCATCTTAAAAGTTTGATGGCTAGAGAGGGTCACTTGCATTTCCTGTTTAAATGATCTGCCCTTTTGCAGAGTTTCTGGTGAGGCGATGCACCCCTTAGACGCTCGCTATTTGCATTCTTGTTGTGCCAGGATTATTAAAAGATACGCCTTCTTTCCGCGTTGAGGAACTGCCTAGCCAGCAATGCAAGTGATTGTGCAATGGCAACGTTGTCCGCGCCCGACTTTATTAACACGCACGAGGCGGTTTCTTTCGGAAAAAGGGGTTCGATCGTGACGTCACGCCGATTTCGGGCGCCGTCAAACGATTGAACTTCTGACGTGCGTTAAAGAACGTGAAACTTTGCAGGTCCGACGGGGGACGTGACAACCCGGTCGCGTAACGTGTCGAGCTGTAAAAACGACGCTGAACTTCAGACGATTTTTATGAGTTGCCCGTTCTGTCGTCCCCGCCGATGGGCGTAATGGAAAATAATTTGGATGCTCTGTCATGCAAGCTTTGTTCCAGCAGTAATGCATAGGTAGACGCTGCAAAAATAAAGAGCTAAATATAGTTTTGTTGCACACACACACACGGGGTTCAAATGTGCAATGCACAAAAAAATCCATGCAACTTTAAGACTGCTGATGGCTCCACACCCCATATATGCAAGATTACTGTTGTACCTTTTAAATGAGCAATTAATAGCACTGGTGGAATTAGACTCCATAGAGCTTTTGCAACATATCACATATCCCATGGAAGTACTGTGTGAGGTTTCTTGCACCTTGGACGCATGCATACGTAAGTCCAAATCAATGCTATGGCCAGCAGCTGTCAGGGGTCCGTTCTGATCCACGAGCCAATGTCAAGTGCATCTAAATTAAAAGAACAGATCGTGCATTAGTAGGCGTGGTTCGAGAATGTCTCCATAATGAGGTGATTTTTCAGTGGTGAATAAGCAGTAATTGTGTTGTTGTATAACAGTGACACACCTGAGGAACTAAATCCCTACGAACCCACCCCTCCGTCATGCAAACAAACACAACTTTACCTGTGAGGTGAGGCTTCGGCTAGTGGACTGTGACCATTTAAGGTGTTCCTCTGGCAGGCCTTCTTTTTGCACGATTGTCCAAACGTTTTGTGTTTGATAATGTATTGCTTTTTCCCTTTATAGCATGCAATTCTGAAGGTACTACTGTGCATGTATTTTAGTGGGTAGATTGTGTGGGTCATTAGGGATTTGTGCTTTTTAAGTTTTTTATGTTTATGTTTCCTGCACAAATTCATTCTTAAGTTTGTACTGTAAAAATAAATGTCCAAAGCTCTGTACAGAAACTGAAAGTGTGATTGCAGGGCTGCTTTGAGCACAGTATGTACTGCGAGGAAACGCAAGTACATGTTTAAATGTTGGCAAGTGTTTTCCTGGCCTGGAGTGATCTCTCCCTGTGTCAGTGGGGGTCTGTCTTGTGCATGTTGTCCACTGATTTACTGAGTTTGCACTACTGCTGAGAATGGACCGTGTTATATTGTATGCCTCGCTCTTGACCCAGCGGTGCACATATCGCCGTGCCTTTCCCCGTGCAGCCTGTCCTGCTGTTTTACAGCGCGCCACCACCGTGCACAATTGTTACGTTTGTCATGCAAATCGGACCTGTACGCTTCAGTCGTAGAGATACTAAATCCCCCTTTCGATGGCTCAATTGTTGGTGACCGTCCAGCCTTGCTGTGTTGTTTTGGTGCAATAGCAGTAGTAGGTGCAATTGTTTCAAGCTTTGTGCAGCTGATCCCGTAGACCTTTCACCTTTTGGCTGCATGCATAAATGCTTGATTCTGTCGTGCATGCATGCTTGAATGCTGAAAATCAGGGCATGGGATCCATGCTGGATGCTTGCATGCAAATCCCGGTCGACAGGTTAACAGGCGGGCATCGTAGTCTCTGTGGCTAGTAAAAGTAATGCATGCGCTTTCATATGCGACTAAGCTGCATTTAATAGGGCTCATGGAGCCGACAAGCATGGGAGTGTCTTCCTATTGAATTGTTTGGGAGTGAGTATTCTGATGACTCTATTGGCTGTTAGGGAGGCCCCTGTCTAGAGGCCCTTTTGTGTTCTCTCTCTCTCTCTCTCTCTCTCTCTCTCTCTCTCTCTCTCTCTCTCTCTCTCTCTCTCTCTCTCTCTCTCTCTCTCTCTCTCTCGCTCTCTCTCTCTCTCTCTCTCTCTCTCTCTCTCTCTCTCTCTCTCTCTCTCTCTCTCTCTCTCTCGCTCTCTCTCTCTCTCTCTCTCTCTCTCCTGTAGGATGTGAGCTTTGCTGGGTTGCAGGAACTGCATTCTGACATTGATCCATCTTATTGCAGACTTCTAAATAATTGACTACTTTTAGGTTTTTTCCTGAAGACAGCCAGGGTGTCTCTTACCATAGTATTACCAACAGTATCACTTTCCTATTGTGGTCTTGCTTTAGTTTGTGTTTAGGGATGTCACGACAGGCAATACCAATATCAGTGCATTTCTTATTTTTAATTCCAGTTTTGGAATTGGACATTTCTTTTAAAAGTGTTACTTATGCATTTCAAGTTTTTACGCTTTTATTGTGAACTTTTTTTTAAAAGTAAATTCTGACAATATTAAGTTCTTCTGATTTCTTGTCAGTTTCGTTTACTTAATTATCCTAATCTTCAATGGCAAGTCTATAAACTTATATTGCTGTTGTCTTTTTAGTGTTTTGCATTATATCCTAAATTGTGGCGGTTCATGAATATAAATGTGCTCCAGTGATGAACGAGCACACTTTATAGAGCATGCATGAAAATGGCACATATGAGCTTCTGAAAGCAGCCGTCTCTCGGTCAGACAGTACTTTGGGTAATTGAGTTAGTATCTGGCACTACTAATGTTTTAGAAAGACTTTATTTATTGTAGAATTGACTGTTTGCATCTCTTATTCAGATGCTGTTGTTAAAGAGAGATTTGCAGGACATTTCTCTGCAGGGGGCAGTAAATTGCTTTCTGTTGTTAACCAGCGAGTCCAAATGTGTTTGATATTAAAGCAGAGCTCACTTGGCTCCACATGCACAATTCTGTAAAACATATGCTCACGTGCAGAAATAATCTTTGTGCGAGTGACAAGATTCATTATTCAGAGGTGCAAATTCTTTTCAGCATGCATGTCTTAGAAATAACCGTATGACATGCATTGTGCTTTTCTTTACATTATTAAATTGTTCAGTGTACAGCCTACATCAGTTTTACCCGTACACGTCATGGTTTGCAATCCTAACATTTCTGCTGTTATTGTTTATCTTACAACTGTGCTGAAAAAGATGTTATATTATACTTTATATTATACTTATTATGACTGTGTTTTTTAGAAGATGTTGGAGTAAAGATTGTCAACAGGTTGTTGACTTTGCCTTGCTCTAATTCTGCCAAATGCTCCATGCGTCATAAAAACTGGGACATTTCCGGGGGTTACACGACGTGTCCCAATTTCTTATGCTTAAAGGTGAATAAAACCATCATGTTTTATTTAATTCCAGAGATTGACCTGGATCGTCATTACTGTTATTTACCTTTAGGTGAAGTGTGTGAAAAAATATTGCATGAAATTGACTGTTTTTGGGTATTTGGACATTGGTTGCACCAATGTTTGAATGCTTTTTTGAGCATTTACTTTTTTAAGGAGTCCACTCGCATATTAGGTGTAGATGGAAGTTTTTTGCATGGCGAGAGACTGCGTGTCATTCCTGGACTGTCCTGTCGGTGGAAAGATAGTGAAGGATGGACGGCTCGATCCAACGATGAGCTGCCGTAAGCGAAGTGTCTGCCATCTTTGGAAGTGTAGAGTGTCTTCCAAACCGCCAGTGCGGTCAGCCAGCAGCTCAAGAGAAGTTATTTTCATCTCTCTCTTTCTAATTCACCGGCCCTCCTCTGGGTCCCTGAAATTCCATTGAAGAACTCTTGGGATTGTTGGAATTCTGGGCAGTGTGTGTGAGTGGGATAGTGAAGGACCGATACTGGCTGTCTTGGGTCTTCTGGACTGCAGACACATTGGCCCACAAGCTGTAGTTAAACTAGGGGTGGGAATCTTTAGGTACTACGTGATCCGATTCCGATTCTGGGACTCACGATCCGATTCCAAAACGATTCTTCATATAATTTTTGCAAATATGATAAATTTGCATTTTAAATAAATAAAGAGTTTTTATGCTTTTTGTTTATAGTTAGAATCTCTTTGACAGTATTCCCATCTTGAAGTTTAATTTTATTGCTTTTATTTGAACAAAGTTATATTCAGGATGAACAAGTTCTGACATAGAATCGATTCAGAATCGTTAGAGAAAGAAGGTTTTTTTCTCCCACCCCTAAGTTAAACATCTCAGAAATTAAGTTTATAGTGAGATTGTCCCAGTATTTAGCCTGAGAATGGGCACTACAGGATCTCTACCAAATCTACAATAAATTAGGCATTTAAATAAATCTTAGATTCTGAATTGAAGGTTTGTCAAAAGGCTTTTGCCACGGTGTGCTTTTCATTACATTAGAAGGCTGAGCTCAGCAAAAAAGCCGTGTGTGTCCTTAAGTTGTTAAACATAATGTTGAGGCAATTAAAAGCCACAGGACATTTATATTTTACAGTTAGTAATTGAATTATAAAACATATAGTTTTCAAAACCAGCGGTCCAGAATTGACATGATTTTCTCAGTGCACATGTTGAACAATACCTTCATTATATAATCTTTTCTACAAGTTCTTGCACATGTTGTGTCACATCATCTGCTGTCACCGCTGAGGATTTTTGTTTGGTTTTAACTTTGATTTTCTGTCATAGTGGTTTTCTTTATCTCTGGGTTTAGGGACAGGAAGGGACAATTTGTGAAAAGATGTGAAATCCTAATAAAACCTTTTCTATTTTTCTCTTTTAAGATTGGCTCTGAAATTGTATAATAGGATGTTTTATTAATAGTATGATTTTATTTATATTATTAATTTTTATAAATTTATTTTAAATGTCTTATTTAAAGACAATTTGCTATGGGTGTAACGTTACAATATAATACAGATTGTGATTGTATTAAATTTTGATTGAAATGTAAAAAATGAAACTGAATTAACAGTTTTCAGTAGCATGAGGTATTGAACAAATGTATTTTTTGGTGAATTGACAACATTCAAGGTTTAAATCGATCCTTTTGTATGTCAATGAATATAAATTAAATAAGTCTGTCACTTTCCATTAAACTCATTTTAATATTTTACATCACCAGGTAAATTATTTCAGTTTTTCCAAGATTAGTTTGACCAACAATCTAAATATAGTGTTGTAGTAGAATCACAGGCCTTATTTATCTTGGCTTTTTAAACCGCTTTGAGGAAGAATCTCTTCACAAACAAGCAATGTTTATACGCGTCCATGTGTTTAGTTCTTCTTGATTGTGTTGCTGATATTTTGCGTGGTGGATTCAGTGTGTGGATGAAAGAGTTGAACACGCCGCTGCATGTCCCGGCAGCTAAAGGCGCCTCTCTCGCTCTCTCTGTGTCTCTCTCTCTCTCTCTCTCTCTCGCTCTCTCTCTCTCTCTCGCTCACGCTCTCTCTGTGTGTCTCTCTCTCTGTGTCTCTCTCTCTCTCTCTCTCTCTCTGTCTCTCTCTCTCTCTCTGTCTCTCTCTCTCTCTCTCTCTCTCTCTGTGTCTCTCTCTCTTCTCTCTCTCTCTCTCTCTCTCTCTCTCTCTCTCTATCTGTTTACAGTCTAAAGGTACACGTTCATACCGACAGCAATTAAATCACAGGTTGTCGAGTCATTGCTGTGGGTTGATCATACATCACGAAATGTAAAATTACAGTTGATGCTGTTTATGTTTTAATGCACATTCTTGGTGCGTGATGCATCAAAATAAATGTTTAAAATAAATAATTTTAACAAAATGTGACCCTTCAAAATGTGAAATCCAAGAGATGAGAAGCATCAGAAAGTTTTATTTCAGTCATTAATTTCATTATTATTTCAGTCTTTGACGTTGTCTTACTCAATATCTTATTCAATATTAAAGTTATTTTTACAAAATGTTCATTGCATTGTTTAATTAGATGATTTTATGTGGAAAACAGTAAATCTCAAAAAATTTCTTTACCTGGGTTTTCACAATCACAAATGGGATTTACTTTAAAGACTGACATACGTTTTTAGTTTGAACATTATTTTTAAATATGTTGTGCAAGTATGATTTAGTGGTGTGCAAGTATTTCAGATGTACGTTTATGCATTTGGCAGATGATTTTATCCAAATGCAATGTGTGTATTTTTACATTAACTTTTGCACTGTTAATGTAACGCTCTACCAGTTAAACTACAGGAACATTTATCCACATAAGAGAGAAAATCCACAATCCGGCCACGTAACCAAGTCTTGGGCGCTGGGAGAACTGTGACCCGCAGGACCAAAACTTGTTATATCCGGAAAGATTAAAGTGGCTGTTTAATGCTTATGCAACAGTTTTGACAAATTCTGCAGTTACCAAAGTAGGCCCGGTTGTTGAGACCAGCCTTTATCCCACACGGCTGATCTGATGAGAATGTGAAGGCTATCAGGTGTCGGCCAGTAATGCGTCAGCATGTGTGATTTTTCAGGATTAGTGCTTTCAGCGTAGAACACTGCTGGAGTCGGTTGCTAGGGAGTGATTTCCAGTCGCGCCGCACTTATTTTGTCAGCGATGACTTGCTGTGATGCGTTTTCAATCATTTTGTGCCATCACTTTAAAAGGGATCAGAGTTTTTTAAGTGTCAGCTTTCTGTTTCCTTTGTTGTGTGTGTAAATGCAGGCGGGAGGGGTTCAGGACGACTCTTTATCAGGTAACAATAGTTTAACAGGCTATAGGTGAAGGTTAATAATACACATCTCGCTTCTCACGCGACAGCCGTGAATCTGTATAGCGGCACAGAATGAGGACTACTTTATTGTATAATTGTAAAAATGGGAAGTGTCTCAGTTTTTATTTCCTGTGTGTGGTGTGGTCAGGATTGCTCAGAAGCCACACCTTAACTTGCATGTTTTTCCTGTGTAGTTGAAGAATCTGTGTGATGTAAATATTTGTACTTTTTTTCTTATAATGAGAAAAGAGTAAGGGATTTGATTCCTTTCACGATAAATGATCGATTCAAACAAATAATGCATGTCTTTTTTTCATGTTTTGTTGAACATGATAAGCATCATTGCACATATTAAGCATATTACACATGTAAATGCACGATCCAAACTACAATTATTTAATTTGAGATATTTTACTTTTTAAAAATCATTTTTAAAATTTTCAAAATAACATTAATGTTTTGTATTTATTTTTGGGTATTTTCAAAATAACATTAACTTTTTTTGGTATTTTTAAAATAACATTAACTTTTATTTTATTTATTTTTGGGGGTATTTTTAAAATAACATTAACATTTTGTAGTTATTTTTTTGGTATTTTTAAAATAACATTAACTTTTTTTGGTATTTTTAAAATAACACTTAATAATGCTTAATAATGCACATATTAAGCATATTACACATGTAAATGCACGATCCAAACTACAATTATTTAATTTGAGATATTTTACTTTTTAAAAATCATTTTTAAAATTTTTTTAGTTTTGGTATTTTCAAAATAACATTAATGTTTTGTATTTATTTTTGGGTATTTTCAAAATAACATTAACTTTTTTTGGTATTTTTAAAATAACATTAACTTTTATCTCATTTATTTTTTGGGATATTTTTAAAATAGCATTAACTTTTATTTTATTAATTTTTTTGGTTATTTTTAAAATAACATTAACTTTTTTTTAATTTATTTTTTGGGGTATTTTTAAAATAATAATAATAATTTCAATGGAACAGTCACTCAATTTTTCTTTTATTGTTTTCTCACACTCACATCATTCCAAACTTGTATGACTTTTTTCTGTGAAACCCAAAAGATGATATTTTGAGAAATGTCTCCGTGGTTTTGAAATGACCTTAGGGTGAATAAATCTGTCAGAATAAACATTTTGGGGTAATCTCTCCCTTTAATCCCTTTCTCTAAAATGGTTCTCCGTTCCCAAGCTTACGAATGATCAATCTCTCCGTCACGTTCTGAAACTCCCAGTCGTAACTCTTTCAATGTTGAGCACGCACGAGTCCTTCGGCACAAGTTGTTCCTATCGTTTGCATGATCAGTCAAGTGGGCGTGACGTATGCGGATTGCCCCGCTCGGGTGTCAGTCACGCCGGGTCACGCCTGCGGCTGTAGCGCCTGGCGGAGCGGCTCCGCTCTGTTCCAGACGGAGAGAATGCACCTGACCCGGCCGCCTCGCCTCCCTCTCTCACACGTGCACTCTCTCGCTCTTTCGCTTTTGCTCGGCCAGGATCTGGAGCCGCTTGAGCTGTCTGACCGTGAGTGCTCATCTGAGTTCAACTCACCCAAGACTTCTTCATAACGAAGGCAAATCAAAAAAATCTCTGATGTAATGATTTATTTTTTTCTCTCAGCAGGTAAAAAGAAGCCCCCACTCAAGCTTCCAAAAGAGGCGTTTGAGAAACCCCAACCCGCACCCACGTAAGACCTTACACGCATTATAACCCTCAGATGAAGCTTTACGATAATTATACTTTTTCTTGCTGTTACTGAGACGTGTTTTAAATGTGAGATTCGTAGAATAGACTTTATAATTAAGACGAGTCATTCACAGACTGAGATGTGAACGCTCAATGGGATTTCTCTCTCACACAGACCCCCGAGAGATCTGGACTCTAAAGCCTGTGTTACCATCGGAGAAAAGGTACAACCTTCGTTCTTTAATTAGACCGACTGAAGAAAGAGCTCCTGTTACTTACTGTGTGTCATTTCATGAGTCAACGTCGTCTGCTTTTTATCTTGCCTGCCTTCCTTCCTCTTTTTCATACTTTAATGAGAGTAACTGATAAAAAAATGAATCAATAGTGACATTTATTTACTGGATGGGTTTATGAATAAATAACAGAACATTTTACATTATCATAATTTACTTTATCAGCAATATTATTATCGTAATAACTGTCTGTAAAAACTATTTTATGATTTACTGTTTTCTACATGAAATCATCCTAAATAATATGAAGAACATCCTGTGAAAATATAATCTTGGTATCTTTAATATTTAAATCATCAAACTTTGATGCACATTATCTCAGAATTAGATTTTTAGATTTTAGCCTCATTTTCACAGACAGTGAAATACAGTGACATATTATTACAATATATATAATAAATAATATATAAGGCATATGTTTGTTGTATGGTTATCTTTGCATCAAGTTTTAGATGCTTAAACATCAAAATAATATAAAAACAGTACCTGCCAATCTAAGTTTTTGTAACCGTCGTGTTACTTATAATCGGTTATGCAAACAAATCTTATCATCTATGGGAAATGTGTTCAATTCACCTGCAGAACTATTATCACACGACCTATATGCAAAGCATTGTGGCGAGCAATTTGCATTTACATGTTAAGTTGATATCACATCTTTTTAAATGTCATATTTTGCATTGCTCCTAATGGTGACGTAAGTCTTTGTCCTGAGCTCGGCTCGGGTCGTAAAGAACGGCCCGGTGCACATTACTGCCTTTTCGAATGCGTCTGATTGTAGGCAGCGTGGAATGCACTTTACTACCACTCAGGCTGTAACAATATTTATTTTAAACTCATCAAATAAGTGGAATTTTCCATTGGTGAAGATGGTGTTTTTTGTCTTGTATCCGACCTGATGATAAAGTAGATGTTTTAAAAGTCTGTAAAGTGCACACTTTTTAGTTTTTTCTGATTGCTGGAGATCGTCAAGCAAAAATTTGGATCAGAAAATCAGATTTCCAAGGATAATTAAGCTGTCAGCACGTCTTTATTCACTCTTACCTCAAATCTAACAGAAAACAATTGTGCCATTTCATCCGTCCGTCGGGTTGGAATATGATGATGGTTCTGTCTGCTTGTTTGTCGGTTGTTTCTCTTTTGTTTTTATCTGACGTTCATCTGACCCCAGTAATACGCTTGTGTTTGTGAGCAGAACTTTGTGGTGAAGGCAGATGATTTGGAGCAGATTGGAGAGTTGGGTCGAGGGGCGTATGGAGTGGTGGACAAGATGAGACACGTCCCCAGTGGCGTCATTATGGCTGTAAAGGTGAATATACAAACCCGCTTGAGCAAAACTCATGCAAACTTCTTCACAACGTTTATTACAATGCTGTGAAGGTTTCTTGGAGCAAATAATGAATAAAAACCAGTTAATAAGAGTCCAGAATAGATAGAAATGCCTTCTAGATAGTGTTGTTTAAAAAGCTTCTCAGGTTGAGACCTTAAAACACTGGATGATAAAATATCAAGAGTATGATTTTACTTTTGAAGATATAACAGTGGTTTATTTGAGATGATTTTAGTCACAACATAATTCCCACTGTGTGATTTTAATGGCTTTGATGAGTTTATATTATTCTAAAATGTGGAAAAAACCGAGTGTGAATAATTGTCATTATTCCGTCCTGCAGCGCATCCGGGCCACGGTAAACACACAGGAGCAGAAGCGACTGCTGATGGATCTGGACATATCGATGAGAACGGTCGACTGCTTTTTCACCGTTACCTTCTATGGAGCTCTTTTCAGAGAGGTACAACCACACGCACGGCAGGGGAAAAACCAAACGCACTAAACGTTGCATTTGTTGCTTTGTGCGTGTGATGTTATCAACAGCTGATGTTATCATCAGGCATCTCTTTTTACCTGATGAAGTGCTAAAATGTGCTTCAGTATAACCCACTGATTCAGTCTGGGTTTTGCTGTTGTGCTTCAACCCAATAGAAAAGTTCCACAGGAAGTCCAACAATGGGAATGTTATTAGTCATTTCCCATCTGTCTCATTTGTGCGACAGGTTGTTCTTGTTGTATCTTACCTGATTGGCTGCTTGTGTTGTCAGGGTGACGTGTGGATCTGCATGGAGCTGATGGACACCTCTCTGGATAAGTTTTATAAGCAGGTACATGAGAAGGGTTTGACCATACCTGAGGACATCCTGGGCAAGATCGCAGTCTCTGTGAGTTTGGATATATGGACATGTGTATTGAGCGTTGCTGATGATTATAGATTAGAAATAGATTCATACACGGGGTTCCTGTAGCTTGACTGTTAAAACATGTACGCTAGTCACGGGTCTGTCACACATCTCTTATACGTCCTTAACACATTTTGTTTTCAGACAGATTTATCGAACACTCCAAATTAAGATGTACAGCTTTACAGCAGTGCCGAGTTTCTGTAGCATCATAGTGTTTATGCTTAACTGGAAAATTAGATGGTTAAAAAGTAAAAGTTCTTGAATCAAAATACATTATCTTGATGAGCAGTCTTGTTTTATGCATAAACTCACTTAAAAATGATCATTTTAAATAGTTTTACCACTTTATTAAGTACTGAATTTAATTCAAGCGTATCTTCTCATTCTATTGGATCCTATCAGATTTGAGTTTTTAGATTAGAACCAGATTTAACCAGATTTAAAACTGTATTTGCATGCACAGGACCTGAATATATGAAATGAACTTACTTTAATAAATCTGATGTATTATATCCTCATGTCAGATCGTGAAAGCGTTGGAGCATCTCCACAGTAACCTGCAGGTGATCCACAGAGGTGAGATGAGACTCGGACATGCGCTTTAATCGCTGTATTTCATTTGTAAATCATCATTCCAGAAATGATCAACTTCTGCTGATAGTTTCTTGATGTTCGATCTCTATGAGAACAGTTTTATTGTGTATTTGGTTTTTAATGATGCCAATGCATATTAACCCTGTTGTTTCTGCTTCTTTCCAGATGTGAAACCCTCTAATGTCCTGATCAACATGCAGGGGCAGGTGAAAATGTGTGACTTTGGCATCAGCGGGTATTTGGTGGATTCAGTGGCCAAGACCATGGATGCCGGATGTAAGCCGTACATGGCGGTAAGTATGAGCAAGTCTTGTTTTATATGATATGATGTCTGTTTAATCCTATTGGTTGAGCTGCTACCATATGACGTTTGTCAACATACATCATGTATTTATGCTTTAACAAGCTCTCATTTAAGGTTTTGCCTTTTCTCGTTTAAATTTTTTTTTTAATTAGACCCATTCCAAAATTAAGCACTGAATGTTTTTAATTCTCTAAAAAAAAGTGCATGTACAATAATTTTTTATTATTAAAAATTGGTGCTGTTTTTTGTTTAATTTTCTTCAAAATATCGTATTACTTGTGCAATTTCACACACTAAATCAGTTTAGATGCAGTTACCATGCCATCTGTAAACATTATAAACCTTAAATTGTTATATTAAGAGCATGTTAATGGTACTGGCAGTCAATAAGAGCATAAATATTTAATGCACTGTACTGTAGTTAGAGCCAGACAGGCGTAGATCCATTTCAGGAGATGATGAGACATTGACTGAGAGATGAGCACGAGTCTCGCCTCAGGCTTGAGCTCAAAGTCTCTGTTCATACAGACACGATTCAGTCGTGCCTCTAGTGATACACACTTGACTCTGTACGAATGTATAAATGATATAAATATCACAATGTGACTTGTGTCATCAAGGTCAGAATGTAGTAGAAACAAAACAGACTACAGTATGTTTTAATCATCTCAGACTCCATCTGTGTATCATCAAAGCACACTTCCTTTTCTCCCTAATAAGTGTTTATTGATCTCATTTACAGCCTGAGAGAATCAATCCAGAAACCAATCAGAAAGGCTACAATGTCAAGTCTGACATCTGGAGTTTAGGAATCACAATGGTACGAATCGGCCACCTTCAATACGCTTCATAATAATGTACATTAATACTATTAACAAACATCATCGTTATATAAATATATATTTTTTTGTTAAAATACTTCAGATTCATTTGTTGGGTAACACAATAGGATTGCATTTGTTTGACATTAGTTCACTACATCAGTTAACAAACTAAAACTGAAAAATACATCTTTAGCATTTATTAATCATAGAACGTGGTCATCTCAAAATTTTCTTTATAACAATTTATTTGTATTAACTAACATTAACAAATGTTAAAATACATTGCTCATTGCTAGTTTTTATTAGATAATACATTAGGTCTCATTCATTAACATTATTTAAAGTCTTACCTGAATAATTTAGCTAATGTAAATAAACTGGATGTATTTGGCATGAGATGATATTTTGTTAATGGCAGTCATGTGGCAGTAAAAATAATCCGTCGTGCCGCATTCATAAAATCGAGCCGCATCCTTTGCGTGGTGCTGTGATTGATGATGATGTTTTGACGTGTGTTTCTTGATCTTGTCAGATTGAACTGGCCATTCTGCGGTTTCCTTATGACTCATGGGGAACACCATTTCAACAGCTCAAGCAGGTGGTGGAAGAACCGTCCCCACAGCTGCCTGCAGACCGCTTTTCAGCTGAGTTTGTGGACTTCACGTCACAATGGTGGGAAAGCCTTCATGCACACAGCTGAGTTGTGGACTTCACAGACAGACAATGCACACACACAGACAGACACGCTTCACAGACACACACAGACAGACAGACACGCACGCAGACAGACAGACAGACACGCACACAGACAGACAGACACGCACGCACACAGACAGACATGCACACAGACAGACAGACACGCACACAGACAGACAGACAGACACGCACGCACACAGACAGACAGACAGACACGCACGCACACAGACAGACAGACACGCACACACAGACAGACAGACACGCACGCACACAGACAGACATGCACACAGACAGACAGACACGCACACACAGACAGACAGACAGACACGCACACACACAGACAGACAGACACACACACACACACACAGACAGACAGACAGACACGCACACAGACAGACAGACAGACACGCGCGCACAGACACACACACATAGTAATGCATTGATTTTAAATTACTTTCCCATTTTTTCATATCCCCACCGCAGTTATTTAACGTTATTTAAGCAATAAATCCTTATTGTTGATCTGTGCACATACATTTAGAAATGGATTTGTTTAAATCATCTATCTTTACTTATTGGATGTGTTTTGATTGATATATTTTCTGTGGTGTGTACAAGCAACCTGCCATTCTCCAAACCTTTGTTAATTTTCGTACCCATAAAATTAGACCGTTTCTTGCACAGTAAATGTACATTTTAAATGTACTTCAGAAATGATTAGCATTATTTAACTTGTGCTTGGCTTAAAACAGTCTTTACATAATAACATGTAGTCACAAATTCAGATTTTGTAGAAATGTGTTTCTTGAGGAAAAACACCACATAGTTTCATGAAAGTGAAAAGACTGGCACCTTGACTCTGCATTGTGTAGTAGAAAATCAAACAGGAAGTTGAAACCTGATTGCATCCTCTCTTTCACATTCTGTGGAGAGGCCGCAGCGCTCTGCGTTTAGCTTATCAGACTCTTCTTCTGCAGTCTCACCTGCGTCTGATCCGTATCTGACGTGCACATGTGTTTTTATTTCAGCTTAAAGAAGAATTCCAAAGAGCGGCCAAATTACACAGAATTAATGGTGAGTTTCATGCAGAAGTGGCTTGTTTTGTGGGTTGCAGTTTTCATGTTTGCCATTAGATGTCAGGATTGCTCTTTTAATGCTCATTCATTGTCACATTGAAGCTCAGATCAGCTCGCTTATGCTTTTAAGACTTGTTGAATTACAACATTACTATGTTAAATTATATTAATAATGAGGAGCTTTCCACATGTTTTCTATAGATCTGAAAAAGTAAGAGAAAATGATCATGGAAATGTATTTCTTGTAATGCTATAAAATATTTGAATTGCATTTTTTAATCAAGTACTCATAATCTAGATACGAAATGGAAATGCATCGATTGTAACAATATAACTGTTATGTATACAAATATGATTTTGACTAAATATTATCTTTTCCAGCAACATCCATTTTTCACCCTCCACGACTCCAAAGAAACCGACGTCGCTAGCTTTGTGAAGAGCATCCTCGGGGACTGAGCACGTCCCTCTCGGCAAGACTGACGTGTTGTCGTGGGGGAGACGGGACTATTTCAGAAAAAGCACCAATAGCAAGACTTAACACCTGTAAGACACGCCCACCTCAGCGGCGGTGCGCAAGCACCCAGGAGGGGCTGGGGAGAGAACACAAAAACTGAGGGGGGCGGGACGTTTCCTAGCAACACACCGGAGTAGGGCCTGGGACGGGGATCTTAGTGCGTGCGTGCACGTATGCGTGAGATCGTGTGCGTGTGAATTATTTGCCTGCCTGTATGTGTATTAAAAGGTTTACCTGTCCCAAGTCTGAATTTCAAGTCACGCTTTATCTATCAAACCCGGTCAATCCTCTCAGTCCAAAACGCAGTTTTAGCATCCGGTGAGAGTCTGTCATAGATGTTGAGTTTCCCCAGCGGCGCTTCAGTATCAAAGTATTCAGCTATGTTACCAACACGCCACGTTCGGTTCTTTAGAAAAATATACAAACGTAAAAATGAGAGAGAGAGAGAGAGAGAGAGAGTGGTATAGATATATTTATCTATTATCTAGATATGTATATATACTCAAATTGTTTCATGAATTTGTTCAATGAGTACATGAGGACAATATACTGTGTTGGCTGTGAGTGATGGATATTAAAAATGAATGAATGGAACATCTCTTGCTTTTTCCCCCTGTGAGTTTGCAAAGACTTTTGTGTCACCTAACGCTAAATTCAGACTTTGTAAATGTTGTTGAAATGTTAAGGGCCCCGTCGAGCTGTCCTCTGAAACAGCCAGAAGTGAATAAGTACGTTGCTTTTCCTGCATTGTGTGAATGCTGTGTGTGTTTGTACGCATGTATGTGCTTCATTTCCCATTTCTCTATACCACGGTAATTTGGGGTGAACGGTATCTAAGTCTGTTGGCTAGTTGTCTCTGTTCTGAGCCAATCAAATGAAATCATCACTCTTTCCAACTGCAATCCAACTGGAAATGATATTATTACTATTATTTTTATTATTATAATTATTATTATACGCAGTGCATATGTATTAACGGTAATGAGGTGTTCTGCAGATTCTGTACGTGTTGTAACTGCTGTTTTTCTCATTGGAAACTTGACAATTTCTTTTTGATTTTACGGTCGTGTGCAGGTATGAGCGCGTGCTGACGTGTGTGCATGCGAGCGTTGCGCAACGGTCTAAACGCACTTGTTTCGAAGCTTCACTGTGATTTGGAAGCCTGATTTTGTGCCTCTCTTAAAAAAGCAAAAAAAAATCTCCAGTACACGAGAACTACAAATCCCACAACGCTTGGCTTTCCACAGTTTTCAGATAGTGGCGACGGGTCTGTTGCTTTGCTTTCTGGGCTTCTGGTTTTATTCTTGTTATATTTCTGTAAGGTGAACATGATGTATGCGTGTGAGCGTGTGGGTTTTTTCTCTTTGTGTTTTTTTTGTTTGTTTGTTTTTGTCTTGTGACCACTGTATACAGAATGGATAACACTGCTGATTTGCCTGTAATCGTTATATTGTTTGATTCAAACATAAAAGTTCTCTTATATCTTTGCTGCTTCTTTTTGATGTGGGGTATCAAGTGAAATGAAATTGTTTTTCTTGAAATGGTAAGACCTTTATTCATGTTGGTTTAGAATTCAGTAAATCTGTATGCGTTAAATTTGTGTATTTTAGGAAAACTGTAAAAAGATGATAAACATTATAAACAATAACCTAATAAAACAGTCAGTGTCATTATTTCACCCCAAAGATAAAAGATTTAGTTTAAAATGACAAATAACATTTCTTTTATTGATACTCAATACTGATATACAGTAATGTTTTTGTAACTCCCCAAATATTTTGACTATTTAACATAAACATCTCTTTACTGTAATGTGAAATGTATTAGTCAAGTATTTAATTTAATACAGTAAGAAATTGTTTAACAGTAATGAGAATCAGAATAATAAGAAATACTCTTTGGTAATAATACATTTGTGTTTGATTGTCATAAATATAGTTTTTTTTTTTACATTGGGGTGAAATGTGACCCGGACATGTTTTTCAATCAACTGTTCAGTGTAATTCAAAGCGAATGCAAAAATGAGCAAAGCAAAAACGTTTTACAGTCGTTTCTGTCTCTAGAAGTTTCCGCCGTCTTCTGAAGCAGATGACCGCTGGACACCACCCAAATCTTTCCTCTCCGTCTGTCCCATTTATCCAAATGAGTCTTTCCAGGCATCATGTGTTACACCATTAGATGATTTTAAGTGGACACAACCATGAGCTGACAGTACGAGTGATGACATTTAGCACAAGTCCTTTGAAAATGAAATTTTTGTGGTCGTTGGAATAAGATGGATGTCTGTTCCTCTCCAACAGTCTCTTCATTCTGCATTTTTCTTCACTTTATCTATTATATCACATCACATCACCACCTCTGTTCAAATCAAATGATGATTAGATCTTATTTGCTTTTTCAGCGTATCTGTAAACTAAACTCTCAATATGAAGTAAACAGTTTTTACTAATGTTTTGATCTAATGTTTTGAGCATATTCTCTCTTGGTGATGAATCCATCTGTAAAATAAAAAATAACTCACGGCACCTTTAATGTAAACTTGATAGACAGTAGGATTACACAAGAGATTTCTGAATACACACCCTTGCATTACTTTTCATTATTTTGTTTCATCAAAACAGAGTTCTTTCATCATGTATCTACAGGAGATCATCATATAATAATTATGTTTTGTGTTTGTCTTTCATTCCTGTCCACTTCTGTCTAATAGGAAAATGTCCAGCCACACATCACACTGTAGGTGTCAAACATTGCGTCTCAAGGACGTGTGTTTTTGTGCGATTGTTAATTAAAGAGAGTTTGTCCGTTCCATGTGACCGTATCACTGATACCCACATGCTGATTTAACTCGAGTTTTTCAACACGTCACCTGTACAACACAATGAAAAACGTGGCCCATGTGCCTTAAAAACTCTAGTGACGTTGGTTTGGTTTAACCGAGTGCTCTCAGAAAGGATAAATCCTTTAAGATTAATTAATCACTGAGATCCGCCTGCACGTTTATGTGACTGATCCTATGAATCTTTAAATATAAAGAATTCAAGGAAATGTGAGGACATGTCTGTTCCTGTTCCGATGCCGTAAAAAACGGGAGCCGGGAGGTGATGTACTTTCCCAAACGTACTCCCTTTACATTTTTTTTCCAGAAATCAAAAGGCAAAGTGTAGACGAGTCAAGATCAGTAAATCTAATCAGTAAACCTTTTTGACTTCAAGATCCCAGTTTTCCACAGTGATATTTAAAGGCCATCCATTCATAGTTTCTACCCTATAAAATATCTGATCCTGCCCGTGAAAACCCAGCTAAAGTCATTTTGTGATTTACTGTTTTCTACATACAATCATCCTGTAAAGATCATTCTGTGGCAAATAACTTTGATATCTTTAATATTGACTGAGTAATGACATGTCAAAGATTGAAATCATAGTGATATTTATAGCTGAAATCAAACTTTGATGCTCGTTATCTCATCATTTAATTTGAAGACATTAGCCTGGTTTTTACAGACAGGGTCACATTTATACAGATTGTCATATATCATATCATTATTCAAATAACCTTACATTAAGAAATATCTTGATAACAGTTGTTTTAGCTCATTTTAATGGTTGTTTTGTTATATTTCAAATAATTGTAAATTGTCTTAAGGCCATTTGAATAGTTTTTTACTTTATGAAAGATTATTTTTTAGTTGCATTTCCATCTGATAGCATTTGAAGACAGGCATGACGCTTCAGGCGGATATTTGTGCAAAATGCTTTTGGTGTGTTTTTGTGGAGGTCGACTGTAAATGTGCAGCAGGTTGTTTTTTATCTAGTATTTGAAGAGCCTTATTGTGTGTATACACGCTTTAGTAAAAAGAGCAAAGTGACTATTTTGCTTAAGGACCTTGTGCCTTCTTGTCAGCTGTTTTGGCTTTTTCTTGCAAAGCTGTGCAGCCGAGCTGAAGACGGGATCCATTAATTCGAGGTTCGAGG
>CM032808.1:15676378-15851378 GCA_019155185.1 Beaufortia kweichowensis | reverse complement strand
TTTACAGAAATGCTATAAAGTATGTTGACTCTTAAAAATGTGTTATTTTTTGTCATGTTCATAACACATGAATATTTACTTTTTTTTAAATAGATAACTTATAGACTGATTTTTTTAAATATCTGGGCTTTAGTAAAAGAAAATCTATATTCCAAGTTTTGGACTGAAAGTCACATTTATACCTTTGAAATTGCCCATCTCTCACTTGGCAAAATCGGATGGAGTTTATCCACTATCATTATAAACTAACCTAACAAGCAGGAAAACTGTGAAAACATCTACACTACTAAACTCTTTCAAACTACTACAGTTTGTTTTGCAAAATGTTATTTGTCAGAATACATGGCTACATTTATAGCTTTAATTTAAGATGTAAAATCAGATGGTGTAGTTGCGACACATACCAGCAGGGGCTATTTGGATCATGATGACCAACCAAACTTTAACCCTTCTGTCTAGACTCTTTTATTCTGTTGATCTGCTCTTTTTCAATACAATTTTTGCCATGGTGTCTTCATGAAGATTCAGCCGATCACATCTATTGACCGCAGGGGTTTTTTGCGGCAGCTGCAGCAGGTGCATGTCTGAATACCACACACACGCTCTTGTGTATGCGTGTCTTCTGGCTGTCCCGCAAAAGACTTGATCCTTGTCATTTTAACCAGTTGGCCCGCCGGTTACAACCCACAAACATGCGATATGATTACACAATTATTAGCTGAAATAAGCCAGATGATGTAACCGAACCAAATGAAAGCCTGTTCTTGGATCAGCCCCAGCCTGTTTCCTTTGGGAGCTTTCAGAATGCTCTTCTGCTTTTCTTGATGAAAGGATTGATCTGTAAGTGGGATAATGAAGGAAATAAGCCTTAGAGACTATCAAGGTCCTTGTTAGGCCTTGATGTGTATCCGTGCCAACTCTTGCCATGCCCCTCCTCATCTAACACTATCCTCATGTTGACTTAGGCCACATTTTCTGGCTATATACCCCTCACATTCTTTGCTCCGGTTTTGTCCTCAACTAAGTGGGGGGTGTCTGTGATGTACGTGATGATGTCTGTGTGCCAAACAGAACTTTGCCCATCACCGTGCCATTCAAAGCCTGCGTATGCCATCCTGGCAGTGCAGCTGTCTGTGTCTGTCTGAATACACACCCTAACTAATGGACAAACAAAAACCGGCACAACCAGGATGCAGAATTTTTACCAGGATGCAGAATTTTTAGCTATTCTGATTCTATTCTGTTTTATTCTATTCTGTTTTATCTCATTCCAGGGCTAAATGCATTCATACATTTTCTATTCTGTTCTGTTCTATTCTGTTTTATTCTATTCTGTTTTATTCTATTCTGTTTTATTCTATTCTATTCTATTCTATTCTATTCTATTCTATTCTGTTCTGTTCTGTTCTGTTTTATTCTGTTTTATTCTATTCTGTTTTATTCTGTTTTATTCTAGCTTTGTGGCTTTTGATTTTTAGATTCTTGAAAATATATAACCTGTCTACATTGTACTTCTGTGATTAATTGTACTTATGCCTTGTTTTTAGTTCTTGAGGTGTATACATTGTACTTCTGTGCGTAATTGTTTCTTGTGTTCATGTTTGGTGTGGTGTTTATAGAGCAGAGGTCAAGTAGGAAGTATAAGGTGGACATGAATCTTGGATGATCATGAAGTCCGTCTGCTGCTGACACATCCACCTTCAAATGCACAATCACGTAACAGGGCTCTCCAAACAGAAACCTGAGATTTTCTAACCATCATTGTGGATTTTAATCCCACAAGGCATGAATCCAAATCCAAATATGTTATTGTACTGCCCTTAAACCACTACAGAATATCTGGAAGCTTTATATCAGTTGTGCTGTGGTTGTTAACTCCTGGCTTTCATTATGTAGATACTTCCAACTTTCAACACTACCCTTCTTCATTTCCTACCAACAAAAACAACAGAAAGTAGTGCTTAATGTTATCACTTGTGTTCTTTATGACAATCGGAGGCTGTAGAGTTTAAATGGGTCAGAAGTCATCAGAGGGATGTAAACAGAAAGAGCAACGGAGAACAACGGAACTAGATATTACGATATGTACACAAAGGTGGACACAGGGTGAGGGAAGGATGTGTATTTCATAACAAAACAAGTTAAAGGTATAAGGGACTTAATAGGTGAAATGTTTTCAGGTTAAACACAGTTGTTTCTTTTTCCAGTACTTTCTACAAATACAGATATAAAACAATCCAGAGGTGTTGGATGGTTGTTAGTTAAAATGATCAGGAAATTTGTTTCATCTGTTTTATTTCCATGCACTAATTAAAAGGTACACACAAAATGTGTGAATTTATTTTTTATGGTCAAGAATTAATATATAAATGTAGTATTTTTTGACAATTGCATAAATATGTTTTTTTTAATGTTGATCTTAATTATTGTACAAGAGAAAGGTTTTTAATATGTGTAAAGCTAGCCATTTTCATGTTAGCAGTAGTTTTGTTTAATAGTTTATCTAACATGTCTAATAGGTCTCACAACCAAAAATGTTTGGAAAGACCCTTCAAATCTTTCAGTGAGGCGGCCCTTATGTGTGTGTGCAGAAGAATGAATGAAAAGTGTGTGTGGAGAGGAAAAAGAGAGAGGATTTCATTTTATTGACTGGACTTGGTTAGGCCCCTGTATGGAGGAAAAGGAGAGGAATTTCCCATGCGGTCTGTGGTGATTTTAGGAAGCGAAAATCTTTTAAAAAAAGACTTCAGCGGAAACTGGGAGAGGTGGGGGGAAGTGAAAAATGTCAGGCCAGGAGCTGGTGTGAAATTATTCCTGCCCTGAGACTTGTACACACACACACACACACACCGGATAAGAAGTGTCTTTATGTTTTTAGCCAGCGGAGCAGCGGAGAGCTCAAGGGTCCTTTGGCACGGTCGCAAGCTTTCTTTCCGACTCCCTCTTTTGTATCAGATGTCTTAGTCTTGTATTCTTTCCATCAGCTTGTACTGTGTGTAACCAAAGACAACGCAACACAATTTAAAGAGGCCTGTGCTAAAAACCAGTCCAGATAAAGAGGCCTGCTGGTTTCAAACAGAGAGTAATGCGAGTTTGAATGAGATCATGTTCATTTCCAGTTGTTTGTCTTTGTAGTTTCCATTTTACCAGCCAAGCTAATCGTATTCCTTAAATGATTCCCATTCATGAAACGCTAAACCCGTGACTTTTGCATTTCTTGCGATTTTTGCATGGTCTGTCTTATACGTTTGATGGATAATGTACAAAAACAAATGAATAATGTTGGGGATATTTGTGACATTGGCTGCCTATCTGCATGATATTAAAGAAAAATGTGAAATGTAATATGTTAATTGTAAAAGTAATTCAAATTCAATTGAAATATATTTAAAAACTAAAAATGTTTAAGTCATTTAACGTTTCATTCATCAAATTATAATTTCAACTGTGCATATTGCTATATTTAGATAAATCTTGATCAATTTTGCTTTGATAAATTTAGCTATATCTTCGCAGCCCTATTGGCTACCATTTTAAAACTTATTAAAGATTTAGATATAAAAATAAAAGGACATGAAATTAATGTTATCAAAATTATTTCTTTATGCAAGAAGATGGCAGACTGATACAAGAGCAATGAAACTAGGTTTACAACCATTCAAAGTTCTATTCCCAAGTTACTTGCTAAAAATACAACACAGTACTGATAAAGTAATGAAGTCATAATGAATGACACAGATAGCAGCATCTATGACAAGCACCCTGAACTTCTCAAACACCCTTCCATTGACAGATTTGTGAGGAAGGGATCAATGGGATATGGTTATAGGTCACCTGTTGACCTTTGCTAAAACAGCAGGGCAAGAGGCTGCGAATACTTCATTGTTCTCATCAGAGTCATTTAATAGTCTTACGGGTTAAATGATGAGGTCGAACCTCATCAGGAGGTAACGTGACCCCAAGCATGTTGTTTATCTCCAACCCGAGATGTTTTTTGCCTATTTTTGCTTCAAGCTTTTTCCAGAAGCTGAAACGAGATCTGTACCTGAGAAGGAAACGGGCCGAGAGGTTTGGACAGCTGCGAAGACGCAGAAAAAGGGAGTTGATGAGCGCTTCATCTAAAGGAGGTTTCACGTAAAACACGTACTTGGCTGTTTATATATACACTTGCTGCAATTTCCCATGTGTACTGACATCCATCTTTCCACAGGAATGACCCCACAGCGCATGCTTAAATTACACGTGAGGAATACACACCCTACCGCACTGACATCAGCAGGGATTTCCATGCTGGTCCAGACTGCTTCATGCTGGTAAGATCTAAGTGGCAATCATTTCAATTCACTTATTTAAATGTTAGTAATTTCTGTAACTTATAAAATTAGTTGAAATTGCTTAATGTATTGATGAGTTGAAATAATGTAAAAACATTTTGACATGTTACAAAAGTTAAAATTACTTGCAAAGCCAATTTGATTGTACTTAAACATGAAAATGTAACATAAACTTGCCTTTAATAATTAAACTCACTACAAAAAACAGTTTTCAATGTAAGTCTTAATTCACTGAAAATATTCTCCATATTAACTCTTAAATCTTATTCAGTCCTGTGTGCATTCACAGTAATCTACATTCATGATTTCTCAGATCTTATTACTGATTTCAATAGTTTGAATTTAATGCAAGAACACTATCATTCTGCTGAAACAGTGCTATACAAATGACTAAAAAACATTTGATTATGGAAAGAAAGTCTTTGCGTGTTCCCTTTAAGCTGGATTTATCTGTCTTTACATACATTTGATTGCAAATCACATAAACTTTGTTTATATGTAAAAAATATTCTTGCTAAATTAGAGACCTCAACAACTCAAACAGAGATGGACAATATACAGTATGACCCCAATGATCTGTCCCTGTTTTGTATTTACAGTACGCTGAGTTGTCATGACAACATAAACAGCATCTCATTGGTTGCAGTAGCACTGGATCTGACATATTGAGATTAATGATGTCCGAGAGGGGAAGGCGATGTCTTTTCGGGTCGTGTGAGGGACAACCCAGGAGAGATGTCACACGGTCAGTTGTGACGCTTTTCTCCCTCCATCTAAAACAATACACGGAACCAGCTGCTGCTGTGAAAGTCACTACAACACCAAGGACCCGAGTGAAGACCTGTTTACCCGCGAACCGCCCGCCGTGCCCAGACAGGACACGCACACACACAGAAGTTCCATCACTAGTTCCATCTAATATCCTCTTTTGCCTGCATTTACCGCTGGTATTGTCATCATAATATCCCACCTTTAGTTTGTATACAGTAACAACAAAGTGATCTGTTTTGAAGATTACAGTAAAGACATTTGAATTAACATTCTGTGTAGTTATAGACAGCACAAACATTTCACAATCCACTGAATCAATCAGCAAGCACTATTATAATCAACAGATTCATTTTTGCTGCACATAAAATCTAAACCAATTAAAGTAAGTTTGATTAATTGGTCAATTTTAATGCCTGTCAGACCAATTTTTAAAGTTTATGTAAGTATGCAAAGTACAAAAATCATATCAACATAATCAATTTGTTATTGTGTTTTTGCAGAAAACAGGCTGTACCCTCATTTACTTGTACAGTACTTGTCCTTTTCCAGTATGACGTGACGAGGACTCTTTGCCACAGTGGACCAGATCATTTAATGTGGCGTCTTTATGTTAAACTGTTCAACACTTTTTCTGCAGTTCAGTTTTAGGAAATCAAGCTCTGTGAGATCTTTTAAAGGAGTGATTTTAGCCAGTTTGTTAACTTCACACGCTCCAAAATCATATCAGCAGATCGTAATGTGTGATATTTTTACTTTTATTGTTAATTAGATGGTATATAAGATGGTCTGAACCTTATTCCTTCAACCTTATTCTCCTCTCACCTGCTCTTTACATAACTGCAGTATCTGCATCCATTAAATATTCCCACGCGAGTAAATTACAGCGCAAGTGGCGTTTCCTCCTTGAGCTGTTTTTGTGGATGACAAGCCACATGTTTATATCTTACAATTATATGAGCAGGCGAATTTAGTCACGGTCAGAAAGTGTTTTTGATGACTCATGACTCCTTTCTGCTGAAAGTAGAAAGATTTTTAAAAAATGGTACAGAAAAATGCAAAATATTTTAATAAGTAAGCAAACATAAATGAATACAAATTTCTCAGTAAAAGTTCATGTAAGTATTTGCCGCAGAGATACTCTGTGAGATGACAGGTGTCACATCACGAACAAAACTCTGACCACTGCCTGCTGGAGTTTCTTCAGCAAAACTTGAAAACCAAACTGCAAAAACCATCTATAGATAACTTTTTATATGTATAAATACTCCAGCATGTGATGGTGCGGTCACGTGGCCCCGGTGATTCTCGGGAAGATAGAAGCTTGTACACAACAGGAAATCAATGAGGGAATCAAGCAAATTCACACAAACACACTCTCTCACTCGTGTGTTTCCTGAAGGTAGGATGTGGCACTTTATTTTTGGATCACAGCTGTTCAACATAATAAAAATATTCAAGGACCCTTGTGGCCGATGGGAGGTGAAAGAGACCGTATGCATGATGGTTTCTACAGATGTCTGGCTTGATAAAATAATATGGCAATTATTATGAAGCTTTCTCATTATAAATAATAAAAAGCCAAGGAATAAGCCAATTCAAGATTTATTTACTGAAATATTTTGCTTATATGTTAAAACAAGGACAATATTAGAATGATTTATGCTTACATGTTTTTTATTTCTTTATGGTTTTTAGATATTTGTGATGCTGTGATGACGTCTCATCACCCAAAACATGATGTCACATCAGTTCTGCACTAAGATGGAGCAGTGAAACAGGTTAGCATCTGTTAAATATCTTCTACATTGATCATAAATCATAATCATACATAGTCAATAACTCGAAGAAAACAGACTGGAAAATAGTCCTTTATTATAACAGTCCCTTGATTTATGAGCTTCTTTAGTGTGTCATTAGTTATTTTGACTGAAATGCATTTATACAATTATTAAGTTTTAAATTATATTCATGAAAATATTTTACGGTTATTTTATTCAATTAATACAAACTATTTCTTGTAAGGTGTTAAAATTAGCTGTTAGATAAAGTGGGCAATTTTTATTCTTTACTAATTCTACTTAAAATTCACTGACATGTATAATTAAAGCTAAAACAGTAATGCATGTGCAATCCAGAATGTCAGGTCATCCACATTTAGCATTTACTATAGTAACCTGCAGTAAAATTCCTAGATACTAAAGTGTTTTTGAAAGTTTATCAATGTGTATAATTTATAATTTGTGCATCAAATCTGCAATTGAAGCAATGAAGACTTATAGTGATGCACTATGAGTGTATAGATGTTAAATCTGTGTATCTGTGATCTACTGGCATCTGTAAATCATCTAAGCGGTTATATGGTGAACCGATTGGACATGCAGCCATGTGTCTTTGCTTTCACGAGGGTCAACTGTGTGCGTCCCACCCTGGGATTTCCCATTATAGTGTCTGTGTGTGTGTAAGAGGAAAACACCATGTTGACCTCAGCTAAGTGTGTGTGTGTGTGTGTGAGGCAGCTGCTCAGTGCAATGCTGGGCAGCTGTGTGAGAGAGAGAGAGAGAGAGAGAGAGAGAGAGAGAGAGAGAGAGAGAGAGAGAGAGAGAGAGAGAGAGAGAGAGAGAGAGAGAGAGAGAGAGAGAGAGAGAGAGAGAGAGAGAGAGAGAGACAGAGAGAGAGAGAGAGAGAGAGAGAGAGAGAGAGAGAGAGAGAGAGAGAGAGAGAGAGAGAGAGACAGAGAGAGAGAGAGAGAGAGAGAGAGAGAGAGAGAGAGAGAGACAGAGAGAGAGAGAGACAGAGAGAGAGAGAGAGAGAGAGAGAGACAGAGAGAGAGAGAGAGAGAGAGAGAGAGAGAGAGAGAGAGAGAGAGAGAGAGAGAGAGAGAGAGAGAGACAGAGAGAGAGAGAAACACAGAGAGAGATTGGATTGGATTGTGTGTGGTTTCAAAAAAGACCATCACTGTTTGAGAGCCGCTTGCTGTGTTTAAACGCTGCCTGTCCTGTTTTGCGTGTGGTTCCCAGTTTCCAGGCCAGATAGGGTATTTTAACCAGCTGAGCGGGAAAGAGGAGACAGCTGGGTTGAAATCTGAAACGGCATCAGACAGGCCTTTAAAAATAAAACTTTCGTTCCTTTTCTAGAGCCGTTTTTATCATGTAAAGGTCATTCAGGGGGAAAGTAAGGTCTTCCTTTAATTGTCATTATAATACCTCTTTTCCATGACAGTGAATCTGTGATCTGACTGCTGCTGTCTAGCATATGATGTCTAAA
The DNA here is from genome assembly GCA_019155185.1 of Beaufortia kweichowensis. Classification (NCBI taxonomy): domain Eukaryota; kingdom Metazoa; phylum Chordata; class Actinopteri; order Cypriniformes; family Gastromyzontidae; genus Beaufortia; species Beaufortia kweichowensis. Next base: position 15,843,009 of record CM032808.1, on the reverse strand, counting down.
ATTATTGCAACGTGTGCAGATCAAAAGAGATTTGACATTTGGCAGATGAGTGCGCACGTGAATTTAAAATGGAAAGTTTTATTTAAAGCTTTGTTATCTATTGTTGTGAATGAATTGCTTAGGGGATATGTATATTTTTCAAGCCTATGTAAGTTTAGTTTTTTGTTAATGTGCATATTTGTACCACAATAACTTTTTTGGATAAATGTTTATTTGGACGATTGAACTAAGAAAACAGTTTATTGAACGTATGATAATATGATAATTATTATTATTATTATTATTTTGCCGGCAAGTCTGGGAACATTTTTCATAAATGCTAGGTCAGGACAAATTGTCACAGATGTTGTGAACTTGATTATAATTTTTCTTTTAAATGAACCTTTCTAAAGATTTCTAAGAGTTAAATCTGAAATATTAGAAGATATCTGAAACTGAAAGTCATAAAGCAAACTGACATTTTAAAAATGTCTTCGTTTTCCCACACGGTATCCCAAAAACTCCCCGCTCTAAACAAGACGACATCTGTCTGCTCATGTTACTGATTTTTGTGGATTTACCCTTTACAAAGTGCAGAAACAAAGCTGAGATGAACTATCAGGGTAGTGAAGAGGCGTGTCTTTGTTTTTTACGTTACGGCCGCAGCATTAGTTCCCATGCAATGACGTCCTTCTAAACAAGTGTCCAAAGAGAGCATTGTTTTAAGAAAGATCAATCTGAAGGACAGGGTCTGAAGACGGTCCTTAAGTTCCTTTGGGAGTATCAAACCTTTCTTTTGGGGACACTTGGCTTTGAAAATTCCCCAAGTGAATGAAATGTGATTCCCATCAGTTCAGCCGCTGGTCAGGCTCAACCCTGAACTTAGATGAAACAATGAAGCAGGTTTGCATCTGTTAAATATCTTCTACAATGAGTCAAACCATGTCCTAGTACACTCTTTGTGTAATAACCTCGCTGTTCTACCAGTAAAGATATAATTAGAACACAGACTGAAAAACAGTGATGTCTTAGGAAGGATTCAAGGGCACACAATCTTTTCACAAATCTGATTTAATGTAGTGTCAGTCTGGAACACTGATTGTAACCTGTGTGCTAAAACCCATTTTTGAATCGAGGACAATTATATCCAATTAAATAAGAATACTGGGAAATCCACAGCGGTAATTCCAGCAATTAGATTTCTGGAAGTGCTGAGTGATCACAGGATTGTAATTAAAGAGGTTTGGTAACATCAAACAATTGTAATTAAATCCACGGCAGCAATGACCTGTGAACTGCATAGAACTGAAAACTCTTTAGATCTGATTTCTGTTTGACAATAACAAATCATGCAAAACAAATAATGCTAAATAGACTTGTTATTTGTTCATACCAGAATCATTTTATTGTACAACAGATTTTATGTGATGATTTTTCAGTTGAATGAACATGTGATTGTTGCACCAGAGTTCAATGTCAACCTTTAAAGCTTAAACTACATCCCAGCTTTAGTTTAAAGAGAGGTTTTATGATCAGGCACAATCAAAATCATTTCTGTGCAGTTTTTCGGGGTCCCAGTTTTTCGCCCATCACACCAAGAATGATAGTTATACAGATAACTGTAGCTTTATAAATAAAATTTTTCTTGATTTAAAATAAGAGCCTGTCACATTATCATCCGTAAATGTGTGGACGCTATATAGTCATCATTATAGTTCTCTCTTATATCTCTTTCATTGTGAACGAGCCTTAAAATGGTACAATTCTGTGGAATTAATAAACACACATTATATTGAATAAAACCCAGTCTGTTAAAAGTCATCTTCAGTTTGCTGTTTTTCTCTCAAAGTCTCCACACTAACCTAAAGCATTAATACAGGGAAGAAAACTGTCAGCCTATTTTAATGTCTCATTAACTTTCATTAGGTGGATACTCTTACAGCTGTTAGTCCTGCTATCGTCATGGAGACGGGCAGCAAGAACACCTCTCAGCTCTTGTGTGGGCACAGCGCTCTTAATGTGATGCTCTGCACAGATACAGCACTTGTTTTTGTTCCTTGTGAAGAACTTAAGGAGAACAGACAGGTTGACTGTCTGAATAAAGTGTGTGAGATGGCCTGTCATCTCACATTTCTTGAGAATGCGATGAAAAATACTGTATAATAGCAGACAGTGACTACGGCTTGATCTAATGTCTTCTGTTGAAGTGGGTACACTTCTCGGAAACTAAGGAACTAAGTTAATTCAGAATGAATGAAATATTTAAATACCAGCTACACTGTGGTACTAAAGCTGTTACTGAGATCCTAATATGTCCATTTACTGTAGATACAGATATGTGTATATTTGGTACCAGTAAGTGCTGATGTTTGTGTATAATATATTATAGTGTATATTATTTATCATTGGGTCCAAGAAATAGAAATGGAGATAATGATGCACAATTAACATGAATTATAGTGCTGGTGGCACAGACTTTACAAGTTTGTGTAAAAACTGTTCCAAAATTTGCAAAGAGCAATGAAATGAGAAAATCTGATCTTTTGTATAGAAAAGTTAAAATGGTCAATGTCATTAATGTATTTAAATGATTCATAATCTAAATTATTATACGTTATCATAAGTGATTATTAAACATATTCAATTAAGCTTAACCCAAAAATGGTAAGATTTGTGTAAGGGTTAAGTTTTGGGGTGAATGAAAGGAAAATGTGATAAAAACGATATAAAAATATCTATGAAAAGTGTATAAAAACTCCTACAAAGATACCAAAATGAACCTGTGTGTGTGAGAGAGAGAGAGAGAGAGAGAGAGAATTACTTTAATCAGACTGATGAAATTGTGCCTCATCTCTCAATTTCCCTTTTACGTCAGCATTTAAATCTTATACCTCAAACACACGCTCTTACCGCCGTTCAGAAACCGTTCTGCATGAACGCACATGTAGACTGTATGTTTTAACAGAGACTGAAGACTGAAACACACACACATAAGGTCCATGTTCTTTGGCCTCTCCTGTTACATGCCTGTTGATTAGATGTGGAAAATCAACCTTTACAGCATCTCTAATGCCGCTCTTATCTAATGGGATTCTCTGTACACATGCTGGCCCAATAAGGTTAAGATTACATTAACCTACTGTGTAACTCAGTGTCTGATTCTCAGGGAAAAATGCACTTTCATTTGCTGACACTGTGTACATTAGATGGTTGGGACTCGATATGTATGTTTGCGTTTGGTTTGATTGTGTTTGTGTGCATGTGTTATTTAATGTTTAGAGACACCAATAGCACATTTTCATTTACTGGTGTGATTGTCTTCACTGAAACATGATCTAGTGCCGTGACACAGAAGACCTCGTTGTGTCAGGTATCGATAAATTCAATTCTTTTGCTGCACTTCTCACAGTGCAAACATTTACTTTAGGTTTTTATTACCTACATTTTCAGGAAATTAATATTCCACTGTCATAAATTATGATATTAATGGAAAACTATGAGCTGTTAATGTAAATGCTTTGTCATTTTACACATAATGCTGGATCCAGTTTCACAGCATCTGATGTGAAGTCTAAAACTCTAATACAGCAGTGAAATAAAGTTTAAGATTCTAAATTTAAAACACTTTGCTGCATCAAATTGGCTTTGCAAGTCTTTTTAACTTAATATTTTAAGTTTGGACCAGTAGTTAGTTGTAATGACCTATAAAAATACTGTAAGTTAAAATTGCTTAACTTGTTGAAATAATGTAAAATGTTCATACATGTAAAGCACATTTAATTTGTACTTTAAAATTTAAGACAGCAAAACAATATTTGACACTATTTCTAGGTCACTAGTGAGTATGTAATATTGATTGGGTCTGAACCCAAAAGGTCAGATCTAAAGGTACCGCTAAAACACACAAGATGCTTTGCAGAACATTTTATAGATCATGCTGGGAAAACCTGTGGAGTCAGTCACAGCTTTAGTCCATGTTGACGTTAAAGCCAAAGAGGAAAATACTAGAATTTAATGCTTTTTCAATATCTTCAATGCAAAACTTGTTTATTTGATTACATTTCTATAGTGATCTACTGTTTGGATTACTATATAGATTTGAGATACTTGTGTGCTTTACTGAAAACAAAGAATGCATTACATGACATGAGAATAAATCTTTATGCCAACAGTAAATGTTTCATTTACAGACAAAGAGCATATATTTCCTGCATTGTATTTGCATGTGTTTTATAGACGTGACTTCCGTGAAAATGCCCAGATTTCTCTTTAGCCGCCAGTGAAATACACAGGTCAAACACTGACATTTCATTCTCATAATGACTCTACAGACATGCGTAATCTAAACCATTAGAGCACTTTCCTGGACACACCTCTTTCTCAACTTTTCTCCTCATTTCTCTCTCTCTCTCTATCCCAAAGGATGCGCAGTGCAGTGTTTACCTGTCCTCCCATGCGGCTGGTTGCTATGACTGTGTGTGTGGTTGTGTGGTTTATGTAGGTGAGGTTCAGCTGATGGAAGAACAGCTGAGAAAGGTCAGGTGATGAGAGCAAACACTTACACCAAACCATTAGTGCTGAAAACAACTCAACTCATGATGACATTAATCTTCCTCAGACCTGTAAAGTACGCACACTTTACCAGAAGTGTACAAGATGCTCTGCTCCACACCTACCTGACATAATTGTGTGTTTGCGTGCGAATATATCTTTCGTGTTACCTGCTACGTGCACAAAGTGTTCCTGTGGCTAGATCGAGGTCATGGGTTTGATTCCCCCGGGATATTAATGTACAGCTGAGATGCCCTGCAATCACTACTGTATGTTCTTTAATATTCAGTCCTGTACTGTATACAGTATGTGCTCATGTGTTTATTCTTGCTATGCTTACATCACGTTGTCTTTACCCTCCCACGACTCAACCCTCACCGCTGCGATCTGTGCGTTGCCGTGGCGCTGTCTATGCTATTATTGGATGATTAATTGGTTGAATAGCATGAAGGAGGTGCTGGTTCATGTTTAGTTTGGTGATGATTCATGGGCATGTAACCGGGTCCAGAGGTGGCCTGTATCTCTCGTTTACACTTACACAAGGGACTATATACACACAGCAAACACAAAGAACATTTTTAATTCAATTGCACGAGGTTTAAATGGTAGTTCAGGTCTGCACATGTGTTTGGATCATTTACATCAAACACCTTTTAAGAGTTCATTTGAATAAACTCTTTATATATTAAATTACATTATGTATTATGTGAAATCTAGGCTAAACTTTCAAAATGTAAATATGAGATTAGAGTCATAGCGAAAATAGATAACGTGGGTTTAAGTAAATGATATGGTGATATGATATATGATTTAGTATAAAACACTGTACTCAACATTTCATTTACAACACAGATATTAAAACTTTTATTGACATTACTTAATATCTTGAACAAAACGTTGGGTAATGGGTAATAATGTTTTTATATTGTGTAGAAAGATTTTATGTAAAAAACATTTTGGACTGTAAAGTGAATATGAAAAATAAAAGAATTGAACATTCATACAGGCTTGCTAGTATGTCATTTCAGTCCATATGGTTCACTAAGGGTTTATCAGATCACCTTATTCAAACATTTACAAACTCTCTCTCGCTCTCTCTCTCTCGCTCTCTCCTCTCTCTCTCTCTCTCGCTCTCTCTCTCTCTCTCTCTCGCTCTCACTCTCTCTCGCTCTCTCTCTCTCTCTCTCTCTCTCTCTCTCTCTCTCGCTCTCTCTCTCTCTCTCTCTCTCTCTCTCTCTCTCTCTCTCTCTCTCTCTCTCTCTCTCTCTCTCTCTCTCTCTCTCTCTCTCTCTCGCTCTCTCTCTCTGGCTCTCTCTCTCTCTCTCTCTCTCTCTCGTGGCATGTGTGCAAGTCTCTAGTGAACTTTAAATTAGTCGGCAGAACAGAACAGTTGTGCTGTGATGTGATACTGTTGGTTTATTTTCCACAGTAACAAAGGCGTGCACGTGTGGGAGTGATTCAGCATGAAAACATATGAAGTATGTGAAGTTTTTCATTGAAGTTTTTTGCATCTCACTGGAAACTCACTTTATTGTTATGTCACTAGCATGTTTTTTTAAAGATCTCATTGAAATGCTAATTGCTGCCATGTTACTAAATGCTGGAGATTTGGAATATATGTGATCTTAATAATGCTAAAGCAATGTATTTGTTTATTTCAGGTAGTCCGTGTTGTGGAAAGTTCTGCTCTAGCAGCTGTCCTGGAAAGCTGGTGTCTGGTGCGTGTCTGATATACCCAGGAAACCAAAGAGATGGTCACACAAAAGGTGTGATCAGAGATGTTTGCCAGACTCCTGGCACAGTCGCTCTCCAAAACAATCCCATCCTCACTACAGCTGGTGGTTTTGCTTTTCACGCATCCTTCCCATATCGTGTCTTTGCACCCATCTCCTCACCCAGATTTACCATTCTCATATTGACTTTCACATCAGCATTCTGAACCCCCACATAATTGACTTGTTCCTTCTGGTAAAGTCATCAAAACTTTCTCTTTTTTAAAGAGAGATTAAACTTTCCTGCTCTTTCTATCTAGTGTTAGGGCTAAACATCTATATAAAATATTTTATTTTCCAAGAAAACGAAAAAAAACATTTTTTTTAAATAAAACAAATCCATTCTGTTAGAATTTTGCAAAAGTTTTTTTTATAAAAAACGGTCTAATATTTATTTTTATTTTTTATTATTTATTTTTTATTTGAGTCCCAGATCTTTTCATGGAATGGTGACAGTTAACAGGTTAAATGAATGTGTGCAACATCTGTCAATCATTCAGTATCAGAGCAACATTCACATGGTTTTATTTTTTCTTGCTATCAGAAATGCATTAATTAGCTTAATTTTAATTACCTAGATGTTTATGCTACCAAGCTACCAAGTATGCTGTTTGTATACATGTATTACATGCATTAATGTTTTTCAGACATCTTTCAGATGAAGATGAATTTTCAGATTCCTGCATACCCCAAATAATTGTTCTTAGGCCCACCCTGTGGTAAAGTTACTGTAAACCGTCCTATAATAAGTCATGCATGGTATGTGACCACAACAAAAAATAAATTGGATTGCCTAAAGTGAAGCTCTGATCATCATTTATTATGTTTTTAAGAACTAAAATCTGTTATAAGAAATGATTAACTGTTATATTTCTCTCTCAGGAGTACCACTCAACAGGGTTATTTTTACACCGGTTTGTGACCTCTCAACACACTTTGCATTCTTTCGAACACACATGAAACTCATGTGTATATCCATAAACGATGAGCTTGCACAAAGCAAAACTTGAAGACATTGAGCTGCTAGACTTCCAGCCTACATGATATAACAGTGAAAGATGATAGCCAATAGAGGATTACATGTAGGACCAAAACAGTCAAACACATGGTTTATAATACAATAAATACAATAGCTGTCATCCAGCAGTCTGACCTATGGTTTGTCTAACAGTACATCAGCTCATACGGGTCAACACTGGAAGGACAAGCACATTTCCCAAAGTCCTTCATAGATACAGAAACTTGCGTGTCCTTGACATTATCCAAGCTTGGCTTTAATATAGAGTAACACCTGTTCTGGCCTAAGTGACTGTTTGTTGCTCTTAATACAAGGATCATTGCAGGTAATCCCATTTGAAGCCAGAAAAGATTGAGAAGAGAGAGAAACCTATGCAGAAATGTGCTTCCAAAATGATAGTATCTACTGAGAGATGCCCAGAACTAATGGCACATTATTGAGAAGCAACATGTTTTGTAGGATTTCTGTGAATTGAAATGCACAAACCAGAAGCAATAATACCCAACAAATGAAGAAGAGATGACTCTTCAAAGAACATAATATAGTTTATTTTTTTATTTTCATGTGTTCATTTTTGAGGAATATTGACTGATATGGATCCAACAACTGTAATTATGTAAAATCATGCTTTAAACTTTGAGACTTGAGAGAGAAAGAGAGCTCACATGAGCATTTAAACCACCAAATACTGTTTTTAACCAAAGGTTTCACTTGATTTTTTTTAAAGTATGGTTGACATTTGCAAGAGAATCACCCAAAGTTTTTGTTTTTATATTTTGTCTAAAATGAAGTATTTTCTACTTTAAATCTTACTAGTTCATAGATGAATATAAAGTCAAGTCTGTTTTCATATAACATATGCTCATCTGATCATTTAAGTGGTGGTGGTATATAATGGTAACTGTTGATTAGTTGTGAACCTGGTTACTTTTAATATGTCCACCAATCAGATTGCTCCAGTAATTATTGTCATTAGCTGTAGGGCAGATTATAAAGTCTGTGTTATGAGTCGAGCAGGTGGATGTTGGTGTTGTGGTTAACTGCAAACTGTCCTACACGTCCAAATGTTTCTTTCTTTCTTTCTCTCTTTCTTTCTAAATACTTTTCTTTCTTTCTTTCTTTCTTTTTCTTTCTTTCTTTCTTTTAAAAGGTTTTTCTTTTTCTTCTTTCTTCTTTCTTTCTTTCTTTCTTTCTTCTTTCTTTTCTTTCTTTCTCTTTCTTTCTGTCTTTTCTTTCTTTCTTTCTCTTTCACTTTGCCCGTCTCCATTATGTTTTATTCATTTTATTTTAAGGTTTTATGTTTACTTTTTGGGTGGGGTTGGGAGTTAAGAGTTGGTTTTTGATCTTAATTATTTTTCACAAATTTTCTTTAAACCATAATTTTTAAATCAAGAGTTGACACGTGTACAGAGGTCGATTATAAAGACAAGTTGTTCCAGTAATATTTACACGGTCCAATACCCTAACACCTGTAAACATATATGTATATAATAAGTGAACTTAATTGAAAAACATTTGTCATCTCTTTTATTTAAGTCATTAAAACAAGCATCACGTCATTGACTTGTATATCAAATTTCATCTAAACAATGCCTACATGGCTTTCGGTGACCCATAAAATGTACAAACATGACATGTTGGCTCATAATTTCATTTGTGGGCTTTTTGTGGATGTGTTAGTCAACATTTGCTTTATAAGTCAGATGCTGTTTACTGTGCGGGCCGGATGAGTGCCAGTCCCTCATTGCTGATGAATCTGTTTTCATTTTAAACATTTAGTCTGCGAGCAGTGAGGCGTGTAAAAGAAAAGAACAACTCGAGTGCGCGGGATGGCGCAGATAGCTGCTGTGTATCTCTGACCCACAGATCAGATTCATCAGATTTAACGGCCTGAAGTGTCTTTTCACACAAATACTCTTTCTTTCTTTAAACAACATTTAGCCTGAATAATATCATCTGCTACCTGTGAACCAAACAACTGTTGTGCTAATCACATCCTCATTATAAATTCCCATCAAACGCATGCCAGACAGAAAAAGCTCTTCCTATTGTTCATGACATTCCTGACCTGTGTGACCTCTCCTGATCCGCTCGTACTGTTGGCTCGGTGATGTCTGGGGTCTAGCCACTGGTTTATACACCCTAAACACATGTCACTATTGCCTTATTTTAACATCTCTGATCACCGTTCCCTCCGGGGTTATTTGGAAAAATTCAGTTTTGTTATGCAGTTTTATAGTTTTCATATTTATTTTATCTTGTCTAATATTTTAAAATAAATATTAAATATATTCAAATTTAAAGTATTTGAGCATTACTGATTGGGCTTACATTTGCATTCATGCATTTGGCAGATGCTTCTCACAGAAATTTGTGGATCTATTTTCAGTTTTAATTTGTCTTTTTAACTTCCTGATTTGTCTAAACACATTTTTTGTGTGTTTTTAGTTTATGTTGTGTCTTTCTGTGAAGCTGCTTTGCAACAGTGTTAACTGAACTGAAATGTGTTTAATGTGGTCATCTCATTTGTACATTGTAGTATGATTTGCCTTTCTCAGTGACGTTAGGGTTAATCGTGTGTTTTTGTACCAATCACATAAAATCATGTACAAATTTCCTGTGAGATCAGGTTGTTTTATCCAAAGCAATACAGTACATTTTTCATCAGTACAGTAGGGAATCAAACCCATGACCTTTGCATTGCTAACACGCTGATCTGCCAACATTTTTAACAAAAACATTTTGAAACAGAAACCAAAAAGGTTGGAAAACATTGGTGTTATGCATTAGTCAATCTAGTCCCCTCAGCTTTCGAGAGTATAGACTATACAAACAAATTATCTTTAATCCCACCAGGTGATTAAACTGTGAATTCGTCACCTCTCGCATACTGTACTACAACCATTACCAACCACAGGAAAAGCCCAGTTGGCATGAACACTATGTGACCTATTTGGAGAAGTCTGAGCGTCTCATGTACTGCAGCTGCAGTGTCATAGTTTCTGTCATTCACTGTTCATCTATACATCCGTGTCAGTTTTACATGTGTGATTGTGCAGGTTAAACTGTCACTAATGGGGTGAGAGGTGGGATAAATTACAGAGCGTGAGGTCCAGGGGGCCCATAACAACTTTCCCATTCTGAGATCGTCCGTACAACCCCCAAAAACCAGGAGCTTTAAAGAGGCCTGGAATTCCGAAGTATGGCCCGTGTGTCGTATAAATCACCGTTTGACAGGGATATTTTGAACCGGACCACACTTAATGCTCTCTAATGTTAACTCGTTCAAGAACATTCACGATGTTTTATAACCCTAATGTGCACTCTTGAAAATAAAGTCACAGCGATGCCATAGAAGAACCAGTTTGGTTCCACAAAGAACCTTTCAGTTTTTAAAATAACTATTTTTTTCTTTCCTTCTTAATAGTCTACAGAACCTTTTTCACTTCAAAGGTTCTTCAAACGTTAAAGGTTCTTTATAAAACCATTCACCGTAACGCACCTGTTTTTCGCGTGGACTAATAATGTTTTGAAAGCAAAACGTTTATAAAAACATCCTGATAACCGTCATATCCTTGAAAAACACTTCCGCATAATCTGATAACGGTTCAGCTGTGAGTTTTTACTGTCACATAGCAGTGCATGCTGGGAAATTATCTGCACATGACACATTTAAATGTGCTTCTTAGTCACCAAGGCAGATATGCTTCCTATTAACGTAACACCTAACATCTGCGTTTGCATGTTGCTGTGGATATATTTTGTTTTGGTTTGGTCTGTTAAATCTATTTTTTGCATTTAATAGGAAACAACAATACAGTGAAGATTCAATTTTCAGAGTGTAACCTCAACATGAGAATGGAAAGAAGGTTGTGTCACAGTCTAAAAATAGACTTTGCCAGATCAAATGAGCTCAAGGATCTTTCTTGATAATGATCTTGATGACGGTCCTTCCTGATTGCCTATATGCAGCCATGTTCATGGATGGAGATACAGAACAGAACATGGTTTGTCATTTTGCGTGAGTCACTACTACAGTGATTGATAAAGGATTTAGTCTGAAGGACCAGACCAATCAAAGCAAAAGAATCATTTCCTACTTCCTGAAGTACATCTACCATTAGTTGATCAGGATGATGCTATTTTTGAAAGGATGTCAAACGTTGTAATTGTTGTTCTGGGTTAAAATCAAGCTCAGATATTAAAACTGGATTGACAAAAGGTTTTAAGACCTACTTCAGAATGTCAAGTTAAAAGGTCAAAGATAACGTTTTTAGCACTTTCTTTAGACCATTTATGAATGAAGACAGAAATATTAAATAATAAATCATGTAATTGCTAAGGCCAGAAACATGAAAACATGAAGATGTGAACAGATTTCAAATGTGTGCTCATATCAGCTGACGACTTAATTCAACTTCAATTTGTTAAAGCAACACATCTGAAGTCTGAACATTAGAGACATTTAAGCCCAGAATAAAAATCAATAGTCTCTTGTTTGCCCTAAAATAGTTCCAAGAAGAGCACTTAGATGTTAACCGGTCGCTTGCTTTTCTGTGTTTCAGTTCCCAGTCATCTGAGTTTTTCTCTTATTAAGCCATGATGAATTAAAAGCAGTGATGATTTCCAGAAGGAATATTTCTAGCTCTCGTAGCTGACAGGGATAAATATAAATAGGCCAATAAACACCAGCTGATTGATTAAAAACACACAGACGCACGTTCAAGTCGAATACCTTACGATCTTTACTATCTTTTATTGAAGCATAAAAATATGTGGGATTTACACTTTGGTTTTAACATCACAGCTGCCCGGATTCTCCCTACAACAGATCTATTTCAGTCAGGAGCGGGACAGACGGATGGAAAAATACTTCTTCATCTTTACCAACATTACCCCAGTGACCCATGAGATGGGAGACATGACTCAGTGGAATGCCAGGAAATAACTTTACCCCATTTAACACTTTATAGACTGTTTTAGCACATTTTAGTCTCTGTGGACTTTGAAAGACATTACGATTGTTCTCAAATTCAACGCAACGACTGAAAGAATGTCGTAGCGGCCACAAAAGACTCTAGATGAAATTAAAATCAGACATGCCTTGTTTTTGCTGGAAAATTTTGACCCAGAACACTTTCCAGCCCATCCCATGAAGAGGGACTCGGAGATACCAAAGCAATCATCTCTGCATCACTTGTTCCTCTTCCTCTCGCTTAATAAGGGTTACCAAAGGAACGTTTGTTGGGTTTTAACTTCAGATCGCCTACCAGAGACTGAACTCCGTTTGGCTCTGTGGTCTCATCAAGGTCATGACTGCATATGCCAGGTCTATCTCCTGTCCATCAAGGCTAATTCTGTCCGACACATGAGGATGTTTGTTTAGATGATACATAGACAAACAACACAGCGGGCCGTGCCCTCCCCGCAGAAATAGAACTACAGGCTCTTTTTAGTGGGTCGGATTAGTGAAGACCATTTGATTTAATTGACTACACTGTACAATTTGTGGGAATTTTGTGTTTTTCCTCAAGAGGAAAATATTATAGATTGTTTATTTATGGTTTTGGAAACTTTGAGTTTTTATTAAAGGTTCATCAAGTGTTAACTTTGTTTTATATGTGAATAAAAGTATGCATTTGAGAAAATTATTGACAATAAACTATTTATTGTGGAAAGCATTTACAGCCAAAAGGAACAGAAATTGATATATTGTCATTTTTAATAACAATTTGTTTCCATTTCATCAACATGAATGTTTCATTGTACAAAGTGACTGTATCTAACATTTCTTTTAGTCCCATTGAAACAGATGTCTAATTTTTTTTCTCTCAATATCCTCCTTTATAAAACCGTCATTTACTGTCAAATGTAAAAATTGTCCAGGAATCATCTGGTTTTATAACTGATATATAGGGCTATAAGATTTCTGAGCCAGAGCTAAATATTTGGTCTTATTACTTTTAACAGGACTCTGTGAAAGAGAGCAGACGGAACATGGAATTAAAACTTTGGATATTTGCGAGTTTGTCCTGTTTTATGAAAGCTTTTAAAGTCATATTCATGTTTTTTTCAAATGTCATATATTTTCATTGCTCACGCTCGACAGGTTTTGGTCCATACCTTAAATATTTTCCAATGACCTACAAGCCTCAGAGGAAGAAAAACTGTTTAAAAATGAATTTTAGTGTGATTTATAATGCCATTAAACTTTTGCAAAATGGCCCGTGCTGAATTTCAGGTTTACTGTACCCGTATGCATGACAATGTTTGTAGCCTGGAGATGCAAATAACCAGCAGATGCTTAACGAGTTTAGGGAATTTTTGTTTCCTATTCAGATGGTGAGATGTACAGGGGTGATACCAAAGATTCTCTGAAAGTTTTAGTAACTAGGTTAGCTCATAAATTTTGCAGATCATGAAACATCTATTGCATAATCTTCAGTTCAGGTCTGTTATTGACACCATAGCTAAATACATTGATACAGCATTAAAGAGTTGAATTAACAGTACTTTAATTCAATATTGTTGTGAATAGACCAGCAACAACCTTTCCACCCCTACATGCACTGCCAAAATATTCCCATTAACAAATAATGTGAGAAGGGCTGAATGAGCTCATTAAAATGCCACTAGAGCTCCAATGAATAAGCTGAATCTGAAGACTGGTATTAATAAAGATCTCCGAGAAAGAGACTAAAAATAATATGTACTGCCCAGTGACAGCAGGACACTTTTATAAAGCTCTTAGTTTGGTTTTTATACATTCATTTTGATTTCCAAGAGGTAGAAAAGGAAGTTCAAACACTGCTTTCATAAAAAGGTTATTTAATAATGAAATTTATTGTTACAGTTATGAAAGACAGTAGTGTTGTAATTTCTGCCAGTAAATCATTCACAGAATGTGGTATTCTGTGGTTTCCATTCTCAGTTTCTCTTTTTCAGATTGCATAACTACCTCCTGATCTGTCCTGTTTGAGAATCTTCTTTAGCTACTATTGGAAATGTTGCTTTGAAAGTGGAGCAATTGCCCTTTGCACTGCATTCAACTGACAGATGCATCATTCACCATCTCACCAGTTTCCAATTTGAACAAAATAAAAGAGCTTTACATTATTTTGCCCATGCAAACCCCAGTTCAATCTAGTCCTACATGTTTCTTCACGTTCTGCATACTTAAGTTGTGAAATTGCAATCTGTGTGTTTGATACTCGTTCAGAATTGTAGGGCTGATTCTGAAAGACGTTACTGAGGAGGAGATCGTGTGAAACCGGAACGGTGTGCTCTATAAACAGACACAAAAGCGTGAGGTTCACAGACCTGCGGTGTCTGAGAGCCGTTTCCCAGACGGTGGCTTGTTAGAAGGTCTTTCCGGTGATAGTTTTAGGTACACGGATTGTTTTATGTTGCCTGGACGGGGGCCTGTGAGTTCAGCATTGTTCCCCCTCCTTTTAGATCACAGCTGGGCAGAAAACATGAAAGAAATCACCTGTTTATGATGCACGCAGATCCACTTCTAGATGCCCTATAATACTCCCAAATGTTAACCTGTTCATGAATGCTTGTGCAGTTTTAATTACCAAAGTTTAAAGGCACTTTCCATATGGGATAAATAAATTATTTAAAGCAGTCACGAGAAATCAGTTTTTACTATGAAAACATGATGTACTGTAACTTTCAAAACTCAATGTCTGCCAGTGAAAAAGGCCATATATTAAGGCTAGAATGCAAAAAGGTTTCATCATTCTTCATCTTTCGGATATCAGACAGATGAATACCTTAAAACACATACATGACCATCCACATGTGCAACTTTAAAATGCTCAGACTTTGCAACAACACTGAAATCTTTTAGGCACAAAAACATTAACAATACAGTTTTTGTAAAAAATCGACATAATTTGATGATTTTCAAGCAGAAACCGTGTTTAAGGTGAATTAATTTCTTAATTTCTAATGTTCTTATCAGAACATTTACTGTAACTTTCGTGCAGCTTGTTTGACTCAAAGGAGAAATCAAAAGCATGTGGGTGGAGTTATAAAAACAAGAAGCAATAAAATCACCTAGTAAGCTCCATCACTCTGCATCTCGCCCAACAATGCAGTCCTTTCAGACAGGAAGTACAGGCTCAATGCGCTTTTCCTGGTCACCACGTTAAATGATTCAATAAATAAATTGAATATTAAATGGTGTGACCGGAAAAGGGTGACACCCTATTCTTTATTTTCCCACAAGTGTGACAGCGTGTCGTATGTGAGCCAGAACCCTCAGAACGCTGAACATTTCTCAAACTGTCACTCATTCACATTATGCCATCAATTTTTTTATTTCATCCTTTAGTCAGACAGGAATTTTACAACTTAAGGCAATTAAAACTTTTGTCCCTGGCAATTATTTTAGTACTTTTAATAAAATTTAAATGACAGCTGTGCAATCTGGCTTTAAAATATTGAAGAAAACAAATGCAATGCTTAGGACCAAAGACAAGGAAGTGGCGACATCATCGTATTGTTCTGAATTATGTAATTTACTTTTAATATTTCTTGATATTTAATGAAAACTATTTAATGGTGAAGAGACGATAAGAATAATGTTTCTATTTGCTTATTTTTTCTGCTTGGTTTTCCATAGAGTATCACATCTGAGTATCTACTAATGACCACTAACAAGTGCTCTCTTTTTCTCTCTCTCACACGCACACACACAAATGTAAATCCTTCTGTTTCCATGGCTCCAGAAATCCAGGCTACCTCAGTTGACATTAGTGTCAATCTAACCCTCCTGTGTATACAGATATTTTCCATGGCACCAATTTAAATCTAGTTTCTCCATTTTTCTAAAACACTGATCATGTATTGGCTGTGCAGTGTAAGACATCCCTATTAGGCATTATGAAAGAACTCATTTCCCCTCTTTAACAAACTGGATTTTCTCATGTTGACGTGATGTTGGTGGGATACAATATGCAGTGAGAGGTGACAATGACTTGACAATTCAATCTTGTTTTATTGAAAAATGAAATAAAATAGCATGTACAATAATAATTACAATAAAAATAATAATTATTATATGAACAATAATATTAATCATAATATAAAAATCTGTACATTCCATTGTTTTTTTTTTCAGTACAATAGGGAAGACTGATACAAAACGACTGCATAAAGTGTGGGAATATTTACAACAATGAAAAAACGCTGCCAATAGACATTCAGTCAATAACAGTAGACTTACTGCAAATTAGTGACTGTTCATCAAGTGTGTAAATCTACAGATGAAACCGTATTAATAGCAATTTATACTCTGTTTGTATACTTTACACAGCCTTTTAATGTGCAGTATTTGACAAAGAAATTTCCCCTAATTTACCGTCTCCTTTTATAGAGCTTTCAGGAGAACGTGCTCTAGTGGCCGTCTTTGAATTACTTTAGTTAGGCCAATTAAAAAAAAACAGGATACAGGTTTGATATCACGATGGAAGCGTGACATCACAGGTGCACATTTTTGTGTGCAAGTGCGGCTCTGAGCTCAGATTCTGTGTTCTGATTGTCATTGGATCACAGTACCATGATCTCAGTCTAATCACCCAGTCCTACATACCCAGCTCTCGGTACACCTGCCAAATGAGTCGTTAGGGTTATATTGCAGTTTGTCAGGCAAGACGAGAGGTTAGAGTTGATTGAGATATAATGAATTATTAGAGAGGTTTAAAATCAGACGAGAAAGTGAATTCGGTTTCTGTCCTTTTTCTTTCACATTAAAAACCTACAAACCCAAACCTTACAGCCATTACACACTCACACAGTTTGTAAATGAATATATGTGTAATCCATGCAAAGAACCCTAAATCTAAAGGTTTTCAACCCAAACACTTATGTAGCACTAAAGTACAGTAACACTGAAGTTATGGGAAGAAAATTCGGGATTTGCTGTTTGAAAATAAGCTAGGCTAACCTGTAGCTGACTTATTTCCAATTGACTTGTTTTATATTTTGTCTCTATACACATTTGGCTTTGAATAGGAAAATAATTGATAAAATAAACCATACATGTGCATAAGCAAACAAAACCATTTCAGTCCACTTACAAATATATATATATATATATTGTACTCCATGTTGTGACTCGCCTATTGTACTATGTCTAAAAAAGTATTTGATGCATTCTTTATAAAAGATCCTTTAGAATACTCTTTGGTTTAATATGCAACATAGCAGCACTTGTAGAAAGACATTCAATAACACGTTCACTCCATTTGACCCTGTGGACAAATGACTGTGATGTTTCATTCTGATACTGATGTAAAGACCCTGCAACAAACAGGCACGGTTCTGTGCGTGTTCGTCCACATCCTTAAGTTGAATTTTAAAAATGTTTAAGCATTACCATTTCCACCAACTTCTTAATTGAAATGAACAACGTGTGGGTATGACTTTTTTAAATGCCAATTTGAAATGTAACTTCTTATAGCAGCAGATCAAAACTCGTTCTGGACAAATGCACACAGACACATGCCTGCTCATTTTCAAGTTTTGCCTAGCAGTTACATCTCCCAGCTTCACGTCATTCAGAAGCAACGGTCTATCAGGTAACGTTGCCTAATTGGGAACCCTCTCTTGGCTTGACGTGCATTCTTCATTAGCTATGCAGTGCCATTTATTTAACCATGCATACTCTTAAGAACACTTTTGTACAGTTTCTCTGTACCGTTAGCTTGAGTCTGCCTCACCGAAGGGCTCAGTTCAGCTCAATGTGCCTGTATGAAAAGGTGTCTGGTAAACCTTCTGCACAGTCATATTTCAGATTCTCGCCTCAAAGGGCGCGGTTCGAAAGGAACGGTGACCTGGCTGTGGTCGGAGTCCGAGCCCGTGTCCGTGTTTGTCCCCCCAGGGCCCAAGCTATCTCCGTTCCCTTCCTCTTTCTCCTCTTTGTTTGAAAGGGCCAGCTCGTTCTCATAGCAAAAAGAATTCGAGTTGGATAGGATGTATTTTTTCTCCGCAAGGTCCCGTGCACTGCACAGGGGGGTGCTGGGTACTTCATAGGTCTTGTGAAAGCGAGAATAGTCTACTTTGTAATAGTTTTTCTCCTCAAAGAGGACGGGCTCAAAGCGGTGTCCCCACAGGATCTCGCTGGCCACGTAGGAGCTACGACACTGGGTGGTCATGGCGGTGGCTTCCACCATACCTTCCAGGATGACGACTATTTCAAAGTCAGAGTTCTCCATTTCTTGTTTGCTCATGTCATAGAAGGGGCTGTCCTCGTCAATCTCGTGAACAATTGTGATGGGCGACACCAGGAAGATGCGATCGATGCCGCTGTCGAAGCCGACGTCAATGTCCATTTGGTCAAGAGGAATAAACTCGCCCTCGGCAGTGGTTCGAGATCTAAGGAGCTGAGCGCGAACGTGGGCTTCTACTAAGTGGCTTTTACGCAGGTTGCCCACCCGCCACATCAGACACAGCTTATTGTCCCTCATGGCCACCGTAGCGTTGTGACTGAACACCAGGGTCTCGTTTCTCTTCTTGGGCTTCGCCATCTTTGCCATAACTGCACCTATGATGAAGGCGTCAATGATGCAGCCTACGATGCTCTGAAATACCACCATGAACACGGCGATGGGACACTCATCTGTAACGTAGCGATAGCCGTAGCCGATAGTGGTCTGCGTCTCGATGGAAAAGAGAAACGCAGCCGTGAAGGTGCTCACGTTCGAGATGCACTTCGGGCTGCCCGGGTTGTCGGACTGCAGGTCTCCGTGAAATATGGCCACCAGCCAGAAGATGCATCCAAAAAACAGCCAGGACAGCATGAACGCCAAGCAGAAAATGACAAACATCCATCGCCAGCGAATGTCCACGCACGTGGTGAAGATGTCAGCGAGGTAACGCTGGCTCTTCTCGCTGACGTTGATGAACTGCACGTTGCAGTGTCCGTCTTTCTTGACGAACCTGCTCTGGGTCTGGTGACGGGTGTGGACCTTGCCCTTCCCGTTACCGTACCCGTTGGGCACCGCAGCAGTGGCCAACTTCATACCGTCCTCCTCTGATGACACAATGCTGTAGCGGTTGGCCCGCACACTTCCCATCACCTCAGTCTGGGAGGTCTGTGCTGTTTCTGCTTTGGAAAACAGTCTTAGTTTCTGGAAAAAGCGTTGGAGAAACAGTTTTGAAACACTCACGGGGACCAACACAAGCAGGAAATGGTGGGGCTGTTCACAGCCGGACGCAGGAGGCGTCTCTTTGCTCCAGAAAGACCTTTTGATTGGCAGAAAGGTCTAAAGGGACAGTGATGGGGTGGTCACGCTCGTCTCATCTAATCTGGTGATGTCATCAATCAAGTGTCCTATTCGAAACAAGAGACAAGATGCAACGGTTAGCGTTCATTGACACAGACTGAAGAAAAGAAACATTTTCACTCCAGTTTGAAGTGTACAGAAGTCATAAGGAATTGTGGTTCAGATGCACATGATCAAACATGATGTACATAATTCTCAAGTCTCAGCTTGAACTGATAAATATTTGTACACTGATTAAATCATAACGTTCACATTTCACTCTGAATTTAACATCACGTGGAATAATACTAACTTTGATGCACGGTATGCGCTTAATCAAAAACTCATACTTTGAAACTTAAGAGGACCCTGACCATTCCTTTTAGATTTAGAAAAAACAGAAGAGTGAGCCAACAAGACTTCACTCAAAACAGACAAAATAACAGAGCTTAACCAAAGTCTTTAATTCAGAAGTTCAGTAAGGCTGCAAAGAACAATACAGGTTTCTTTAAATGTGATGATGATTATTCATATTTTTTTGTTAGCTGTACAGTAATAATTCAACAACTGCTTTTGTATTGTCTAATTTTCCTGGATATTACCAAACAATACTCCACATAACGTGTCTGTTGATGCGCTCTCACTTGTAGCATTATTGCTCACAGGACCATTAGTAATACTCGTTTTCACAACCTGTGCTAATCAGACTTTGGGTGAATGGAAAATTGTTTTGCTCAGTCATGTATTTCCAGAGCACTAATGCAAATTGGCAAAAAACATCTAATCAACAGTGGCGTCCTGAAAACTAGTCAGATCTTATTTATGACTTTACAAAGTATAACATTTCAAATCTGCTTAATGTTAATAAGAAACTTTAATATGATTTCACACATATTCCAGGTAAAACGCCTAAAAGCTGAATTTGCATACATTCTTCTGCATGAAAAAACTTTTTGGACATTTTATTATGAGTTTCAAAAACGCATGCATTCTGATCAAAGTATTGATTATTCAATCAAAAGCACATTCTGAACTACCACTTAAACATCAGTAAAGGTGAAAACAAGCTACGACTGGTTTTCTGCAGGGTGCAGAACAGGGACTGAGACAAAGCTTGTTGACTTGAGAGCTTGCGGGTCCATTGGGAATCTTCTCTCTCTCAGCAGTATAATGACAGCCCAGTGACAATTCCCCGGTGGGGTTTTAGCTCTCAATGTTCCTAGCAACCATAACTGATAAAGGGCCAGTTTTATCTCATCTAGTTATTTGATATATTATTTTAGTTTATTTACCTCTACTATTTTATGTTATTTTCCCATGTGGCCCCTCAGACATTAAGATCACTAGCAGGTTGATGGATGCCATTATTTTTTATAGGAAACTTAATATGACACTGTTTATATCCAGTAAATATGTTTATTTTGATGGCGTGGAATAGTGAGGACCAATGGAAAATGTTACATAAAAGTCTACATTCTTCTCAGTGATCTAGTTAGGATATTCTTCAAATGTTCTTTACTTGATTGCATATTTTAGACAATTTACTTTTTCCCTATTATTGCTGTTAACAGTTCACTATTTGTATTAGTCTTGACAAACAAGTTATGAGTCCATTTACATGCCAATTCAAAGTTAAGGCAGAACAGGCGATCTGTGCGTCTGTCCGGCGACTGACGGCTGACAACTGCTGAGCGCAGCTGTGCTCCAAATAGACAAAATACACACTTAGTTCACAGGAACAGGCTACTAAAAACAGCGATATACAACAATTTACACTATACTGTATGCGACAATACGACAATAAACCGCTTTGTCATGTCAACAGGTGCGGGAGAGAAAAAAAAAAGTCCAGTCGTTCACTAAATCTGTTTCCCATTTTCTATTCAAAGAAAACATACCAGCATGAGTTTATATCATTAGTGTCTTGCTATTTCAACTTCAATTGTACAAACCTTTTCAATTAAAAGCACATAAACATTCCTCATCATTGAAAAGCATTTTTACATCGCAATACAATATGTATGTCTATAGTCATAAAGTCAATGTACATCTGGATTTCAGTGATATGTGCGATCTTACCTAAATATTTGCAAATAAGGAGAAACCGATTCATACATAAATCCCACGAAAAGTTTACTATCCACACTGTCTTCTCATTGGTGGTGTTTTACATGAACGATTAGAAATGTCCACTTGTTTGCAGCGTGCGGTAACTCATGTGCTGATCTCTTCAATGCTTCAAACCCATTTAAACAACACACGCCGGCTAGCCACGCCCCCTCTCGTGAAATCGACCAATCCGGAGGGAGGGAGAGTTTCACGCGCGCATAAAGCACTGACTGACTGAAGAGCAAGTGTAAAGGCGAACTCAGGTGAGATGGATGTCTGTGAGAAAACGCGAAGAAAACGGATAGAAATGAGGCTTTATGGCGATATTTGCTTTAATTTAGGATATTATATACTTTGGTAGGGTACGTAACAAACAGGGGCAGCGCAGAGTATGTGACGTATGCACGCCGATAATGACGAAACCGACGGTAATGTGGACTGTGTAAACATTTACTGATTTATGCACATGTAAGCACTTAATCCTAATATGTGTCACTGTTTACTAAATAAGTGTTTGTTTAAAGTTTAAAAGCTTATTTTGTTTACAGGTTTTAAAGGCTACCGATTTTATATATATATATAAATATAACGCCAGAACAGTATGAATAAGCCAAACAGCCAATCATATGGTTATGAAATACATAAATATGATACATAAATACAAAATGTTTAATGTGTGGGTCTCTTACACAAAGTGTCATTTGACTGTTATTTGTCTATATATTTATGACGTATACGATGCCGGTTAAAGGTTTAGACACAAATGACAATGTTTTTCATGATCTTTAAAATCTTTTAATCAGAAGGTGTATATTTTAATATTTGTAGACAAAATTAATTGTGCCAAAATATTATTATTTTTTTTATTTAATTTAAAAATATTTTTGAAATCGATCACAAATAATGAATAAAAATCAGCCAAGCATAGATAGAAATTCCTTCAGTGTTGTTTAAAAAGCTTTTTAGGTTGAACTCTCAAGAACCTAAATGATGATAAAAGGTCAAGAGGATGATTTTACATATTTTACACAAGTGTGACTACTTTTGAAGATGATCAAATATAATATAGTGTTCATTTATTTTAAATACTTTTAGCCACAACATAATTCACAGTTACAAATTGTGTTTTGATGAGTTTACTACAATTCTAAAATGTGGAAAAAACAGTGAGTAAGTGTTTCCAAATTTTTGACTGGTACTGTATATACATATATATGGATAATGATCACATTATATTGTTCAGAATGAGTAAGACGAGATCATCATAAATGAAATGAATGCCGGTTTACTGAACAATCAAAGGAAAGTTTCAATAAAAGCTCAGCAGTTTCACAGGCCTTTGCTCTTCCCGGCTGCTGCGTGTCACACACTGCTTACTTATCAGATGTAATGAGCCGTGCTAGACTTGTGTTTGTAAAGCTGTTTCAAAAAGCTTATTTTAGTTACTTTCTTGTTCTAGTCTATAAATAATACGGACTATTTATAGGCAAAATGTGGTGCGTGAGCTGTCCTTTCTCTGTTTACCTTTCAGCCTAATTTGAGGCGATGCTTGAACAGCGCTGCATCCAACCACAAGGTGGAGAGCTGGAGACTTCCGAGGAAAATCTCCTGAGACCCTGCAATTCCACTTTATTCATTCTGGTGGCCATGTGTTTCTTGTTAATAACTCTGACACCATGCGTGCCACTGTTTTAAGTCCTGGTGTATCTTTAAGGGGACATCAAGTGCTTGTTTTGATGTCACGTGTTTGGGGTGTGGCTAATATGATGAAAGTTACTGTATGATAAAACATGTGATGATAATAATATTAATATCATAATATATGGACAGAGTATAACCGTTCAATAGGATCTTAAACTATATGCATAATAGGCATTAACTATATGTTGTATTAGTAGTGATAAGGCATCATTTATTGCTGCTGTACGCTTCTGATATCACCTGTTAAATGTTCCTTGAAGAAACTGGATGTTTGCATGTAAACATTGAAAATCGTGACGGGTCTCTGTTTCCAAAATATTTTATTAGCTGTTTGGATGAAAAGGTTAACCACTTCGCAAAATAAGGTGGAACAATGTTCTGGACATCCTCAGCTGATGCCAAAGAGGCTCTGACTGACCACAGCGTGGTCAGGTTAACGTCAGTGTCATTATAATTGATCCATAGCCTCTTATGTAGGTCAAGGTTTTGGGGTCTTAATTTAATCAAGGAGATCTTTTTTATATCTTTGGATATCAAAGAACCTTAAAGAACCATAGATGATGAGTCTGTAAGGCACTTCAAAGTTTTGCTACCACTATGATCTATGTGTGTATCTTTTATTTGTGCAAGACTGCTAGATGCATATAGTGCATACAATATACCTTTTTTGATTTTAGTTTTGTTGATTTTTCAATGTACAAAATTACAGTCATAATCTTAAATTTTACATATAAAGAAATTGTAGGCTTCCAGTATTAGTCCAGGATGATGTCTTTGTTAAGAGGGGCACTTTAAGATCCCAATAATTGACAGCACGCCAAGGCTTAATCTAAGCCCCGCTACTGATGCCTTTTGAGGAAGCCCCATTTTAAAGTGCTTTAGGATAGAGTCAAGCATGTCAGGGCCAATGTTATAGCTCGTTGTCTTGGACAGCACTGCTGATGGATGCTTTTTCTGCCTCGGGACAATTCCCATTAACCAACTCCACAGCTGCTGTTGGAGAACTTGTGTGGAGCGGTTTGTGTTTTGGCTCTTCTGAGCACTTCTTAAGGTCATACTCCTCTGCGCTTAATTCTGGGACCAGGACTTTAACTGTGTGGTTAAACAGGGCGTAGTCCACCCTGTAGTTCTTGCGGGTGACCCTGATCATCTCCTGAAAGTGCTGGCCCCACAAAATCTCGTCGGGTGTGTAGGATGTGCGTGTTTGGTGAAGTGTGCCAGTGCAGTCGTCTGTGTAGGTGAAAGCTACCACCAGCTCAAAGCTCTCCTTTCTCAAGTCCTGCAAGCTCATCTTGTACAAAGGGCTACTAGGCGTGATCTTATGTACTATGGTTGTTGGGGTGGCCAGAATGATATTGCCCTCTTCAATGTTAAGGTCTTTGTAAGAAATGTCAACTTTCCCTGTGGCGTGTTCTGTGCGCCCCACCAGCTGGGCTTGAGCCGTTCCATCTACCATGTGGTTCCTACGAAAGTCGCCCACCCGCCAGGACAGACACAGGTGCCCGTCACGTAGATTAATCACAGCACAGTTGCTGAAACCAACTGTTTGCGCTCTCTTACGGGCAGAGGCCATCTTGGCAACCGCAATCCCAATGACAAAAGTGTCAATAAACACGCTGATGACATCCTGAATTGTAACTAAAATGATGGCGGTCATGCAGTTCTCAGACATGCCCCGAAAGCCGTATCCTATGGTGGTCTGGGTCTCCAACGAGAAAAGAAAAGCCGCTGTAAAGCTTCGCACCTCATACACGCATGGCTCATTGATAGGGTCTTTCATATCACCGTTTGTCAGTGCAATGATCCAGAACAGAACTCCAAAAAAGAGCCACGATAAAATGTAGGAAAGGGCAAAGGTCAAGAGCATGACCCTCCAGCGGATCTCCACCAGGGTGGTGAAAATGTCCGTGACCCAGAGGAGCCACTTTTCTGGAACGTGGCGCACCACCATGTTACAGCTCCCATCTTTTTTTACATATCGTTTTCTCTTCGTGTAGCATCCGTCCTTAGTGAGCACGCTGGGTATGTCATCACTGCACCTCACTCCAGAATACTGTGGTGCACGAGAGCTCATGCTGCCTTAGTCTAGAGATGAGAAAAATGCAAAGTTATTTGATGTGCTTTTGAAATCATAAACAAGAATTACATTAAACATGTTATAGTTTCTTGCATTGCTAAATTTATTTCTTATGTAAATGTGTTGCTTGATTTTTAAAACACCTTTTTAAAGTGAGATTTGAAATCGTGTAAAAGTCTAATTTGTAAATGAATTAATGCTGTATGACTTTAAATATAATCTTAACTTTAACTTTTATACTTTTATTGTGCTTTTGCTTTCTTTTAGAAAGACTTTGTAATTCATTGTAAATGGATGAAAAGAAGAGCGACCCAATACAATTCTTCAAAAGTCCTCCTTGTGTATTCCACAAAAGATGATAGGAACAACATGAGGGTAAGAAAATATGACAGATTTTTTTTTAAACTATTCCTTTCAATTGGGAGAAATACTGCAAGCTGTTAATCCAGACACAAGACATTGATGAAGAATGTGATTAAGACAACCCTAACACCGTTACAAAATCACAAGATCTAAAAACAACCGTGTTTGCTGCAGGACCTGGTATTTTCTTGTTTAAAATGGTAGTGGAGAAATTCAAGTGTATATAAAGTAAAACATCATTTTTATGAGGTTTGCAGAGAGACATTGTATGTGTGTCTACTATATTTAGATGCTGTTGTTTTATTATAGTGGTTTTATTATAGTTGTTTTATTATAGTGTTTTTCAATTGTCTCAATAAGAAGGCAGGTTGTTGTTTGTACTGTTCAGCAGTAAACATCTCATCATATCTTATAAATGTGGCTTGAATTGGTTGTTTTTGTCGTTGTAAGTAATTCAGACTTAACCAGAGTGCGGTATTTTGTTTTAGTGCATTTTTGCTAAATGCGGTAATCGCAAACCTTTACGAGAACATATTTTGTGAACATTACCATGTTTTGTCGCTTGGTCATAAGTGCCATGAGCTGTTGTGTTTGGGCCAATTTTAAAGCTGTTTTAGGGCTGGGTGGTGATGTGTGGAACAGGAGACGGTTTGCGGTCAGTGGTTTGGCCATGTCTTGTTGATGACTTAACACAAGCTTAGCTTGAGAATGCCATAAAGAATATCAACCTAGTGTAGCAACCCGTTCGTTTGACGTTTGTGGTCAGAAATCGGGGGTCAAAGGGCAGCCAGTCAAATGCATTCAGGGTTTTGTGGTGCCATCTCTCCTAACCTGTTACTGTAGATTTCCTGTTATGAAATACAAGATGTAGCTTATAAGAATGTCTGCGGCGAAATTTGTTATGCAAACAGAGATGTTCTGGACAAGTCATGACCTTTGTAATGCTTGTATCTGTTTTTGTTGCATCATTAGTCTCAATATTGGACTTTGCCCTTCAGCAAGATGATGTAGCTACTTCTGTTTGCTGTTTAACGCCATAAAGACGCCTACACACACCTTACATTTATGAATAAGAAGCAATGTAAATACTTTTTTGCTGGTAATGACACAGCAACAAAACCTAGGGTAAAAAAAATCTCTGCACACACATCCGCATACTTTCCCTAGCTTTTGCCTTCGGACTCTCTGTACGGACACACACACACGCCCCTAACCACATACACACATCACACAAATTATGAAATTTTCCACACCACCCATAATAGCGACGTCCGTCTGTGTTTAACATGGAATGAACCGCGAACGGATACTTGTAATTACATCTCACGCACGTCGTGTTCTTTCTCTTAACGTGAATTCCTGGCATCTTTGATTTAAATGTGTCCCTGTCCTTTATCAAAGGATGTACTTCCAGCTGGCCCTTCAGGACTGGAAACATAGACTCCATCCAAGTGTACACTACGTGAACTGAAGATTCTTCAGGAACACATAATCTTCGTTTCAGTTGTCACTATCTGTTTAGTGTCTTCACTTTCAAGTATATGTGAATGAGATGAAGCCATGTTCTTTTAAAAGTACATTATTGTTTACATTGCAGCCTGTGACCTTCCTGGTCACTCAACTGGTACTGTTTTTTGCATTATCTTCCTCCTTTTTGCACTCTTAAAGAACATGATTAAGAAAATTTTGCTGATTATGAAAAAAAGAGACACTGTAGATCATTTTGTGGTTATTTTTTTGTAATAATTTCATTCATGTTTCGTGAGAGTTTTGTGAGATGTTGGTTTGACCAGTAGTTTTGGCTTCCCGGATCTATTTAAATAAGACGATCTGGGAATGTTTACCATTGGTACCTTTGCTCAGTGTCAATATGGTTTATCATAATGATTCGGTTACCTAGGGATACAGACCTCACTGCGACAAACCATTGTGATTTTTCAGGTTGTCTTAGACATTTTACAGCATTGTCACAGAGAAATCCAATACTGTATCTTCAATGCTGGCTTTGCTTTCTTTGTCCCCCACATGATGAAGTTTGACTTGGGTTGCTAAGTAATTTTTACACGTGTTTGTATATAATTTAAGTACTTAATGTTGTGAAAGACTACTGTTTGTTCATCGTCAGGGTTATTAGGTTTCACAGCAAACAAATGAACAAAATTCTTAAGTGTAATGTAATAATAGATTCTTCATGAATAAACAAATGATCAAAAATAATTTCTAATGTTTCTGCAATGAACATAAATCCGAATCCAAATGTAAAAATGGTCCAATTAAATAGTTTAACTTTTTTTCATGGGTGTTTTAGGCCTTTATTTTATATTTGTATTGTCTTTGTATGTTTCACCCTTTGCTTCACTTACTGTAGCTTTATTCTTTATGCCATTTTTATGCTTTTTCATTCATAGCCCGTATGATGGATTGCTGGGAAACTGTTGCAGTCAAAGTTAGTCATTGATTTTCATTGAGAGAATTGAGATGGTTTGGGTTGAATATAATTTACATTTTGATCAAATTGACTGCGGTTGATCCATGATCTCTGAATTTGTTTACAGGACTCAATTCTGGGTTGATAAAGGGTTCAGTGGTTTCACACTATAGGCTCAGTTGGGGAAGTTGACCGATACAAAACTGCTGATATCAGGGTGGAGACCTGAGCTTCTCTATTAACCATTAAAGGAAACACTTTTGAACTGCAACACTTAGTGGAAATTGGAGGAATCCTATTGGGAGAGCCTTTGGCAGCAGTCTGATCTGTCACAGCCAAACCACTGTAAACATCTCCTGCTCTAATCGCTGCTCCCACCCAGCCAAACCAGACTGCAGGTTCCACTATCTAACCGTCTGAACCTGAGTCCACTTCCTTCTGGACTTACATGCATGTCAGATTATGTAGCAGCGTTTCTGTAATCGTGTGAAAGAGTCAAAGTGTCATCCAATTATCCTCTCTATCCAAGAGTAGTGGGTTTCATATTAGGGGTGGGAATCTTTAGGTACTACGCGATCCGATTCCGATTCTGGGACTCACGATCCGATTCCAAAACGATTCTTCATATAATTTTTTTGCAAATATGATAAATTTGCATTTTAAATAAATAAAGAGTTTTTATGCTTTTTGTTTATAGTTAGAATCTCTTTGACAGTATTCCCATCTTGAAGTTTAATTTTATTGCTTTTATTTTAACAAAGTTATATTCAGGATGAACAAGTTCTGACATAGAATCGATTCTGAATCTTTGAGAATCGATTCAGAATCTTCAGAGAAAGAATCCCGATGCATCGATGCATCGATTTTTTTTTTCTCTCACCCCTATTTCATATCCATTTCCAGATTATACATAGTTGATGTGCATGGTTTTCTGTCCGGGTTGCCAAGTTGCCATGCAGAATTAGTACAGAATGCAAATTGCACAATACAGTCCAATATCATTCAGGCAAGGTGTAAGCACTAGATTTTAAGAATGTTTTTAATATATTTATATATGTGTGTGTGTGCAAGTTTATGTTAGGTTGTCTTTCTGTCACCGACTGATTCTCTGCTCATGCTCAGCTGAAGGGTGTAACCATAAACTGCTGATGGGTGACATATGGCAATGTTCTGAATGTCAGAGTCCCAGTTCAGACTACCTTCCTGCACCGCTCCAGGGCTTAACAAGACCATTACATGCCCACTTAAAGCAAATAACGTCCATGCAGCTACACAGGGCTCGGTGGCACGAAACCATCTCGTGTGTGGGGAGCAGAAGTCCTTCGCCCCGGGCCCTGTCTCACCCATAATGACCTTTACTTTCTGTGTTCCCAGGAAGTTTGAGGCACTTCATTTAGCTAAAGTTTTACTAGTTCCATCACGGCTCCTGTGGACCAGAGCAAAGATCTTGGAGGACGGCACTGGCACATGCAGGTTAATTTGCATTTGTATTTTTAGAGTTGGAAAGTCGGTAACAAAGTTTGATTACAGCAATTGAAGTTGTTTGGTCACTTTGCCGTTTGTAAGGACGTCGTGTCACTTTCATGCTAGAACGAGTACTTTGTTAGCTATGCTTCGTTAATCCTTGTCTGTAACACTTTAACAGAAACAGAAATGTTGACGTTTTAATGTGCCTGCTGTACCTGAACGATAGCATTGTGCAAGTTAAAGATCAGTAGAAACAAATTAGCTTGGAATGTTTATGCAACATTATGTTTTATGCACTGTCAGCTGTTTTGACATTCCAAGAAAAGTCCCGCAGGCCGTCTACAAAAGTTAAACGACGTGTATTATTGCCTGTAAAGAATTCAATCCTAATGCATACATCACTAATTATATTCCAAAACAAATTTTTGTAGTTAATTTATAACAAGTAAACATATTTTTTCAAAAAGACAGCTGTCTATTATTCAACTTGTGTGCAGGTCCAGTGGTTTTCTTACGATTACAACATGCACACACACACACATTTTGAACTTAATTTAAAGCTTAAGGCTGGTTACACAAGTACTCCCTAATGTGGCTCAAGTGTCGCCAATATTCTGACTCAGCCCTTCCTCTAACGCCCCGAAAACCAGACGACTCTTTATCTCTCTGCTCACATGCCCCGAGTCTGATCTCTGTATGACAGCTTCAGGAAGCAAGGAATAACATTCGGTGGATGACTGGACCTTTGGTCAGTGGTTTCAGTTCACACGTTACTGACCGCACCTCACACCCATTAAAAAACAAAAAAAGGACGCTACCAGTTTTCATAAATTTAGGACATCTGGCATTGTAAAATCTATTTAATTTGACCATTAATCTATATAGAGATATATATTAGAATCTGTCAAGTATCATTTGTGTGCTATAAATGAAAATAATTGCCTCTGTGCACGGGAAAGAAATGAAATTTAAGCTGTTGTTTGCTACTGCTGTCAATAAAGACTTTCATTTCACTTTCATTGTATGGGAAAGTACAGCTTTGACGTTCTGCAGTAAATTAGTCCTTTTGTGTTACAGGAAGAAAAGAAAAGTACAACAGATTTAAAAAGGCATGATGTAAGTAAGTAGACAAGCTAATGCATGCATTTTACACTAGACTTACTCAAAATTCTTTTCAGGATAAGTGACCAACTAGTCCGGTATGATCCACATTACCATTAATCAGTGCTGTTGTTGTTTCTCACAGGTCATCTATGATTGCTGTTCATAAAGAAGCAGACTGAGAATGTTTGTCCCTACCTGCTCTGCGTCTTCTGCTGTCGCTGTCAAAGTGTGCCGTGTTTTGAAGTTTTCACCTGTGTCCTGCACACAAACTGCACTGGCTGCAGATCCTGGATTGGGTGAGTGTGAAAGAGATCCATCCCACCTGTACCTATGCTCAGACAACATTCACATTGTGTATGTGAAAATGTGTGTGCGGGTAGTGAGCATGGACCCATAATAACTATGCCAATAGGTTTTAGATTACAAACAATGTACAATAAGATTTAAGTGTAAAAATCACAAGAAAATAAAAATTATTAAAGTATATTTTTACTGACACTAAAGAACTCTGACAGAGCAATCTCTATTATTATCAGCATTTTTAATTTCTATGCAATCAAATGAATCCACCTTAGATGACCTGGCGTAATGTTCATCCAACGTTATTTATTAAAATCTTAAAAGTCGTCTTTGTTGTTCTTGTTTCGCTGATGTCAATTTATACTTAAAACAGCTTTGCAGAATGTTAAATGCTATCTCATTTGTAAGTCACTGTACTTTGGATAAAAGTGTCTAACTTAATGTAATGTACTGTATTACTGTCAGTCACCTAGTACAAACAAACAACTCAAGAATGGTATGTGTACACAAATGCATACAAGTAACAAAATTGGCACAAAGTAAAATAAAGCTGTACGTGCTCCCGGGAGTGAGACCGTGTTGTCACAGTAAACACAGACATCATGTACCTGTAGAGCTTGTTGCTAGATGTCTAGAGTTACAGCTAACTCACAATGGCTGACCCCAACAGGACATTACAAACCCAACAATTGTAAACCCAGCTTTCTTAAAAACACCTTTCATAAAGGCCATTCTTAGTTAAAAGCAGACCCTTTCTCAGACTTTATATATGCGGGCATTATCTCACCGTCTCGCCATGGCTTGAGAAATAGGGCAGATTGACTTATAAACAGTCTTCAGGCAGGTTTGCTGGTGTTTTGTGCCTACAGGCAAATTTATTGCAATGGAAACAAGAGATTACTGCTCAACATCCGGAACTTTTCCATCAGGCTACAAATAAAAGTGACCCATAAATGTTAAAGCTCGAGGTAGAAATACACATTTACGAATTGAAATGCACCTCTTGTATTAAATTTAGTTAAAAGCTTGTTCCAGAAATCAATCATAAATGATGTTTTAGCTATACTGCAGCAGTAAAATATTGTGGTGCACACATTATTTATGATGAATTTAATATCACAGGAGCATGAGCTGTAGTATATATGCAGTGTGTCTTTTGTTAACTATTGATCTTAGAGGGATTTGGGTCGTTCAATAATGCCGTTCCCAAACACAAATGAGACACAAATAACTGCAGTCTGCTATTAAATTAAATCGTTAAAGCTAAAAAAGAGCAAACAAGTGAACATTACACTACGGTCTTAGATTAGATTTCATTTGCTAGGACCCTTTCCAAAGTCCAACAAGGATCCAGAGGGATTATCACTGATCCAAACGTTTATGCATAAAGTAAAGACTTCAGTTTTCACCATAACTGTGTGTTTGTCTGGCTTTGTATTAAAATAAATCAAATAAATTTAGTCTGCTATCAACACCTGCTGCTTAAGCTAAAGATTATTTGCCTGATGTGATCAACATAAGCACTTTAGTTAGTTGTCACCCAGTTTAATTATCTTTGACCCTGACCACGGTATACAGAAATTGAATGCTTGTGCGTGTCAGTGAGTCTATTCAAGGTATTTGGTGTCCAATGGTTCAGAAAGCATCCACTATTTGTGTGTCGTTCTTCAAGTAAACCAAACAACAAACAAACAAACAAACGATTGTACAACTGCAAGAAACCCTGTGGGCCACCCTGTCTACAGAACATTGTGCTGGTGTCAGTCCTAGTTCACTGTGGGTCATTTGTTTGCTTCACATGTGAGCTATTAAAGAGAAAAACAGGAACCTGAACCAGACTTCTGTATGGCAGCGCTTCTAGAGAAGGACCTTGTCTAAAGTTAGTGGACTAATGTTTTTAGTCAGCGTGTACAAATAGAGTCCAAGTGATTTTGAAAACTGATTTCTATGTACACATAGACCCAAAGGTTTAGATGTTCTAATGAAGAAGTTGTTTTTTGGCTTTGCTACCTGAACTACTGTACTGTTTCAGTACATTTGAATTAAATTGTAATTTATTTATTCTTAATATGACGTTTTATTATAATACTTTTAAGATGATATTTGTTAATACTGTGCTTTGAATGATTTAATGACATATCAGTCATTTGTAAATGGGGTTCTGTGCTCAGTGTTTCATAATGTTTGCCAGGCCAGAAGTTGATGAAGTCACTTTTTATGGAAAGCATCGCTCTTTTCACAAGTCTGTGTTTTTCTAGACTATAACTGTATAATTTGCAAAAGCTTACACTATTTTTTGTGGATTTTTTAGAGTTATGCTATTGACACCTTCTGCTTAAGCCAAAGATTATTCTATATGTGTTATTATAGTTTGTTTTATATTATTTACAGTATTTTTACTAGTAACTCGCAGTGCTCTTTAGTCTTTGTGAATGTAAGAATGCAAAATGTGTCCATTTCCAACCTTTTACAGTATATTTTACAGTATATTGCACATTTTATATGTGTTACATAAGCTAAAATTGTCAACAGTTGCTTTCAAAAGTAATTCATGTTAACAGTTAATTTCATTTAGGCCTAATTGATTAATTTATTATTTTAATTGTAAATTATTTATATGTCATAAATGCACAAAGCACACTTCATGTTTGTATACGTTTAGAAATAAAATCAATTTCAGGGACACTATATGTACGTGGCCGTGATTTGTCTGGACCCTCCTGTGCTGAACTGAAGCTTCCCTTTTGTGTCCCAGTTTCATACGGTTCTCACGTCACTGCCGATGAGGCCACATATTGATGCTAATCTGATGGAGCACAGCGAGGGGAAATAGCCACTTTTCCCTGGCCGTTTTTCACCCTTTCTTAGCCCTGCCCGCGAGAGACCCGACCGCTTGGCTCCACACGCATGTTTCCATCTCAGACCTGCTTTTCAGTGTTAGATTTCGCATTCAGTCCTTTTTTCTTTCCATTTTCTTTCTAGCTTGTGTCTATATTATCTCATTTCTCGTCAAAATCCACATGATTTTGTTTCCAGGTGATTTAAGGCTTTGGAACAACAAGACTGAAAGGTCTGCTGGCCCTCGTGAAGTCCTCGTAAAGATGTCACCATCCTGTCAGACTGTTTTGCTTCCATATTTTAGATCTTCATCCAAGTACACATCTCAAATACGGTCACGCATCGACCCATTATCGAGGGAAAAGCTTCGTTTTTATTTCTTTATATAAATACAGATTCTATTTTCAATGCCCATGTTTTAAACGTCATCGGTCGTCATGGTCATATTAGCTCCATCAAACGGTCTATTTGCTTTCATACAAAATAAACATTTCTGTCTGCCGTTTGTTATGTTTTATTTGTGCAAATTGAACATATCGGCCTTTTCCAGCCCCTTTGCATTGAGTGGTTTTTAGCAATTTAATTTTGGAAATAGTCAGACGTAAATGATTGTTCTCTGTTGCACTAAAAATACCATTTGTTTTCTGTCTGTGTGGTGGTCTGTGTGCTCTTTACTAGCTTACTTTGGATAGATCACAGAGAACATTGGTAATGCTGCAGTTTGTAAGGGTTTTATTTTTTTAGTTCATGCAATATCAATTTAGACTGCTGCACAATTTATTTCTTATTTCTCTTTTTTATCACTTTCTGTCTCTCTTTTCTTTTCCAGTTCCTACTTGGAAAATGATTTCCACCGTGACTTCCCGGCAGTCTTGTTTCCATTTGCGCTTTGGAAGGGCTCAATATGCTAATTAACGCAGGTCAGTTCGGTACATTAGGACAAATCAGTCTAATGAAGCATGACGCATTTATCAGTCCTCTACTCGAATGATAACTTGACAATAAAGATAATGGAAAACATTAATCATAAAAAAATTATTCCTTGGCATTGATGTATGCTACTCAACTGGTATCATACTGGTACATAACAAATACATAACATTTTAAGTTCCATTTCTTTTAATAGCCAGTGAAATAATGAACATGACATTTACTGTGTATTTATAGTATTTATAGGCGTTTTGCATCATTAAAGACAATATTGTTGTTTTTGCCTTAAAAAGGCACAATATCCAAGATTTGGTTACATTACAGTATTTGACACAAGATATGAAATCATCGTTCCTTCAGTACGTCCTTTTCTTTTCTTTTTTCTTTTTAAGGATCATTTTAAATAGTTTTGTACTTCAAGATACTGATTTATCTTAAAACTTACTCATTCATGAGCATTTTATTTTTTTCATTTAACTTCAAATATTGCCCTGATGAAACAATAATTATGACAAAACATTTGATCATAAACGTTTTGTTTATGCTTGTTGAAATCTGTTCTTTGCTTACATCATTTCTATGTGTTTTCCTCAGTATGTGTCTGTGTACAATATTTATAACGTTCAGCATGAGAAAAATGACAGCTTTTTAATATCACTTTATCTCTTTCCTCTCGTACACACACACACACACATTCTGTGTTGCACGAAGCTTTGGAAACTTTGCTGTTTATTTGCGAATAGAAACACAGGAGAAGAACAATCATAGAAATGTTTCCAGCAACTGATCTATTCCACGCTTTTCATTGCTGTAGCTGAATGAGGTATTGGAATGAAGGTTTTGACTTGACCGCTGAGATAATGTGTCATGCATTTGTTTTGAATGAATGCTAATTTCTTGCATGTAATGATTTTATTTGAATTGTAATTATAATTTTTTATTACAGCATACAATCGCATCTTTGAGGCAAAATTTTACTGAACAACAACACAATCAGACAGGTAAAAAAAATACAAGAAATATGATTCTTTGTTTGTCAAATGTGGTTTGACCACAGGTTACTAAAACACTGAAAGGGATCTTGTGCTTTTTCTTTCATACAAGGAAGATATTCTGGATCATAGCATATGGACATTTGACGCTTTTATGATACAGCACTTTAGGATAATAAAATTTACGATACTTTTATGTTTCTTTTTTAGTCACCTTCTACTTACAGTGTATGAAAAACAGAAGCTGTGGCATTCGGCCCAAGATCTCTTTTTGCGTTTCTCAGAAAAAGAACTAACCCGAGGTCGGAATGTCATGAGGTAATGATGACAAAATGTTCAATTTAAAGTGAACTTTCCCTTTGATAGGTAAACAGCCAGATGATTTTTCAAGCAGATTATATTCACACAGAGGTTCTGACCTCAGTTCTTCTCTTACGTTTTGTAAAGTATAATGCCAGACAGAGAAGCTGCTTTAGCATGAAATCATAAAAATCAAAGTACAGAAAGAAAATGATGGATTACATTTGAAGAGGAACTGTTGGGTTTGTTGAATAAAAGGTCGTAACAGCCAGATTTCAATGTAGTAAATCTTGGATTTGATTCAATATATGCCAATGGAGAAATTTCATTTATTCATTCAGTCATTCATTCATTCAGAGAAATGATAACTATTCTCTGCTTTACTCTTTTCCTCCCATCTCTATTATTAGATCCTATAAAAGAAAGTGATGAGAGAAGATTTATGATGCTTGGCTAACCTTCCATCAATTCCAGCTCCAGGGAGAACGAGAGGCTTTGAGCGTGTACTGCGAGATCCTGTAGATGTCATTGGTGCTCGGTGGGCTAGTCTGGGTTCTGATTCTGGAGACTGGACGTCTGGGAAATCTGTCCTAGGATGAACCGGATGGACAGGAACCAGGAATTAATCTGACACGCACACACAGTGATTGAGGATGAATGAAGAAGACATCAGCTGTTTGGTAAAAACAAGAGCTCAGCCAAGACTCACCACATTGTCTGGCAGAGTTTCTCTCTCTCTCTCTCTCTCTCTCTCTCTCTCTCTCTCTCTCTCTCTCTCTCTCTCTCTCTCTCTCTCTCTCTCTCTCTCTCTCTCTCTCTCTCTCTCTCTCTCTCTCTCTCTCTCTCTCTCTCTCTCTCTCTCTCACTATCATTTTCACTTGCAATTACGCTCTACCTCAGCCCATCATTTTCCTGTTTTCTCCATCTGTTGCACGGGCCAAATCAAATCCCACTCCTGTCACTGGTGCTGTTTACACTGGTCTCCACAGGGAAAATTGACTTGACTCGGAGCCACTGAGTAGATGTTATCTTTATTCCACTGATATTTTTGAGCTGTGATTAATCTCAGATTAAATCATCTGATCTTTTTCTGCTCCTTCAATCTGATGTGAAGGTTTGACATTGTAATAATTAGGTTTCCAGAAGCACAATGATGTCTTTTTAGCAATAACGACTGAAACTGTAACTAAGTTAAAGCAAGACTTATTAGGTGGAGTTGTGGAACTTTGGAAATTGACTTGATAGGGTCTTAAAAATTGTTACATATGAATTAAGGTAGCAAACAGGATGCAGAATTATTATTTAAGTAAGTACAATAAAATGGAGGAAAATTCATAAACGTTCACATAATATAATGGTATCGCTGGTTTTAATAAGATATTATTAAACAATATGTTGTTTATTCATTTAAGTTTTATTTTATTTGAATTTTCAGTATGATTTACCCTATAACATTTTGTCATATCTGCGAAATTTTAGAAACATTGGATGATATTAATTATAAATGTTGAATCATGAACGATTATCAATATTAGCTATATTGATATATTCAATAAGAAATTTTATTTTAAAATTGTATTTATATTTTCTGAAAACAATGCAAAAACTAAATCAGAAAGTTTTGCTGGCTGTGCTTTTTAAAGTATAGAACTTAATTTAAATGTCGTTTAATTTAAATTTAATTCAATTTTGATTGTTGATCTAATTTTGAAAGTTAGATATGATTTATTATTTCATTTGAAATTAATTTAGAAAAGATATGTCTAACGACTTCAAATTCCAGGTCAACATACATTTTTTTAGTTTGGCTGAGGTTTTTATCCTAGGTGACATTGTATTTTTATCAATTCCTGGGAATCAAACCCATGGCCTTTGCACTGCTAACGCAGGTGTCTATAAAGTGAGCTACTGTGGTGTGACAATTTGAATTCTGAGTCATGAATTAAAAATCAGTGCTCAACCCTG
Organism: Beaufortia kweichowensis; assembly: GCA_019155185.1. NCBI lineage: Eukaryota > Metazoa > Chordata > Actinopteri > Cypriniformes > Gastromyzontidae > Beaufortia > Beaufortia kweichowensis. The sequence continues at coordinate 15,804,840 of CM032808.1, read as the reverse complement.
TTATTAGATAAAGTTATAACATCAAGAGCAGAAGAAAGGGTGAAATGTTCCGATCAGCGGAAAAGAAAGATATTTCTGATATCTTTCTTCCAAACACCCTCATCCTATTTCTTGTGAGGTCAAAGGTCATTACTTCAGAGCACTGTTAGAATGAAAGCCTCTGGCAATGTAGCTCTCACTGCAACAAACACACACTGGCCGACAGTGACGCTGGTCCCTACAGCTGGGTCTCCAGCACAGCGGTCCACCTGTGACAATAAACACTGTGATTACCTCCTAGAGCCTTCTGACGCCATCCAATACACTCAAGAGATCGTTACGAGGACAGGGCGACCAATCCCTCGGTCTTGCTCTCTCTGCATCTTCTGACCCATTCCCACCATCTCTATGCAGAACAGAGGAGCCTCGGGGGAAGTACACTGGCTTAGTTCCCGCTTCATTTTCCATTACTGAGAGCAGGAGGTGAGCACCTGTCATGCCATTTCAACAGCATACAGCATTTGTGCGATTGTGTTTTTTTGCAGAGTAGATTTTAGCAGATTTTTATGTAATGTCTGCGTAAATGCAGAAGGTCTTGATCAACAAAAAACTTTCAGCAATATCAATGATGTCACCCTAAGCTGAGTTTTGGATCGAGACAAAACACATGGCCACTCTCCAAGTTTGGCGTTCACAAGATTATAGTTTTTTTTCCTGAAAAAGACAACTTGTCCAGAGCAGTCCACCGAGTGGACCTCTGAAATTATTTTTAGGGATAATTGTTTTTTTACTACTTGTATGTTACATTTTGTTGTGTTATCGTTTTCCATTCTCTTGTATATTTAATGATTCTTTCTCTGCACTTTTCAGGTTGCCCTGATGAAATTCAGAAAGTCTTCTGGCGTAGACAGAGCTTGTCCCAGTAGAAACCATGAACCATGCTTTGCTGCTTGTGAGTATTTAATTGGAGAAAAATGTGTGTAGTGCAAGATGAGTCATCATGCAACATCTTGGTGGTTTTTATCCAGAATGAAGATTTAATGCAATATGCTAAAATTTCCATTAAAGTGTAGCTTTCATCCACTGTATGCTTTCTATGACATGACACAAGATCTAAATCAAAATCGAGACCCAAACATACACAGAGCGACAATCCCGAGCACATACTGTCGTATCCATCCCGATCACCACCAAACGCCACGTTGAACTCCATAACCTTCAATCACCTTTGCTCTAGTTTCCATTTCAACCCTTACATCTCATACTGATTCAATTTCTGAACATCATTACGGTGCTGCAGACTGGTATCAAGCTCCCAAACGCTGTCAGTCAGTACACAGTAGCCCAGAACCACATGTTTGTGTAAATCAACAGACAGCCAGTAGAATGATGCATCTGGAGTTATGCATCTCAGATGTACAACTGGTTCCAGCCCCGGTGGAAACTTTGTGTAATCGCTTTACGGGCAAATATATTTTCTCGTTTAAATCACGACATGTACAGTATATCTTGCCCAATCCTAACAACTCTATTTTTAAGCCATTCTTCCATATTATATTGATTGATGGCCTAGCTTTTACCCCCTATAAAGGATATTGTTTAATCTGTAGGGCTGGCGGCAGGGTAGCGTTTGCGTTTTTATATTCGGCTGTTTTAAATGATTTATTCCCTTCGCATGACAGCAAGGGGGCAGGTTGCATTGGCTACATAAAAACAATAAAGTGGAGAGGGCTGGTGTAATTTCCTTCCGTTACGCTGCCCCCCATCTCGCTGTCCTGTTGTGGAAGAGCGCTGGAGAAGGCTTTGTAGATTTAGGGTGCTAAAGAGCCACACACATGGTTTTCCTAAGCTGTAAATTTTATGGATGATTTCTGATGTGGTTAGAGATTTATACCCCCCAACTAAGGCCGGCATCTGCAGGTAATTATTCCAACACTCACACGTACAGGTCTCTGTTGTTCTTCCTTATTCTCTCAAACACACACACACAGACCTTTGAAGATGTGTTCGTGAGGTCTCTCGTAGACACGGTGGCTTCTTATACTAAGATAATGATATTTCCTATGCAGCTGTAAGTCTTTCAGCGGGAACACACAGATTTGCTCAGTTATTTCTCCTAGACATCAGTTAGATTACTTTGAAATGAAAACTTTTTGCATCTTGGATATTTCTCACCAGCCAAAGACCCCAATATCTCACAAATGTCTTTATTAGAGTTTCAGAAGAAATCTCAACAATGTCATTATAGATAATGTTAATGATAATATAATATAATGTTATATAGATTTTTCATTCAATTTAAATGATTTTACCCCTAAATCTACATTCATTTTACAGCTCTTGATGTCTTTCAACAATTGTCTCATTTGTTTCTTTTTTAATTTCTCCCCTTTAGGAGAAACATCTGAGACTAAGTTATTACTCAAATGAAACACAAATTTCCTGAGCTATAAAAGAGCAATAAAACTTTCCACTGGGAAACTTTAATAGTATAAAAACAATCGTGTCTACGAGTTGTCTCTATTATAGCAATTTAAACACTGTACATTTACGTTTATGCATTAAGCAGACGCTTTTATTCAAAGAGACTTGACAGTGCATTTAAAGTCGTAAAGTTTACATTTGATCTTTTAACTTTAATATGTTTTGTCTCCAGAGAGTAAAAGATAAAGTGAAATTCAAAGAACAGCCTCTGTTTCTCTCGCTCGGTCCTCAGAGGCCTGCGTAAATCAGAGTTCAGATCTGTCGGAAGGGTTTGGGTTATGTCATAGTACACGAATTTGCCCGACTGCAACTGCAGCCAAACCAACTCATTAGGGAGGCATGTATGTATGTGTGTGTGTGTGTTTATGTGTGTGGTGTGCGAGGAGGTACGATCTGAGGAGATCTAATGTTTTTCTGGAACTTTTGTCATCTCGGAGGCAGAGCACTTTGTATTATTACAGTATCTCATGGAATCCAAATACCTGTAACATTTTCCGTCCTGCTAATATTTTCCATGATATTTTCCCACATTGTTCACTTTCTCGTACACATAATATCTTTTTAATTATCCCGCTTGCGCAATATTTAGTTCAGATAGGACAAATCACTGCTTTCGAGGGCTGGTTCTTGACGTGCTTTTTGCTTTTATTAAAAATGGTAATGGATGAAACATGCCCATCTCGAGCATTTGACAAGGTTCATAACAGGTCAGTTTGACATTGTGCTGGTATTAAAAGCTTATTCATTAATGATCTTGACATGTATTAATCAGCCGTGTATGCATTGACTTTTTATTTTAAATGTTGTTTGTTTATGAGGTGGCTAATTCATATTAATTTGTACAAACTCATTCATATGTTTTGATGCTGTTTTGCGGTAGTGATGCAGTTTCATTATTGCTTTTTTCTAAGATCGTACAAATTTATATGCATTAGCCACCTTGTAAAATTGTTTGTAAGGTCAGTTTGAATATTAATATGTATAGCCATTATCCAGAGTCTATTTGAACATAAAATGTCATAATCCGTCGTGTCTTCCTTGATTAGGGCAAATACTGAAGTCCTGGAGGAGATCTTTATCACTTCTGGGGTCACCTGAGGTTGGACTGAATGGAGTTTGTAGCCTGGTAGACTTTCTCACCCCTGCACACTCGCTGACTGTGATGCTGGCAGTCTTTATGATGATTGGCTGGGATGCAGGTATGACCTCTTTCACCCTCTCTCTGGCTATTGCTGGATAATAGCTTCTCACTTACTGAATACTGCCAATAATAATCTATGACATTGTTGTCACATGGCATCAGTACATTTGTTGCATGCATGAAAAATGCATCAAATAATGTGTCAATAAAGAACTTCAATCATTCAATACTTAACTTACATAATGTAGTACTGAACACTACATACTACAGCAATGTAAAGAGTATATTTTTTAAGGTGTCAGTCATTTCTTTCCAACCTCACTTCTCTCTTTGACCTCATTAACCTCACCAAGGTTTAAGGCAAAACTGTGCATCTGGTGTCCAAGAACCTCCTTACAGCTATACCTTTATAATTTATTGTGATTTAGTGAGTTTATCAGATCTCAAGCAGTCAGGTTCTGGCTTTGAGGGTGTTCCAATGCTTGTCTTATTAATCCTTCGCAATAAAAAAACTTCTCCTGTCCTCTTTAGTAAATGAAAAATTTACTGCTGTGGCTCCAAATCAAACAGTAAATCTTACTTGCTAGACCTAAGCTTTGGGTAGGGGGCAGATATAGTTCTCATTAGAAACAGCTTGTTTGGTCATGTTTCTTGTTACCAAACAGAGACCTGACTTGGTTGCCAAATACAAAGCGAGTGAGCAGCATAATTGGTTCCTTACCTTTCACTTTGGCAATTTTATTAATTTTAACCTTCTAATTATAATTCAAATAAATGCATATTCGGTTCTGGTGCATGGATTCTTTTTGGAGGGCTGTGGTAAACATAATTTTTCACAATTAGAAATTCTCATTTTGCTGACTTTACGTCTATTGACTTTGACTCTCTTGGCAGCAAAATATTTTAATGGCCCATTGATGCCTGGTATTTATCATATCCACATACTTTGGAAAATTAATATTCCCAATATTCTCACTCACTTTTTTTCTTGTTCATTGTTTTTGCGCGTTTCTTGGCTTGGAAAAAGCTGAGCCGTGAATACTTGACATGTGCCGTTATCAGACAAATAAAAAATGAACAAACCAAAAGCCATAATGAAAATATTTTTTGTTAGTGTAATGGGAAATGTTGACCTGGTGTTTTGACCTGCTCTGGTGATGCTGGGGCGCCTCGTTTCAAATGCATTCGATACAAAGACGTTCAGCCCCAATCTCATCATCATTGATGTATTTACAAGATAGTCCTCAGTTGTCTTAGATGTTACTGTACTGTAGATACCATAAACCCCCAGCCTTTGTGTCCTGATGTAAGTTATGCCATTGTCTCCTAATATTTGTAAGTCGCTTTGGATAAAAGCGTCAGCTAAATGTAAATGTAATGCCTTTGCCTGTTTATTCAGTTGGCGTCTGGACATGATCTTTATGGTCTTTTTAAGGGAGCATAGACTCGTGTGGTCAGATCCCGTCTGCGACCCTCGTGCATGCATATCTAGTAAAAGCATTCAGCCATTACTGCCAGTTGTCTCAGGTAGAGGAAGGCTGATATCATATTTTTGGCCTTTTTGCAGAAGCACCCAGTGGAGAGTCATACCTGATTAGACATTACATACCCTACACCCATAAAAATAAATAAAGGTGCTTCATAGAAGAACTATTTTTGGTTGGATGGTTCCATAAACAACCTCTTGTTTTACAAAACGGTCTTTGTAGTAAAAGAAGAAAAATTTAGTTTCTTTTAAGAATCTTTGACTAAATGGATCTTCAAACCAAAAAAGTTTTTTCTATGCCATCGCCATAGAGGGAGCTTTTGTGGCACCTTTATTTTTTGGGAGACTCACATACCTAAACCTTTGGTTCAACTTTTCTGAACATCAGCGTGTCCAAATACAGCTCATTTTTTAATTAAAATTAAATTTGATATTTTTTTGTGGGGCTTGAATTAAAAAAAATGTTGTAACTGTAACTGAAGGCTGTAAAAGTATTGGCATAAATAGTTTGTTTTCTACACAAGAATGTAAAAACTTTGTTTTAAAATAAAATGTTTGAAAACTATTGTCAGGAAAAGCAATTTGTGGCGAGCTCTTTACCCTTGTAACTGTCAAAGCCACTACACTTTTAATAAGTATCACATATTATGACCTTCTTGAAGAAGAAATGAGTAACCCTGCCTGAACTTTATGATATTCATAACTTAGAAATGTGTGATTTGGAAAAGAAAAAATCTTTGAAAGCCTCAAAACATGAACATCAACTTTAGAAATGAGCAACAACTATTAAGAACCACTCATAATGAACCACTTTTATTTTATTTGTAGATTATTCTTTTTATCCTCTGACATCCTGTCATTGACTCTTTTGCAGTGCAGAAGCGGTCCTGTTCAGCTACTCATTCATGGTTTGCCTGTATGAAGCTTCAGCGTCCTAAATCCTCTAGTAGGAAGCACAAAGCCTGTGGACGAGAGCCAGCGTCCTGTGAGGGGTAACAGTCAGAGCGCTCGCGAGCTGTTTTTACTCTCCTCTCTAATTTCCTTGACGAGAGTCAGGGGAAGTGCAGGCTTAGGCCACTGTCAGGCCTGGCAGTGTCGGGCCGCTCTCCAGCTAGAACAACTTGTGGTTTTTCTGCTTGCATGAAGTGGAGTGATTCCACATTCTGGTGGGTAAGAGTAATGAGACGCTGACTGGGGAAAAAGTGAGGACGGACGATGCTGGAGGAGGAAGGAGGGGTGGTTTCGAATCAAGAGATGGATGCGGAGGGGAACGCAGACAATGGGGTCAAAGACGGGCCACGCCGCAGAAACGGAGGAAGTGAGGGTGATTTAGAAAAATTAAAGACTAGAGATGCTGTAGAAGAGAGGATGTGAGTATTTATTTACTGAACTTCATTTTATTTTATCCAGTATTTTTTTCTTCTCTATTCTGTGTAACAAGAGTGAATAAGCTTTTAAAAAGATCATTTAAATGGTCTATAAGTACAGTTGTATGATTTACTAATATAACACACTTTTCTAAGTTAGGCAACTTATGTTAGCAGTTTAGTAAAATCATCACAGAATATCAGCATATGGTGCAGATTGATTTTTTTTGGCTCAATAAATTTATTTGTAAGATTGTCAGTGACTTACTGGTTGAATTAGAATGACATTTTTCTGGTGACTTTTCCATTTTTTAAAATGTTTAAATTGACACAGCTGTCAATTAATAATTGTGGGAGCAGTTTCACAAAACTAATTGAGACAATTGCAAAATTTAGATTCAACAAGCCACTATTTTAAGTTAAGTTAATATTTTGGGGCGTTTTCACCTTTATTTCCAGTAGGACAGAGACAAGAAGTGACAGTGGAGGAAAGAGGGTCACACACGTATTTCTGATGCCCACGCGGCCACAGGCTCTGACAGGTATTTTTTAAAAAGACAACCATTCAACAAGCATATAATAGTGAACGTGTGGATCAGGAGTAGAAAGATACAGCAGGTGAGAGATGACTGTCCCCTAAAAGTTATTTAGACATTAGAGCAAAAATGTCGGATATGTGTTCGGGTAATAGAAAGTTAGTCCTTCTAAACACACATATTTACAAAGTCTCCATCCCTAGACGTCATAATCATACCATCCTGCTGGAAAAGAAAGAGAGAAAGCGAGTGACTGATGTGTTTATAGATTCAACCCCTGCAGTAGTACCATTGGAAGAAAAGCGGAAAAATATGAAGAAACAACCCCCTTCCCCACCACAGGAGGCTGCACATAGTTTCCATTCACTTCTTCACTTGCATTATAAAAATAATTAAAGGGGATGATGCGAGCGGCCCTGATGTCCCTCAGCTCTGTTATCCCAGCGGGGCCCTTCTGGGGTCCACGTAGGTCAGCTTACTTTAAACACCGCAGTGCAGATTGGGTTGCATCTACTGTCCAAAAGGATTTGTCGACAGTTTTTTTCTTTTCATTTTAGTAAACACATGTGTAGCACATTGACGCATCGGTCAAACACGTTAAATATGCTCACTGTAAAAACTGTTATGAAACTGCTTATGTGAGTTACGTATTGACTTCATTAGTTACTCCATTTGTCTAAGCGATGGTTTATAATATTCTCCAGCGGGAAACAGCTGCGGTGACCGCAAGCTTTTCATTTTTGCCACATGACGCTTCATTAAGATCATCAAGTATTATTGTTCTCTTTAAAGTTTATTTATCTTTGCTTTTGTTACTGTGCCGTTCGTACGCCTCATGCCCAAATGTCACCGCACGCCCCACGTGGTGCTCATCACTCATATAAGCCAACTCTCTCCGAAATACCTGCGCTCATTTGAAACGCATTAGAGAGCGATGTGTTCATTCTTTCCGACGCGAGGTGATGCACTTGTCTGGTATGAAGTCCCGAGTTTGTGGGCGGCCCTGAGAGACAGAGGCCACGGAGCGGGCAAAGAACCGATGAAAAATGAAATGCAGCAGCCCCTCCCGAAAACACACATACGCGATATATCCGCTTGCGTGTCTGGCTCTCGGGCCCTGCGTTTTGTTTTTTCTCCCCCGTGAGCAGCCGGTTGTGTGTGCGAGACAGAGACGTGTTGTTGCCATGTGTTCTGCTCGCTGCGTGTTAATCAGTAAAGATGTACTGTCGAAGGCGTAGAGATGTTTAACCGATTCTCACACGCTGCCGTGGCCCTCGTTCTGACCTCATGTTTCCATAACATGCGTGTGGATCTGCGGAGAAGAATGTAGTATAGTCGAAGGACATCAGGACTTCTAAGGCCTATCTGGAAAGCATTGTAGGCAGACTCACAAGTACTGTAAAAGGCTTTTCTTAAAGGTGGCGTAATGTTCTTGTTGTAATCCCAGAATGCATTACAACAGGTGGAAAAATTCAGACCAGTGCAAAGGAAATGTTGAGTTATAAGTGTAGAAATGTGTTAAAATGATCCTATTGGAAAGGATTTACAGTAGCTATAGTACAGTTAATGTATTGTATTGTGAGCATATCATATCTTGTGTGATTAAAGATTTGGCACGTGGCATTAAGTGGCAAAGCGAATGCCAGAATCCCATGCTTGATCTGTTTTGGCAGCTGGACGTTCATTTAGATTGGCCTGAACCCTTTTTTCCCCATATGTTGTCAGCAGGCTTATTTTAGAGCCTGAGATCAAGAGATGACTTTCCAAGGCAGAAAATGAGCTGCTAATAGAAGCTTGTTTAATTAGTTTGAGATAAATTAATCTCCGCCTGTTGTGGACCGTGTTGCAGCATTCTCAAATGATCTATCTTCAGCTCGTCTGATTATTCTTATTCACCCAGTTAGCATACAGCTATGATTACTGCAAGCCGTGCCTTATGATTATTAAAAAAAGACAATGAAACTATTTATTCTCTACAAATCAATGGTTTTTGGCTTGCTAGAGCATTGCTTCTTACCTCAGAGCTTTCACCCCATCAAAAATATCTTCCAATCTATTTATAGACACTCTATTTTGGGAATTTTTGTGCATTTTATTTCTGCTACCTCTTTGCCAAACACAATGTTTGCAGTGGCACAAGATGTTAGGACCGCGCTGCATCTCACCTTTATGTCATCGTTGGTTTACTGGAGCACACGGGTGATGTGCGGTCCATGGCGCTGCTTTGCCTTTTTGAGACCGGGCGCTTTTCATGGCTGTTCTGCTCCCTACGTCATCACATAAGACTTCCCAATCAGTCCCTGCCAACTTCTCCTGGTCATTAAAATGTCATTTTCTAATTCTCTTGGTGGTCCATTGTACGGACAGATTCATAGACAGACAAACTCAAATACAGCTAGATACTTTGCAAGGTTTGACTCTCTAAACGTAATACACCAATGTTTTCTATGTACAGGTGTCAGATGAACAGAGCAGCCGATATCTTTCATAAATCCGCCAGCAGAAATTCCTCAAGGTCATGACAGCTTTAGCCTTCCATTGACCACTTTCCCTTGTTTTGTGTTTGTTTTCTGCTTTCATCTCTAACAGCAGACAAATGAGTCAATACTCAGCACCGCCGTTCGGCAGCCAAGAAAGTTTTTCGCGTTTGTAGATTCATCCATGGAACTCGGGCCTCACCCAAACGAACATGGCTTTAATTAGGCCCCTCTGTGTCGGTCTGCGATTTAGTCAGTAGGGAACCCTCTCGCAGTGTCCTGCTTCCTATTTGCTCCACATCCGATTCTCTTTCTGTTCACAGAGGATAAATAAGGCGCGTAAGAAATTTGCACGAAGGGCTTGTCATGGCGTGGTTATGTTGTGTGCATTCCTGCAGATCTACTGGTCGAGCGTGACGCTGGCGATGCGGAGGACACGGGTTCATTTTCGAGGGATGCACGGGCCGATAAGACGTATATCTTGACTGCATGCAAAAGCGCTAATGGTTTGGATGTTTGTCTTCCAAGAATCACAAACCGTTTGCATGTTTTCTATATAAACATCATCATCACATGACCGAGCGATTGGTCAGCTGTCCTGCAGGAGCGTGCACATGGTCCAGGTCTCTCATAGCTGAAAGCAGTCACTAGCTCCTCTCCGATACGATGATAACAGAAAAACACGGGTGTCGTGCCCCCGAGCTAAATATAGCATTAAAAAATAAATGCTTTGTGACTCTTGCATTTCACTGTTTTCGTTAAAATAAACACTGGTGTCAGTGTGACTTCAAGGCAGCTGAATTTCATGTCTTCTAACTTTGTTTTCCACCACAGAATCTCAGTGGATCTTAATTTTTTACTTTTCCATTTCTTGCTGTTTGGACTGTTGGCAGGTTAAGCTGACCGGACCCGTTATTGAGCTGGCTGTTTGGAAAAGCATCTGATGTGATTACGTTTGTGTGTGGAAACGGCGGAGGCGAGTAAATGCTTGTTTTCGCCTTCTGCTTTTACTGGAAAAGGAAAGAAAGACAAATTGGTAAAATATCCTATTTCACACCTTCCGAGTGAAAGTTATTAATTCGTTTTTCCTTCGGCCAATAAAAGCAACGAATGGTAACGGGGCAAAAAAGATTGATCTTAGCGTTAGAAAAATGTTTGGAAAGAGAATTAAGAAGTAGGTGAACATGTCAGAGACCAAAGTTTTCCATTCCGCCATCACACGTGATTTGTACGGGATATTACTGGAAAGATTGCTATGGCGGCTGTCTCTCGCTCTGAACGCTGAGGCCCAGTCGCAGTCTCTCCGGGCGCCCTAAATCATTGAGCGTGCAAACACTGCTGAAGGTTCTGTGGCTTCATCGCTGTGTTTCCAGATTTGAACATCACCAAGAGAGGAAACATTTATGATTAAAAATAATAATAAACAGGTGAAAAAAGGCCACTGAAATTAGACCCAGATGGAATGGCAGTGACAGTACAGTGTGAGAGAGAGAGAGAGAGAGAGAGAGAGAGAGAGAATGCAGTAGTGCATAAACATAGTGATGTACTGTAAAAACAACTTTCATAATGACCATATGAACAAATGCATAGACTATGACTGGCTGTGGATACTTTTTTACCCTTATAAATACTTGAGAAACACTTTATGTACTTAGTACTAGTATAGTTTAGTGTACTGTTTCACTCTGTAATACTCTTTATAGTTTCTTAAAGTATACTTTAAAGGGATAGTTCACCCAAAAATAAAAATTATGTCATAATTTTTTCACTCTTATGTCAATCAAACCCTGTATATGATTCTTTCTTTTGTAAAGCACAAAAGAAGATATTTGGCAAAACGCTGGTTACCGGCATCCATTGACTTCCATTGTATCTTGTGTTCATACTATGAAAGTCAATGGGTGCCGATAACCAGCGTTTTGCCAAGTATCTTCAGTGTTCTGCAGAAGCAAGAAAGTCATACAGGTTTGACATGACATGAGGGTGAGTAAATAATAATAAAAAAATAATTGGGGGTGAATCCCTTTAAGAACAATAGTAAACACAGCTAGTTTTTAGCTATGACTGACTCAGCTATACTTTCTTATTTTGAGTTTAAAAGAATTACTTTTTTGTAATGGTGTAAATAATGATTGAATAATTCTGTTTTTATTCAGATTTCATAATTCTATTGTTTTTTTAAATGGTTTTTCTTACTTAAACAATGCATCATTTTTGGTAACATTTTAATGTTGTTGTCTTATAATCAGTTAAACCCAGACTACATTAACTTGACTTTAATTTTTATAAAAATTAAGTGCACATAACATTGTTATTTTTAGAATTATAGAATATTTTGTTATGAATCCTATAAAAAAACTATTTTTGGTTATTTTTGGTTTTAATACGACCTGTGGTCAATAACAGCTGAAACAAAAACTTTGTTTTGTAAACTTTCTTGAGACAAACATAACTCTTAAGATAGGAGTTTGTGGGTCTGGGCCTTTAGAGAAACATTTGACACTAATATTAGCAGACATTACCTAAAAATGATACAATGAAGATTTTAAATCCTCTTCAGGCTGTTTTAATCTTCGCTGTTGCTTTGAAGATCCTCAGAAATAGCAAAAGCTGGAAGCAGCTCTATTGACGTCCTGTATCATTTTAGGCCAGACTTACACAAAGAATGAAAATAAACATTCAGATGGGAGGATGTTTTGATGTGAGCATGCTGTTGTGATAAAGGAAAGAAAACAGAGTTTGACAGTTCTTACTACGGTAAATCTGTGGTAGATCTTGCTAATTGAGCTAGTTATTGCACAAATCCAAACCGACACCGAGTCAGTCTCTCCATTCCACTCCGGTTGCTCTTCGTTGTTGTTGTTCATCATCTGAACAATTGGCACAGATTTGTGCTCACAGTGTACCTTCTTATGAGAACAACTAATGAACAGCAACCTCCTTCTGACCCATCTTTGATCATAATACAATGCAATGTCAAACCCCCTCTGATTCCTGGACATTTTATTGCCTCTTAGAATCCCACCGTGAACTCCACACAGAGATGTTCATCTTGCGGTCCTACAATGGAAAATATTGTTTCTCCTGATTTCTGCATTTTAAAGGATGATTAAGGAACGCTCCGCTCCGCTCCTTGTACTTTGGACCTCTTTCTGACACTTTTAATCATGATGTACCTGTTTAATGAAGTTTCTTTTATTAATTTCCATGGTTATGGCTTTTGTTGTTCCACAACAAAGCTGCTTTATGAGGCATTTGACAATGTAAAGGCCAGCTCTGTAAACCAAAGATCTTCCATGATGTCACTGCCCCCTGCCAGGTGCTTTAGGAGCACGGTCAGCGGGAGGCGCTGTCACTGTCCAAGGTTTAAAGTCTTGTACTCGCTCTCACAATAAATTTCATTTATTTCTAAAATCATCACATAGGTTACAAAGAGACAAGTGTTTTAAAAGGGACGTCGTATTTTCACATCATCTGTGGCCTGAGAGCAAAGCAGTGGTCATGGTTTATGGAAGAAGGTTCACACTGAGAAAACATAAACATTTCTTCTGAGAATGTCAGTAAACATCATGTGGAGTTATTCCTCGATGTTGAGGTGATCTTCTGTGATGGCATAACTTGCAGCTTTGCTTGATTCCTGGCAATAAGGAAATCGCTTTTCAAATTCATTTCTGATAACAATCGAACACGAGGGTTGATCCGGAAGCTGAATGTGTGCCTGCTTTATTCACAGACATCTGATTGGTGCGATTCGGCTTGGCTCATTTGGGATCAACACGCAGGCTATTGTCCTTATCGATGACTGGGTTCCTGAACAGCGTGACCTCATTCGGGCTCATAGGACGGGTGGGGAACTCTGGAGAGACTGCTGATTAAATGGTACATAATCTGTTGACCTTTGGCTCGGGCAGTGTTGGTCTTTTTCAGATATATCAGAAAGAAGATTATTTGCATCGCTTTTATAAGTGTTTTATATAAATTTAAAATTAAATATGTGTGTGCGTGTATATAAATGTATATGTATGTATGTATATGTGTATGTGTGTGTGTGTGTATATATGTATTTTTTACTCTTTTCCAGGGATCGCAGCTTGGAGAGTGGATGGAAAAGTCTGAGTCACTAACTAGTTTGACCCCACTGAACTGCCTTACTCTCAACTTGGTGAACTGCAAGTACACAGTCATGAAATGAACAAGAATCAATTTTCTAAGAGACTTCCCATTAAGGTGTGGGATATAAACAGAGAGCTGATGTTCTCCATCAAATGTGTGAATGTGTGTTTTTCTGCTCCTATCCCTAATATACAGCATTTTCTCTCCTACCCAAAGGCTCTGGGTCATCGATTGGCTTTGCTTTTCTGATGATCTGTTTGGTATTTCCATTTCTTGTCTTGTTTGGTGAACCGTAAGGAAGTGCATCTGTCACATGGGTTGTTGCTGCAGTCTCCGTCTTTCTGTGTTCGGAAGAAAGTTTAGAAGTTAAAATCTTGTGGCTAATTTTGAGTCAAAGTTTTGGTGCCCTTTATATAGAAGGTTTAAAGCAGTAGCCTTGCTTCTGTTTGTTGCTTGTATTAAACAAAAGTTTAAAATGGGGTTAAAAAGTCGTGCAGATCTAAATCAGAAAATTGACAATTGATAATTCTCTCTGGTTTTACTTGAATAGTTCAGTCTGGATTTTAATTGATTAAATCTGTTTTTTGGGGGCAGGAAAGCTGTAACAGTTTATGCTCCATCTGCAAATTTGAGTGACTGTAAGTACTGACGAAGTTTTGAAGTATTGTTGTTTACATCCTTGAACGTTTTGCGGCAACGCTTACTAACGTTTTGAACACGCAACGAGATGGACGGCCAAAATATCAGATGAATCAGAATCTACTATCTGCACAGAAAGAAGTCGAGATTTTTGGCAATAACAAAACCGCCTGTGTGAAAACAACAACAACAAAGAAACCCTGAAATGATATGAGAAATATTTCTTTTCACTCGCTCGGTGAAGCTGTTTCTAATATAATTATAGGGAACAGATTTTACTGCATTGAATCAGCCGTATGAATCAAAAGCGTGATTCATGTTGTTTAAAACCTTAATGAACAACCCATCACACACGCAGAGCAACAACAGCCCAATGGAAAAAGCTGCCCTTGTTTTCCACTAAGACAATGGTAAATTAATTAATGACCTTTAGGTAGTTATTGGGATGGGGAAAAGGAAAGGCAACGTGGTGGAACGAGCTCAGAACAGCTTCGAAACAAAGAAAGTGTTGTGTTTGTGCGACAATATTTAATGTCTAAGAGTAATACCAGCCAGTCATAGCAGAAATAAGATAAGACTTCATCAAGAAGATGGATGTGAGCCATCCTGACTCTGGGTATTATCTGGGTATCCCACATATTTTCCACTCTTTCAGAATAATCAAGTCTGATAAACTTCAAATGAAAAAACATGCATCTGTTAATACTTGTTAATAATATTAACACTTGTGTTTTTTTTCTGCTCTCTTCAGTCAAGCGTGCCACCAAACATCAGGTTTGACATCTGTGAGTTCAGAAGCTGTCAGGTTAATGCCTGTGACAACACGCTCATTAAAGCCCTCTTCTCTGGAACAGATTACAGCCGAGCTGGAGGATGAAGCGGATGAAGCGAGAGAGCGCGAGTTTGTGATTGTGGACAGAGAGAGAGTGAGGGGGAAAGACTAATGGTTGTGGTGAAGAGGAACAGACGATTGGAGGGAATTAGCTGATGTGGAAAATGTTCAAATGGCGTGACTAAAAGAGCAAATTCTGGTCCACGCCCGCGACCGCATCCATTTACCTTTGCTGAAGACGGAGATACGGCATCGAATCTCTGCCGTGGTTCAGTCTCATCCGGGAGCAAAATACTCAGACGCGTTGTAAATAAAACATGACGACCCGTCGGTCGGACGTGACCGGCATACCGTAATGAAAACGTTTTAACCGAATGACCCGCTGAGGTCATGTGATGTAATTGTGTTTTGGATGTGATGTCAACATTGACACAGTGAGATATTTCTGTTGCGCTTTTTTGTGACACATTTTTAAATAAAAATAGTGTATTTTTAAAGCCTGTATTATACAAAGTCAGCCCCATTATGAACTCAAATTGAATGTAAAATGGGACTTTTATTTAACACAATCGCTTGGCTGGCAGCAGACTTTTAACTCAACATCCATTGTCCTAGAGATGAAACAGACTATAAAACATAATAGGGAAAAATGCTCGTGACACACTCTACGAATTACGGCATGAGTAAACGAACGTGTCAAATTCAAAAGGCTTGACAGATCCAGTGGCTTAAACTGGACAAATGATCAGCTCTGCCAATCCATCTAAACCAGTAAACAGTTTTGCCTGGAATCAGTGCAGATGAGGGTGAGTCAACGTTATGGCCGGCCAGTAGCCTTTAACTGTTGCCGTTTGGGTTTCCTCAATTGCAGTCTGGAGAGTGTTAGCGGGATCTGTCTCCTTTAAATATTTCTCTTATTTTTGACTTTGCAGTTGTTCTCAGCGAGTGCGGGAAGATGTTAGAGTCGCCCAGCAATAACCTGACGTCTTCTCACAGATGTCGGTCCTGATGTTCGGTGGCACGCTTCTCGCCGCACTCCGCCTAACACGAGTCACGACATGGACTTGAATAAACTAACAGACTGAAGGACTGCGGAAAAATCCCTGTCGGATGTGGAAAGTATGAAATTCCTCTTCACGATCACGTAAATAACACTTTGACAGATTTAGCGATGATCAAATTCACACCATTGCTCATGGATAAATGAGTTAAATATGCTTAGAAGCGTTGCTCTCTCTCTCATTCTCTCTGTATGATGTAGACGCTTGAAGATGTTTTGAACTATGAGGAGGGCTAGAAAAGGCCAGCAGTCCTCAGACAAACAATGCGGTAGATTAAACTGGTTTACAAAAGAAGGGAGGGAGGGGAACAGACTAAGCTTTGGGCTTGGAAAGCAGTGACCCCTGACAAGCGTGAGGGTCTATCATCTCCAGATCTGTCACTCTCCTCAGGGGATGTTGTCGCGCCCGAGGCAAGGCAACTGAGTCAACACGATGTGAGGCTTGTGGTGGTCTCTTTCACCCGGACCCTTCTGACCGGGCGGAGAAGCTAGCTGTGCGCATTCAGTAAACATTCAGAAAAACAGCGGACGTTGAATAACCGCAGGCCGCGGGGGTCCGGACTCTGGAGCGGTGGTGGTCTGCGGAGCTCCAATGCTAAACGTGAGTTGTCATGTAGGGCATTGTGGAATTCTCTGACTGCTGATATACATGCCTCCAATCAGTCATGCATTTTTACAATGTTTTTGTAGTTATCGGTTACAGTATTTTCAAAGCTGAGATGTTCTTTCACAATGGAATATCTTGACCATCTAGAATGTTTGCCCTGAAGCCACCACTGATTTGAATGAGAAGAACTGTACCATTTGGACCGTGATTTGATTGTGTTGGCTGGATCGGCCATCTTAATGATTGAACTGTTAAAGAATGCTGAAAATATCAAGTGTCAGTATCAAGTTGGCTTGTTTGATGTGACTTTCAAGCTTTATTCATGTTATGAATTTCTAAAATCAATAGAAAACTGTTATGATTCATCACGTTTGTTATGTTATGATTTATTTTAGTGGTATACAGTATATCAAAGTCCCTCGGCAGCCATGTTTGCAACGTCTCCGGGCAGCTATTTCACTGATAACAAGACCACCGTCCTATCTGCTTGAATGAGGTAATGTATGTAAAATCACAAGTAACACATTGATAACATTTATGAAGGAGTGTTGCATCACCTCTATTTATATATCACTGATTAATATCTATACATTTAATGTCTATGACACTGTTTCTATAATCTTACAAAGCAGCAGAATAGAGAAATCTTTTATTTAAATAAAGTGTTTGCTTACTGTAGTCTGATGTAGTGTCTATTTATGTTTATGCATACAGAATAAAAAGGGCCAAATCACATTATTCTCATTGATTCTAAAAAGTGGCAATTTTGTCAGTAGTTTTTCTTCAAATCTACAACAGAGGCCACATCCAAAAACCTAAATATGTGTTTAGATCTTATTTCCTGTTCCTCGAAACCTTTTACATATATTGCCAAGACTATACACGCACACTTTCCAGAATCTTGTTACATGTGCCCATGAAGCAAAATAAGGAAAACAATTTTTGTAAAAAATGTTATGTTTACTTTCC
Organism: Beaufortia kweichowensis; assembly: GCA_019155185.1. Taxonomy (NCBI): domain Eukaryota; kingdom Metazoa; phylum Chordata; class Actinopteri; order Cypriniformes; family Gastromyzontidae; genus Beaufortia; species Beaufortia kweichowensis. Next base: position 15,787,150 of record CM032808.1, on the reverse strand, counting down.
TGGCTGTGCACTAGCAGAAAATTCATTTAGTACAGATACTATGTGTGTGTAAAAGATTGTCTTGTCTTTGAACATGCATGCATGTTTTTTTTATGTGCATGTTTTTTTATGTTTGCGTGCTTGTGCATGTGAGTGTACCTGAGAATCACTATTTCATTTGAAAATGCTGGAAATTTCCTATGTGGGAACTTTTATATTTGACGGAATATCTTACTGCCAATAACTCCCAATGACTCACGGGACACACACCCTTCAGCTGTCGCACAAACACAAACAGATGTATGAATGTACGTATTTTATTCATGTTTTAAATATCTTCCACATAAATATTATTTCACATACATGCCTAACCAAAAGAATGCAATCGAAAGTATGCTGTATCCCACTCGCCCGCCTGATTCTCTGTCAGTTCGTTTTTACTATCCTATTGGTTAAGTTTGGTCCAATCAGCAGGATTGCTGCATTCACATTTATAACGTCATAAATAGAGTTTTGCTTCTATTAAATCGGCCAGGGACCACACACCAGCCGTCCCCATTCTGTGGGCCTATCTGTCTGTCAAAACCCCAGAAAATGTAGCCCGACGTTAGGAGCGTTCCTCTGGCAGGCCCCTAATTCCCGTGCATAGCTCTGCTAATGGTCTGCACAGCTGAATAGAGAAGGAAGTGGATTAAATAACACAGACAACGCAAACCAGCTCCACAGCCTTTTTCTGCTTCACCGCAGTTATTCCCCTCCGCCGGTGACGTCATTCTCTTTTTGTTTCTTTTGGCTTTTCAGCGCGCCCTGGGGGCACGACACCGACGTTTCAGTCAGCGTTTCGACGAGAGAGCCGTGTGTTCTGGTGGTCCTCATGTCACACACTTCTCCCTCTTTGGCAGAAACAGCCATACAGGTGGAAGGAAGGAAAGTAAAATCTAATCACCAGGACCTCATGAGCGTGTGAAACAGACAGACAGCTATGCGAGAAAGTCTAACGATGCAAAAGCACTTCGACGGCAGCGTGCTGTAAACGTAACAGATGTATCATGAAAATGTGGATTTCTGTTGTTGGTTTCAAAAGCATTGATATACTGTTTATGATTTGCACTTACAGATTTGATGGGCTGCAAAAAGCATTTCATATCTCTGAATGAAGTCAACAGCTATTCTGATGAACTCTGATAAGTAAGTGAACTTGCTGAACTCTTCTGAGGTTTTTTTTGGGCAGTGCATCTCTTCGTAACGCTTGACCTGAATCGGTCAATTCAAACAAATTATACTGAGCGGAAAAGACTGAGCTTTTCTTTTTTGACAAAACAAATGATATTAATAATCGTGACAATATCTCTTTCCTGCTCAGGGGCCAGAGAACCATTTATTATTTATGATATGATTGGCCTGTAATATTGAATCTAAAGTGCAGTTGAGATTCACTTTAAAAGCTGTGTCATATACTTTGGCCCTTAAGTTATTTTAAAGGGTAATTATAAGGGGAATACAAATTCTCACAGAATGTATTTTTGTAAAACAATCTGTTTATATTGTATTAAAACCCTGTTGATAGAATCCAGTTACTGTATTTTAATTTTCATGTGTTGATTTATGAGGAATATGAACTGTTATGAATGTGACAATTCTGAAAACAGCACTTTATCTGACTATGAAAAATCATCATTTAAACAGAAACAAATGCTTTAAAGAGAGAGATCTCACATGAGGATTTAAACCAGCAAATATTAACATCTGAGCTATCAGTATGATGGAAACCTTTAATAAAAACCTTTTTTTTCATGGGTTACTGACTGAGCACCTATCAGTAAAGGCCGGTAGGAACAATGCCGCTTTTTGCCAAACATCCAGACGGGCTCTTAACCTGTTTTGTCCCTGTTGTTCTTGGCCTTTGTTGAAATTCACATTGAAAAACTAAAAAAAAAACAGAGGGAGGAAAAAAAGGCTGAGAAACAAGTCATTAAAAATTACTATGCAATCATTTTATACTATAAAAATATGGTCTGCATTTGTTTTTGATTATTCTCATTAGAAATTATATGAGGGGCTTTAAAAGGTACAACACGAAATGCTGCAATTTTCCATTTTGTTTTCGGGATGTTATGAGAACTCACAAAGCGTACGTTGAGGTGAACAGGAAATAGCCCGAGTGCCACTTCCTCTCTGATTCCCTGCTAAAGAACTCAGAAGGGTTCATCACAAATTTACATCACAATCACAATGAGATTGTGATTTAACAGATGGTTTGTTGGATTTTCTTTAATCACGGTTAGTGAACAGTCTGATGAGCGGTTTAATGTGAGCTCGATAATGATGTTGATAAAGAGGAAGCCAACAGGTGCTTGTCTGTATTGTTTGGTAAACAGTTCATCCAGATATTTTTCGAGTGCAAATCTGTTTGAGGAGAAACACTCGTGACTCCCTGAAATAAATAATCAGTTGACTGTAAACTCTTTGGCAGGGTCACCTCTCGAGACGGTCTGCACATGTACGGATGGGCTATTCAAAGTTTGCCCTTCCTTCACATCAGGTCAGTGCAGTGTCATCAAAGAGAAATGCAAACAGAAATCCGCCGCGCAGAGCCGAGTGCTGCACAGATGTGAGCAGTTCTGTCGCATGCGAAGCGACACGCGGCTGCGTGCGCGCATGTTCCGTGGTATCATATTTTCTGCCATGTGACGTGCTTTTTCCATGTCAGTCTTCGCTCTGATGTATACTTTAAGCTCAGATCGGCTGATTGCGGCCCATTGTACGGCTTAATATGTTCAATTACAGGCCGGTTCATATTGCGAAGGATTTCCTCTTAATTTTTATGGGCAATCGTTGCAGAAATGTTTTTCTTGAATGCCATTTTAAAGGAGGAAGGCATGCATTATCTTTGCAGTAAATACCTAGGGCAGGTTTCCCAAGTTTATGCCCCAACAACAGATCAGACGGGCGGTGGAACCACATTTAGTGACAACAAAGAGTAAACATGACAACTGATTCTTGGAAACAGTGTGTTTTATTAGTGCACTTTGCTCGTCTTGTGTCTTAGGTTTTCCCATCGAGGGGAGTAAAGGAGGACCATTGATCTTCTAGGGGAAACGCAATGATTATGAACCCGCATGACACAGACAATCTGATTCATGCCAACTTTCCTCCCGCAATATCTGAAACGTGGTGCTGCATCATTGATGATCGAAGGCCATTTCTGCTTCTTGTTCCTTAATGAATGGAAATTTATTTTTCATGGCTGTGTTTCTTTCAAATGAAACAATGAGAGTTTGGCTTGTTGGCTCCACCGTAGGATCACACACAGTGGAAACCAGAGCCATGCACTTTTTCCATAGCCGGTTTTAGACCCTCTTTAGGAAGCTTCAGCTAATCTAACTCCTTGTTTATAGTTTTTATTTTTATGGTAAATCAGTGATTGTATTAAGCTTCTAGGGTTTTCTGCTTTGGATTGTCATCAGAACTTTAATTTAATTTATTTCTGTTCCAAAGTTCATTACATCAATGCACGAGTGTAGTCTATACACTTTTTGTAATAAAGATAATTTAGAGCTTCAGTAAAAAGTCCAAAAGCCATCAGGTCCAAAATGTTTATACCTTTTGGACATTGTCATTATAAGTCACATTCACTTATATATAAAAATAAACTGCTTTGACATTCTCTTGTAATTTACCTACTGGAAATACTGCATTTATTTACAGTTTTACAATGGCGGTAAAACTTTACTTACTATTAGAAAAAAGAAGAAAAATAAATCAAAAAGATTGAGTCAATATCAAAATTGGTTTACTATTCCTTTGATAACTATTTTATTTTACTTTTTAATAACTTTTATTTATTTTTTATAAACTGTTTTCCAACATTTTTAACCAAGTAAGATTTGAACTCACATTTAAAACACTGGTAATGGTGAACGTTCGACACGGGGACGAATAGTCTAAGCACAATTAGCTCTTCACATTCCAGCTGCTTCTATAAATACGGGTTGCGTGGTCTCTCAACCCCTGTCATTCTCATTAAAAGAGTGGAAAATCAGTCTGCGTCTGCCGGGACTTCAAGCCCTGCTTCCTCTGGAGGATAATAAGGCGTGCAAACGGCTCTCTCAATCTGTTTCAGAGGCTCTGGAGAGCTCTTAGCGTGTAGTTAATAGACCACATTCCAGGTTATTTTAGTCTGGCTCAGGTGAAGTGACAGTCTTGATGGGTCATTGAGTTAAACCAAACCAAACCAAGGTTGATGAAGAAGACTTCTGCTATTCTATATAAAAGAGCCGAAAATCAAATGTCTTGAGTTTCAAAAGAGATCTCAACAGTGTCACAAACTGAGCTCAGATCCCAAATCCAGATTATTTTACATACACAAATCTATATTCATTTTACACCTATATACTCTTATTGTCTTTTAACAATTGCCTCATTTGTTTCATTTTTCTTTTTAGGAGAAACATCTGAGACTAAGCTGATACTGAGAACGCTGAGAGGAATGAGACGCATCTCCTCTAGGAGGGCATGAGAATGATGTCAATTCACAGCCTGCTGTTCTTCATGCAAAGAAGAAATTTCAGTGCCCTGGTTTCTCTGGAGATGCAGAAAGCTCTTAATGACACCGAGCGGCTGAACGTGCGTGTGAGCTTTGCCAGGTCTTGACGACATGCGCTGTACGCAGGTGCGTTTAAAATCACTTTCCCTTTAAATACCTGACATGCGTTACTGCGCTGTTCCCAACATGGGCTTTGGCAGCCGAGCATCTAGCTAAATGAGCGTGTCCGGAGTTCAAAGCGCTGTTGTCTGGAAATACAGCCCCAATCACCTTGATTGGGGAGAAAATGACCTCTCGTCTGAGGCATCTGCAGCTGTGGGGATGGAAGATGGGTATTTTCAGAAAGATTTGCATTTTATTTTCACAGAAATGTTTTGACTGGTGATATAAATTAATAGCTCTAGATCAACTTAAAGAGTTTTTTTTTTACTTTTCGAACCATTAATGAACTCCAGACAATATCAGACGTCATACATTTTACAGAATGCTTTCTGTGTTGGGTGTCAATGAAAGATGTGAGTTGTACTGGTCAGGATACAGCAGTTGTTAGTTTGAGAAATATTTGGGAAACAAATACAGCCTAACTGTTGTTAACCGTCACCGTTCCACAGAAGGAACAACTTTGTTATTTCTCATGACAAACTATATATTGATGAGAAGACTCAAAAATAAATATTTGACAAATTATCATAACAATAAACATAAACTAAAGAAATTATTTAAAATGTTAATGTTATTTTTAAAATACCTCAAATGAAAAAATATCTCAAATTAATATATATATATATTTATATATAGTTCAGATAGTTTATCATGTTTCTCATGTCTATGCTCAATATGTGCGATGACAGTTATCAGGTTAAAACATTTTTCCCCAAACATAGTTTGATGTCGATTCCTCTTTTGTTACATAATCCTTTTCCAGAATTTAAGCAAGAGAAGTTTATGCTTTCCTGACAGTCAGAGAAGTTATTCAGTAACATCTACTTTGTTTAGCATTCGAGATGTTGAAATCCTTCTGTTAATATGAGAGGAAAATATTACGAGAGGCAGGACAGGTCTCTTGCGGTCGGATGTGTTTTGCAGCAGTTTACGTACCGTGTGCCTTTTCCACTGGGCTTGTTTTGTTGAGGTGTTTTGATGACGCTTTTTACTGTTTGTCTCATGTCTTTGAAATTCACCAGAAACTGTGGTTCACGTATGACAGAAAACTGCTGTCGGCCCTTTCCGGAACAGGGTTAAAAGACCTGGCCAACGGGTCCGTGAGTTTCCACCGCATAACAACAATGTTTCTATTCGTCTAATCGGGGGTATTTAGGCTAAGTAAACTATTACTCTTTGGGATTGCTTCAGAAGACATGGCCCAGTCATGCCGGCCTTTTATTCAAACCATTTGTGTGCGGTTGGGAGTCAGGGGCGGGCAGCAGGCGGCGGAGTGAATGGAAGGATAGAGGAAAGATTGGATAGCCCTGGGAGAAAGTCTGAGACGCGCAGAGTGAGAGGTCTTGGCTGCCGGTGCCAAACCACACGCAGCTTGCGTGATTGCGGCTCCGCTGCCTGGACGTCCTTCCCAAACTCCCAGAAGCACCTGCACGCACTGCCACCTGACCTCCGTGACCTTTGAACTTTGGAAAGCCGAGCTATCCGAACGGAGAAAAAAAAGAGCGAGACTGAGATGGAATAAAATCTTGAAGCGGTCTAAGTTTAGTTCTTACCTCATTCTCCAGATTGAAATAATAAAAGCACAATCGGAGTCTGTGACCCGTGATTTAAACTGAATCCTTTAACCGTGGCTCTTACTGCTGTTTTATCTTATGGATGCTAGAATTTATACGGTTCTTCCATTACAGACGGAAAATAGATTCGTGTAGATCCATACGGTCAATACACAACCATAACAAAAGCACTAAAGGCTGGTCGCAACGAACTGGGTCCGTTATTGGTCCACACACACAAAATATGTATTAAAATGAAAAAGTTTGAGAATCAGCCAAAAGCCAGATCTCGCCAGCAGCTTTTTAATGGTACAGGTTTATAATGAAACACTCCTTTAGCCCCCTTCCCAAAGCAGTGACGCTATCCACTAGACACACACACACATATTCAGAACATGTGGGACTATCACGAATGGAAAGAGGCATTTCAGGGGATGAGAAACTGTGAAAGAAAATAGCATTTACCATGCTAGCCTGCGTAGCCATACATTTACTCAAACGTTCCTCGCGTCCTACATATTCTCGTTACGTCCAATGACAGCAGTATTGAGGTCATCGCTTTCTGACAGGTGATTGTAAACGAGACTGCTGTGATTTGATGGACAGGCAGTATTAACATTATAATCGTATTAACACTATATGAATTTATACATATATTAAAATGTATATTTGTATAAATATTCATAAGAAAGTTTAATGCAACATATGATGAGTTGGCAGGGCAAATCATTATTTAATGGTGTCTATTTAACAGCCCACCATGCTGTGTCGTGACGCACGCGAGACAAAGAATAAACAAAATATTATGCGAGTGAAGCATGAAAAATATTATGCATGTAAGATGTAAAAGTGTCTCACATTTACTCAGCGGCTTCTGCGGTTAAATGGCTCGTCATTGTTGCACGACTTGCTGTAAAACAGCTCTGGATAATACGATCATAACATATTTGTACTTGAAAAAAATTCCTTTGGTCGGGATGTTACAACATCTTGACACGAATGGGCTTATAATAATTACAACAGTTCTGCATGCGGTCTATATTTAGCTTCTTCATTCATGTTTATTAACGCTCTCTTCAAAAAAACAGATATGTCGCGGTCTCTTATTTCACATTAAACGTATAGCGCTTACAGTATATTTTCCATAGCGTCTCATCTCTCTGCCACCCGGCCGACACGCATTCAAATGATTTCTACTGATTGAGCCTCAAAATATTCCCATGTGTGACCGGCATGAAGCTGTCAGCTCTTGTTACCCCATATCACCCGGCAGCTTCGAACGAGCCAAGCCCACCAGAGCAACAAGTTCACAGCCTGTTGTATCGTTTTCACTGTTTAGTACGCACAGAAAGGGGTCATTCGGGCTGAGCTCACCTGATACGAGAACAGTCTGTGTATCATCCAAAGATCAGAGACTAATATTCTGTGTGATGTTTAGAAGATAAATGATAAAAAGAAAAGAGAAAGTTTCTCTCTCTGAATGAATGAATGAATGGAGCGCCGACTTTAAAAGCAGCGGTTATTATTTTGACAGAAAGCCGGCAGAAGGTTAAGTCATTACCGAGACATCCTACTTTTTTAGTAGTAACAAACCAGCACATGTCTGGAGAGAGACTGCCGTAAATAAAGCTGTGAGTGCACATGTTTTCTCTGTCTTTGGTTATTTTTACTCTGATTTACACTTTTTAAAATGTGTGGTTTGGTTTTGGTAAAGTTCAGCAGAAATGTGGAACACATCAGGTGGAGAGTTCAGAGGTGGTGTAGGACTCTCATGATGATATCTTTTGGGATAGTGCTGCTCTCTAGTGTTACGTTTGTGTGTTTACATGATCGTGCATTGAATGTGCTGCTGCAATAATAATCAGACATGGTCAAAAACTAGCAAAGAGATCTGTGGTCTGGCTTAGACATTGTAAGTCATTCCCATTTTAAACTTTCCATAATCTCTCCAGTTGCTTCTGGTAAGTGAAACTGTTATTATGGCACAGCTCATTGTATTTCTCTTGGATACTCAGTGGTATAGAAAGCAGTGGTTAAACATAGCAAGTGTGTGTGTGGTAGTGGAGTCTCACTGTGAGGATGGTCGGGCTGAATGAATGGACTTCTGAGGGAACTGGGTATTGATTCTGACTTCTGAATTATATATATATCTATATATATATATCTATATATATATATACTTCAAATGTCATGAAGTTCTCTGATCGCCATCTAGAGGAAATAAACAGAACATACATTTTTTGGAGACATTGCCATAATTCTTTCTTCATAATTTTCTTTCTTCCTTGTGCAAACAAAAATGTCACTGGCAAATGGGAAAAAAATGTTTGAAAAAGTTATTGATATTTCCTATTGAAACTACAAGAAGATATAATAAACTGGCTTAAAACCATTTTTGGGGTGAAAATATTAACATGCCTGAGAAACTTACAAATTACGCATTACGGTATTAAGGCATGACATCACAAATAAGTTTACGCACATAAATAAATGAGAATTACGCGCTGTAACGAGATCATGACATAGTATCTGATGTAATTCTCCCACTTTAGGAGCTGTTTTAAGTGATCTGTTAATACCACACAAATGTTCTGTTTATTTCCTCTAGATGGCGATCAGAGAACTTCATGATATTTGAAGTGAGTAAAATCTTCATTTAAAGTACAGATCCGTTTTTTCCGGTTTATAAGTGATGAAAACTAGTAATAATATTAGTTATATTCATAATAATGTTACTTCTTAAATATATAGCAATATAACAGGCTATATTCTCTGTAGGGGGGGATGTTTTAGCTTTGGCAAGTATTCATTTGAGTATGAGGGGAGGAGGCTGCTGACGTTTAAATGACCATAAAGATGTTCACACATCTGACAAGCATCAGGGCAGGCAATGCTTTTCTTTCCCGTTGTGTTTGCTGAGGACCTGTAACTCGTTACGGAAAAAAACATAATGTAAAAGTTCTTCATGCGAGTCCATATGGATTTTGCTGAACCTTTTTGGAAATTTTAGGTGTCCAAAAGTGCACGGCCACGATGAACACATCTCAACAGATTCACTTCTCCACCAACTGGAAAGTTGAGTCGGTGATCATTTCTGTGATATTCTCCGTGATTTTTTTGGTGGGCACCGTGGGAAACTGCCTCGTGCTCGCCGTTCTCATCCGTAACGGACAGATGAACACCAAGACCACCAACCTGTTTATCCTGAACCTCGGGCTGGCGGATCTTTGCTTCATCGTCTTTTGCGTGCCTCTCCAGGCTACTATCTACACCATGGATGAGTGGGTCTTTGGACCCTTCGTGTGCAAAGCTGTGCACTTCATCATCTACCTGACCATGTACGCGAGTATTTTTACGCTGGCAGCTGTGTCTCTGGACAGGTGCGTCTCCATCCTGTTGCGCGCGACGTGCGCTTTTCTTTCCAATTCAGTTATTCGAGCACATACTGTAAGTCATGTCTAAAGGCTGATAGATGCTGAACCGCTGGGAATAACATACAATACTTGTACAGAAAGACAGTTATGATCGTGCGTATTCAGTGTTTCTTTAAAGGTCTGTGATGCAAAGCATCTGGTTTGAAAAAAAGCATTTCAATCTTTACTGTGTGTTGCCTGTTACAGGAATGCATCATAAATGTTTTAAATAGATAAAGAATTATCTTATATTTTGAAAGGAAATACATTAAATAAGTTTATTGTTAAATGCACTGTAAAAATGAAAGTGAGCAGTTTTGGAACATAACTTAAATGATTGCACTGATGTTATCTATGTGGCCAGGTTGATTCAGTCATAATAATATTTTAACGTATTTTAATATTCCATTAACTATATGAAATGCATTAACCAGACTAAACCATGTTAAAAAGTATATTAATATATTAATTGAAATAATTTTCACCAAAGAGAGAAGAAAATTTTATTAATTAGTACTGAATTTGAGTTAAATATTTTGTATTCCACAAACAAAGCTAATTTCTTTTCTTAAATTTTTTTAGTTAAAGTTTAGTTTTAGCCTTCATTGTCAAAAGGATAGACAAAAAAACAATACAACAATCATTTGCTTTTCATTATTTCTTACAGTCCATTACTTATAATGACCAAAAGACTGAGACTATTGTGATTGCATTAATACAATATAATTCTTCTGCCCTTTTCTCTATAGATATCTCGCCATCCGCTACCCCCTGCGTTCAAGAGAGATGAGAACTCCCCGTAACGCTCTGACCTCCATTAGTCTGGTGTGGGCTTTATCTCTCTTCTTCTCCAGCCCTTACCTCAGCTACTACCAGCAGATAGATCTCGATGGAGCCACCCTTTGCATTCCAGCCTGGAACGCTCAACATCGCAGAGCCATGGACGTCTGCACCTTCGTATTCGGCTACCTGATCCCAGTCCTCATCCTCGGCATCACATACGCCCGCACCATCCGGTACCTGTGGACGTCAGTGGACCCCATGCAGGACATGTCCGAATCCCGCAAGGCCAAGCGCAAGGTGACCAAGATGATAATCATCGTAGCCGTGCTCTTCTGTATATGTTGGCTGCCGCATCACCTGGTCATCTTGTGCATGTGGTTCGGCTATTTCCCTCTCAATCACACCACTTACGTCCTCCGGATTCTCTCTCACCTGGTGGCGTACACCAACTCCTGCCTCAACCCCATCGTCTACGCCCTGGTGTCTAAACACTTCCGCAAGGGCTTCAGGAAAGTGTTTGGCTGCGCTTTCCATAACCGGGTGGTAAACCGGGTCCACGCCGTGCAGCCGGCGCAGACGGTGAGCCTGGTGGAAGCGGCCTCGAGCGAAGGCTCCAATCAAAGCGAGGGGTCGTCCCGGGGTCGCCTGTGGAGCAAAAGTGGCAGGAAAATGATAACAAGCACTTTCATGACATTTAATGTGACATAACCAAAGAGGTTTTTAAATGCATTTGTCTCATGGTTATGGAAGAAAAGAGGATGTTAAATAGAGAGGAAGCAGGGCTTACTGTGTTCTGGATGGAGACAGTGACTGATGTTTTTTTCGTGTCTGTGTTTTGTCAGTGCTGGCAGCTTTTGTCTTTGTGTGACTGCGCAGACTCCTGCGACAGACGGCTCGGGTTTTCCGGAGGTTCAGCTGGGTTTATGTTCCACGGGCGTTGCTGGCATCTAATGGTTTTGATGCTGAACATTATTCACTATTTGATCTAGTAAATCTTTGAATTAATTAATTTTTTTCAATCTCTTTTTTAAGGCCATGTCTTAGCTCATTTTGGCGTTTGTGCTGTAAAGGATCTGTTGTTTAGCGAACTGTTTCTGTTTACAAGCACTAATTGACAACAGCTGACAAAAAGTGTTGATTTTGTTTGCGCCATGATTCACGACACACATCTGTGTCTTGATTATACAGATCTTTGAATGTCTGTACTGTAAAAAAAATCTTTGCTGCCTTACATTCAAAGCATAATCAACTTGATTTTAATCTTTTATCTGTCTCTGCACGTATTAAGCATACTTGTGCATTATCTGAACTACAATTTTTTTTGTTTTAGATATTCAAAAAAATAAATATTTAAAAAAATCTTATTTTTATTTTTTGATTGTAGGTATTTTTTAAACATTAACATTAAACATCAACATTTTTTATTATTTTATTAAGTGATGTTTATTGCTTATGTAATGTTATTAGTTGAAATGATTTGTAAAGTTGATTGTACTGAAAGATTTAAGGCAGCAAAGATTTTTTTACAGCGTACATCTTTATAATGTGTTGGCAGTGGGATCCATTATAATCACAAACTTATTTTTGCTTAAGTTTAAAACATGCTTCAAAGAATGAACAAACCAATTAATAAATGAATACATAAATAAACAATTCTTTACAAGAAAGAAGAAAAGTGTTGTTCTATGTGTCCAAACTGTTATTTTATGGCATATTTTGAAAGCAACAGCATGCATAAGCATTTCTCTCCTGCCCATCATCACTCAAGCTGTTATTGTCCATGTACATCCACTTCTCCTTAGATCTTTGCTGAGGATTTGCCAGCTGGCTGCGTCTAGTGTGTACAGCCTCAGTCAAAAGTGTTGCTAAGATGAATCGTGGGTAATATGTGCTCTGTGATTTGCTACATCAGTGGAAAAAGCCCTGCGCTTCAGCCTCATTTAACATCTGACCTTAGTATATATTGTCCATCATTGTTTAACAAGTATCGTGCTATCTCGTACTTCCCATGATCTGTTAAAAAAGTAAAGATTTATTTATGATGACCTCTGTGCTATTCTGACAAACTGTTTCTTTTAGTATTGTTAGAATAACGGAAAGGATGCCAAATCTGACCTTGAAAACGTTCATACAGAACATGTGAAAAATCCTCTTGTGCAGGAGACTCAAATCTTTCACATTCTTACGCTCCATGTTGTCAAGAGGCACTCTAGAGTCGATTTGATTGGCATATGCGGAGAGGACATCTGGCGAGCGACACAAGCAATACTTCTGCCTCTGATGATGATCTGCCTGCCTGATTATTCTTCCCGTGTCATTCCATCACCAGTTCAGACCCAATCATTAATCTGAGCTTTTGAGCCCTGAGAAATACACAACAGAAAGACATATTTATAAGAAGAACTTTTTAGATCTGTAACAAGTTTAAAATTCTTAATAATAATAATAGAAAGTGGGTTTATTGAGCAGGCCAATGAGAATATGTTGCCGGGGAGAATCAGCAGGAAGGGGTTTGGGATGTTGATTTTAGGTCTAATTAAAGCAACGTAAAAATGTGTTAGATACGATTTATTTTCTTGCTTCATTATTTGGAATAAAAATGTACAGTATGAGGAGAATGAAAGAAACGTTTATTGAATGTCCCTGTAATATTTCCCAAAATAAAACCTCATCTCTTCCTCCATAATAATTTTTATGCATGAACAATTTAATTCAATTTTATTTGTATAGCGCTTTTCACAAAGGTCATTGTATCAAAGCAGCTTTACATGTAATGACATAGCAGTCAGTGGTCAGGGATTCAAAAAACTCTTTAAGAGAGAAAAAAAACCCTGACATGACGTGTTATAGTTGCAATCCATAGCATGTGCAATCCGTAATAAAGGACACAATTTGCCATTGATCGCATCTATAACTCGCTATGCAGTTTACAGGATACAGAGACAGACATTGTAGGATACAGATAATGTGGTAGATTTGATTTTAATTTAACAGGTGCAGGAGGTTGTCCTGGGTAGTCGTCATTTAGCAGCACCAGGATGGACATCAGGTGGGGCAGTGTTGTGCCAGCTGGAACTCATTCCTCGGGATACCTCGGAGAAAGGGAGAGGGGGATAGAGAGAGAGAGAGAGAGAGAAGGGGACAAAACAGAGTAGCATTAGCGTAGCAGCCGTTCCTATGTAGATGTAGGCAGTTATATGTGATAACACATGCAGTATGTAGTATGTGTGTGTGCCCGGTTCCAGTTGAGTTAACTATTGCGGCCTTAGAGAGTTGGATCTGAGATTATGTGAATGCGAGGCTAAAGAGATAAGTCTTTAATTTACTTTTAAACAGTTCGAGTGTGTCTGAGTCCCGGACTTTACTGGGAAGGTCATTCCATAGTTTTGGTGCTAAGTAGGAGAAGGATCAAGGATTTTTTTGATATTCTTGGAACTATTAACAGCCCGCCATTTTGTGAACGCAATGTCCGTGATGGATTGTATGCTGATAGTAGTTCATGGAGGTATAACGGTGCTAAGCCATTTAGGGCTTTGTATGTAATTAACAGAATTTTGAAATGTATGCGATACTTTACAGGTAGCCAGTGCAGTGTTGCTAGGAGTGGACTTATGTGCTCATACTTTTTTGATCTAGTGAGAACTCTAGCAGCTGCATTTTGAACCAGCTGAAGCTTATTTATTTGCTTTGCATGACATCCCCCCAGTAATGAATTACAGTAGTCAATTCTGGAGGTCATAAATGCGTGGATTAGCTTCTCTATATCTGAGACAGACAACATGTGTTGCATCTTTGAAATATTTCTAAGGTGAAAAAATGCAGTTCGGCATACATTGGAAATGTGACCATCGAAAGACAGGTTCTTATCTAGAATCACACCTAGGTTCTTGACTGCAGAAGAAGGGACAATAGTGCAGCCTTCTATAGAGAAGTTGTGGACTATCGTGTCGTGTTTGGAGCTATTGGGTTCAATAATCAAAACCTCTGTCTTGGTGGAGTTAAGTAGAAGGAAGTTGTTTGCCATCCATTTTCTAATATCATTGATACAGTCTATTAACTTTGGGTTTTGTCAGGTTCTGAGGAAATATAAAGCTGGAAGTTGATGACACTTCAGCAACAATCAAAATATATTGTACTACTGTATATATAAGACCACATCCTATTCAATACCAAAAACAGTCAGAAAAATAATTTAATCTGCAGGATGACACACTAAAAAGGTCCCGACACTACATGTTTACTGCACAAAGGAATTTGCATGTGAATTGTTTCTTTTATTAAAGCTTATTGCTTTTGTTACAGTCATTGTCTACACATTTTTCAAAGGAAAAGAAACAGACGTATGCACGTTAACTGAGTTAGCTTGTTCTCATTTGTTTTTCACACCGTCATTACCTTGCAGATTTTTATGGCTTCCTCCTGAAAATACAATGTGATAGCCATGTGTACAGTCAAAGCAAAGTTCACTAATTAAGCTACACGGTCCTGTCGTTGTCTTTCAGGGGGATAAGGTGACTCTTTTAATGTTGATATAGCATGTACTGGCTGTTCTCTCCATCTAACACTGTCACATCTGTCCACCTCACACCTCCTGCTAACGATCAGGTCATCGTGTCATTTTCCTGTTGCCTCATTTGTTCTACCATTTCTCTGGGGGAAAATACAAGAAATCCTGCAGCATGCTTCATGAGCTTCATCGTTTTAAACATCACACTGGGGCAAAACAGGTAGCGGCGGCCCTATACCTTATGTTTCCAATCAGTCCTAATGAAGGAACCTTAAAGTTAAAGCATGCTCTGAGAATTGAACAGAGATGTTAACTCTCAGCAGACGTGTGTCTTTAGTGATGTAGGTCAAATTAGGATCTTTGACTTTCTCAACAACAGGAAAAAGTCGATTTTAACTGCTGTTAAACAAAAGGTAAACATCCCACTTAAGTATTTGCTAATGTTTTGCTGTACACAATTAAAGGCAGTAAAGAAAGAAAGTAGAAAGAAAAATGTCATTTGAAATGGTAATTTTGAAAGTACTTAATACAGCCAGTGATCGGCTGATGAATTTTAATGTCCTGTACACACATGTCATGAAATGTTTAATAAAAGCTGAATTAAATCCCAAACCAGTTTTAAGTGCATCTCTAACACTGTATGTTGTGTAATATCTTCATTACTGTGCTGTTCAGATGCAGTCTGAATAATCTGAGTCCCCAGAGAACCAGTAACTGACCATTAAGTATCTCTGCCCAGCTGAAAAATCAATAGAAACCATTACAGAAATTCTAATAGATGAACTGTTTTGGTTCGAAACTGTTGCTAATGTGTTTATATGTGTGATGGGAGCTAAAAGAACATCATTAAATCTTTCTGTAATAAATATTGTTTGTAATGGTTTTGATGATAAACAGCTGATGGTAAATAAAAGTATTTGTAAAGGAAACCATAAGAAATATTTTTAATTGTTTTTTTCACAAGGGTGCTGAGCATTAAACTTTATTTCATTCATTTATGTATGCATTTAGTGTTGTAGACTTACAGGTTTGGGAGTAAATCTGTTGAGTATCAAGTTTATTAAACTCATAAAGAAAGCGCCATTAACATTTTATACTGAATATAAAGTGTCGGTAGAGACTGTGTTGTAATCTAACATTATAACAACGTGTTTCATTTATTATCCAACCTTGAGACAACAAACCTCTAATGACAGGTTATTATTTTGCTCAAGGCGCATTTCAGCTCAGCCGAACTGGATGAAGGACGCGTTACGCGCGCTCGAAACGCATGATGCCAGCTAAAGACCCTCTCATTGAAACACTTAAAGGTGGGTTTCATGTCCCATGTATGATGAAGCTGTTTGTTTTGGACTGCCTGTTGTGTGGTTTCGAAGCTGGTTAAGCAAACCGACAACGCTATAGTGAATGATCGTCTACGCCAAACAGATGCGCACTCATTGAATCAAACGCATTGCGAGGTGGGAGCTTTAAAGGTTCAGACAAACGCTGGATTGGAGGTTGTGGGATCTTTAAAGGTTCAGACAAACGCTGGATTGGAGGTTGTGGGATCTTTAAAGGTTCAGACAAACGCTGGATTGGAGGTTGTGGGATATATTGACACAGTTTGCGTCATTTGCTGTATTTTTAGTGTTGGGTGGTGGACGCCTTTGGCAAGTGCGCGTCGCGTCTTGTTTTGCCAAATAAGCGTTGCGTTGTTAAGAAGCGCGTTGCGTTAAAACTGTTGGGAATTAAAACGCCTGTCAATCTGTTGCACTTGGTTTTGCTAAGCTAACGCGTTTTTATCGCGTTCAAGCTTAACGTCACCTAAAAAAAACTCGCCTTTACGTTCGTGACGCTAAATAATAGATGCGACGACTGACGTGTGTACAAGCAATTGATTATACGCAAACGCATTATATATTATAATGCGTTTATATTTACATTTATATTATATTATAAATGCATTATATCCCTGCTGAAAAGAAACAATAGAAACAGTCCCAGTAATTTAAATGGATTTATTGGTTATAATGGGAACTATAATGGTCTCTGTGGGTCACAATGTGTTGGGTTCTATTGGTGTGATTTGCTTTCTGGTTGATATGAACCAAAAGAACACCATTAAATCCTATTACACCGACGCAAAAACACAATTTTGTAATTGTATTATTGGTAAACAGCTTGTGGTTCTTTAAGGTATCTTTCATGTAAAGCATCAGCTGGCTGCTCCATCAAGGTTGTTATGATGTTTAAAGATGCAAGGACCAACATGACACAATGTCTTATAAACAGTGACAGAGAGATGTGTTTGTTGACAGTGTGCATTCTGAATTTGAAGTCTGAAGGTACAGTGAGTGACTCCAGCCCACACCTGCTGTCCTGCTGTGAACTCCTGGAGCTCATATTCAGAAAGGGATTACAGCGTGAGCACTTTCCTGTACAAATCCTTCATATCATCACACACACATACCTGCTAACAATAAAACACATACATTACATAACATTCACACACTGTCAGATGATGTTTATTACAGTCTTCATATGTATAAAGATAGTCCAAATTATTATGCTTAAATGTTGGAAATTAAAAGCAACTAAAACTGTCCATTTGTTTTAAATGGATTAATTAATTGTGTATATAAAAACTCCTCCAGGGTGGTTTAATAGTCACTACTTTAAAGTGTAAAATCATCATTTGACTGGCGTATCTCCAATCTACAGTAGGTGAATAAAAGTGAAAATAATGTCATTCTTGTTGTAGAACCTGTTCTGAGTTTGGCACACAGAGATTACTGGCATTGTTTCGAACAGCTTTTACAGCACGACACATGTGGCCGGTAAGTTTGCTCTTTAGATCATTGTTTTTATATGTATGTACACTTTCTTCATAGGTTTTAAAATCAGTTTATGATTGCATTTAATCTAAAAATAGAACATGAAGTAAATGTAAAAGCAACCAATCTGATGACAATGTTCTATCCGCTCATTAAGGTTGAGTTCAGTCTCTTTGGCAGTTCAACAGACCGCAGGACGCACCAAAATTATCACCTCTCAGGGTCGAGGACGCTTCTTTATACGACTGATGCTGATGAGGAGGACTTTGGGAAATGTAGTGAAACATCTACTCCATACAAACAAAGTCATCGAGGTTAGTGAACTCTCACGTTCCTCAGCGTAAGTGTAAAATCACACTGAAGCTTAAAAAAGCGGATGAAATTGTACATTGATGCAATTGGACTTTATATTTGATTAAGACTTGAAGCTGTACTTGATGTGAACACAAAAAAGATAATAAAAGTTTGTTTTCTTTGCAGTGGTATAGCCCTAACATTGCTATCCTGAGAAATGAAGAGTTTGTAGGTGAGTTTCTTCTTTCCAACAGTCAAAATAAACTAGCTGTAAAACATGAGCAGTTCTTTCATCTTAACTAGTCTTTTAAATGTCTCCGAACAGAACCCTTCATCTCACTGTCTATGGTGTTGTCAGAAATGGATTTTAAGCTCAATATTGAGGTATGAAGCATACTGTTAAATCTCTGCATTTGCTTTTTAGATTTTGAGTTTCTGTTTGTGTTTCTGTCAGTGTCTGTATAGTGCTGTCCATCTGTATGCAATGCATTTTTCACTTTTTAATGAACACTTTCTCTATTAATTTTAGAACTGCAGCTTTTTGGATGAAAGCTGGATACTTCCGGTATGAATTAAATGTTATGGCTCATGTAATTTGGCTATATGTGCATGAAGAGTAAATGTTGAAGTGCATGTTGCACATCTTGCTTGTGTTTTAGGTGTGTCAGATCTATGAAGCTGTTCCATGTCAGGAGCTGGGCATAGTGCTCAGGTCAGCATGTTGTCATGTTTTCATGTTCTGTCTAATAACAGATTTAGTTTGCAAATATTCTGATTCTCTTAATGTTGAGAAAACACAATGAGTTCTTCTGTTATCACTAATCTGTTATTTTACCTAAAGCCCTGTTGATAGAGTCCAGACATTAGAATGCATATGTGATTTTTAAAAAATAGAAATACACATGCGTTATGAATGTGACATGTTTTTGAGAGTCAACATGCATTTTGTAGGAGTTCTGTGAATTGAAATGCACAAACCAGAAGCCAATAATACCCAACAAATGAAGAAGAGATGACTCTTCAAAGAACATCAAATATTTATTTTATTTTAATTTTATTTTAATAGTTCATTTATGAGGAATATGAACTGTTATAAATGTGACAATTCTGAAAACAGCACTTTAGCTGACTATGAAAAATCATGATTTAAACATAAACAAATGCTTTAAAAACTTTGAGAGAGATCTCACATGAATATTTTAATCAACAAATATTGACATCTGATCTATCAGTCTGATGAAAACCTTTGGTAAATACTTTATTTTTCTGGCGAGGTTGACATCTGCATGCAATTGCCCCAATGCATGAACAAGCATATATAGCAGGTTTTGGATTTTTCAGAATTCGTTGCATAGTTATAGTTTTTGCAGATAATAATGGAGATAGATGGTCATAATTTTTCTCTCTTGTAGGTACCTTGATGGACGTGTTTTTGTGCTTGACCTGCTGAAGGGCAGTCAGGCGCAGGTGGACATGTTTGCAGAGCCTGGTGACATCATAGATGAAATCAATGGAATATCTCTGAGGAATGCAAGCAATGGACAGGTCAACAGCAGTATTACCATAGTGTACCTTACATGACCCTCCATACTGACATAAATCAATATTAGATTGCTTCTTAAATAGGCCAATATGTGTGAACTATGTTATCTCTTTTACACTAATCGATTATATGACACATTCATCTTGTGTTTGCTTACTTATATAATCATTTCTGTAAGGTGTGGCTTTTGTCATATTACAATAAATACAAAATGAACTGTAAAGATCAATATCTGACTAATATGCAACACACTTTTCCCCCGAAAGGCAGGTGTGGTGTTTTCTAAGCTGAAGGGTCAGCCTCTTTCCATCCGACTGATACGATGGAGAGCAGAAGATGGGTCCATCTATCAGCCTTTGGTCAAACACTTACGGCAACTTAAAGAGCAAAACCCAGCGCTTCAGTTTGGCCCAAAATCAGCATCTCACAGAACAACGAGTCAGAAGAGAGGACAGACACAGTGTGTGAAAGATGGCAGGTAGAAAAACGGCCCATAGAAATGATGCAATTGTTCTAGTCTTCAGTACTATAAACAGCGCTGGGCTGTAACTGTTTAATCTTGTTTCATTAACAGGATCCTGTATGCCGTGCAGCTCTTAGGAAAAGCAAACATAGGAATGGTACAGTAGTTGTGCAAACAATGTCTTTATAGCGCTTTTGCCTGGCTTTAATCCATGCCTGTGTATTTTTAGTATTGGAGTGATTACGTTTACATGTACACCAGTAGTTTGATTGCAGAATGATGGAATTATTTATTTAAAGTTACATGTGTTCATATCATATTATTAATGTTACTTTTGTTTGATTTTAAGTATGGAGGTAAGGAAGTCTTGAAGCACGCCATTCCCGTAGTCTTGGACCGCAAACAAGCTAGAAAGGTATATCTGAGAAAGTGAGTTTTATGTGAAGGGTTACATATGTAAGCTAGTCTTGAGACCTACTGTATGACATTTTCATTTCATACTTTCAATTTCTTTTATTTTGGTTATATAGGAAGTACTGCTGGATGTGAAGGAGACTCATCTTACCTGCACTGATAAGACCAGTCAGCAGGTTTGTATTGTGTAATGTTTCAATGCTGCAATGTTGTACAATTACAATGGAAATCTGATTCAAATATAACTGATATTGAGGCAATTTCTCTCTTTCAACCAGGAGCTCTTTCAGCATCATTTCCCAGAAATATCATGTGTCGGAAGGTTTGGAAACCAACCTGATTTAACCGTTTTTGCTTTCTGTGTATTGTAAGTATTTTTTAAATACTGTTAAATAATTATACAGGTGCTCATCCATGAGTAATATAAATGAGGTCTCAAATAAATGTCTCAAATATCTCTCCATTTTATATGGCAAAAAATGGCAGTTTCAATGTTTTTATCTGTGATGTTTTCTTCAATGCAACAGGCTTTGGGTTAGTCTTTACTGAATGAAAATCATTTTATTGTCTATTTCAGAGACACACCACAAGCAGACAGACCGATGGGTTTCTGTTGTGTGGTCCTTCAGGCTTCCACAAGCGGTGAATGTGAAGAGATTGTTAACCGTATTGGTGAGTCTGATACGACCACAACAAGTTAATTATTCCAATTATATTATTATTATTATCTATCTTTTTCTTTTCATCTCTACAGCCGCTGGGTTCAAGCATACAGAATGGTTTGTATGAGAAACATCAACACTTGAGTGGATTGGAGATCTAGTGGACTTTACATGTGTTTATAAAGACAACCATGTTTATTGTTTGTTTTAGCATATGTAACATATGAATATTCTAAAAACCTTATTGTAATACCATATGTCTGTGCTATTATATTTTAGAAGAAATACATAAAACATAATCGGTGTTGTTTATTTTTGTTATAATTTGACAGTGTGTGTTGTTGTCACTATTACAATTTAAAAAAAAAAAGAAACTAGAAATCACTACTAAGTTAAAGAATACAGTTTTTACACATAAAAATGTGAGAAATAATAATACAGCAATAACTAAACTCTAAACCACCTCATACATTTTTACATATTAATTGCTATATTGTTTTGGTGATAATTTTGAAAACCTAATAAAGAAAATGAACCAAGAGTGAAAATAGTTTTAAGATACTTTATGGAGATTTCCTAAAAGTTTACATAATATATAATTTATTACAAATCTTGAATAATAATAGTAATAATAGTTTGATGTTATTATACGTAACAGTCGTTTTATTTACGTATAATTTTTATTTTATTTTATTTAGTTAGTTTTATTTATTTATTTAAAGCACAACCCGCTCTTATTTTCTCAACTCGCTTCGTCACCGGCTTCACACGTCTGTGACGTCATCACAATGGCCCGGAATTTCCTCCTCGCCAGATTTGGCGCATGCGCACATCCAAAAAAGAATGCGGACTTCGCAGCTCTCTCAATATTAAAGTGTTTGATGGCCGTACTTTGATAAATCATGTCGAAAACACCGTCTCAGGCCGGTTCTGCGGGTGCCGCGGCCAACTTCGGACCCTCCTCGTCCTCCTCGTGCTCGTCTCCCTCGGCAGGTGGCACGACGTCCCCCGCTAACGTGCTGCACGCGCAGCCCGAGAAACCCCAGCACTACACGTACGTAACGAAACACCTTTACACCACCTGATCGCTCATGCAAATGACACATCCTTCATGCATAAGCCCTTTAACATGCTTCTGATGAGGTTCATGAGGTCAGATGATGTCAATCCACAGCTGGGGTTTTATCTTGGGCCCTGTAGTGTGATATAATGAGATGATGCTTTTGAAAAATACTACACCTAAACATCCTAACAATAAGCTTTTATGAACATTATAGTTTTACTACTACAGTTTAACTATGCTAAGACCACAGTTACCATATATGAACTATTACTTTAGAATAATAAGTTATTATAACAAGTGTAGTAACTGTTTTTGGTGGCTTGGTTGTAATTTGTATAACCACAGTTTTACTACAAATATGGTGGTTAAGTTATAGTTACTGCAGTAAAAAGTAGTAAATTTTTGGTTTTACTACAAATATCATAGTTAAACAGTGTTTACTGTAGTAAAGCCATGATTCATTTACCTAAAGGAAGATTGCGTGCTATAAAAGCATAATAAAAATATGTTCAACTTCATATATTTTAGCATTTTAATGCATCTTTTTGTACCATAACTAATCCAAAATGATAGATGGGTTATGAACTTGACATTTTTAATCGATACTTAAAACATAAATTCTCACAGAATCAGTTATCAATTTATTGAACCATTTGTTTATGTTTTACTACCCTGTTGATAGAGTCCAGACATAAAAAATATCTTTTTAAAAAATGGAAATATATAGGCAAATGCATTATGGATGTGGAAGAAAACACGTTTTTGAGGGTCAAAGTAGGGCTGTGCCGATAAACGATATCATATCGAATCGCGATAAAATATATGTCGGTAACGATGATAAGCTCTAGGCATTTTTACTCGATATGGATTAATATAAGAGCCAATCACACAGCAGAAATATGCAACGACAACAGCCAATCAGCGTGCAGCTTTTAACGTTCACGTCAAAGAACAAAGTCACTTTCCTACAGCACTTTGCAAAGCAAACTCGGCACGAGGATGACAAAAATAAGTGGAAGCAGCAACCAAAGTCAAACTAACCTCGAGTTATTATCCAAAAATGATGAAATTGTCGACAAAAAACTATACTTTAAAATGTAATTAATGAACCCTCAAATTTTTATGGCTTCAGTCATAGTTGGGATCCTCTTTTAAAGCTGGCAGCATTAATAGTTTATATATCGAAATATATATCGTTATCGATCAATATGGGAAAAATTATCGAGTTTACATTTTTGCCATATCGCCCAGTCCTAGGTCAACGTATTTTGTAGGATTTCTGTGAATTGAAATGCACAAACCAGAAGCAATAATACCCAACAAATAAAGAAGAGAAGACTCTTCAGAGAACATCAAATAGTTATTTTATGTATAAAACTTTGAGAGAGACCTCACATGAGTATTTAAAATGTAGCTGTCAGTGTGATGAAAAGCTTCAGTAAAAGGTTGACATTTGCATGGAATGGTCCAGATCTATCCAAATGTGAGTTGCTATCTTTATAACTTCCTTCATAATTGTTTGTTTTTCATCTCTTTTGCTGTTAATCAGGTATCTCAAGGAGTTTCGAACAGAACAGTGTCCCCTGTTTGTGCAACACAAGTGCACTCAGCATCGTCCCTTCACCTGCTTCCACTGGCACTTCCTGAACCAGAGACGCCGGAGACCGATTCGCCGGCGAGACGGGACCTTTAACTACAGCCCTGATGTGTATTGTGTTAAATACGATGAGGGTACAGGGACGTGCCCGGACGGAGATGAGTAAGAACCTACAGAAACTCCGTTTTCTGACTTTAGCCACATTGTCTGGATTGATGATGTTGACATTTGTGTTTCATTTGTCTGATGCCAGGTGTCCGTTTCTGCACCGGACAGCAGGAGACACAGAGCGCCGCTATCACCTGCGATACTATAAGACCGGCTTCCTGTATCCATGAGACGGATGGTAAAGGGCACTGCAGTAAAAACGGCCCTCATTGTGCCTTTGCTCATGGATCGCATGACCTCCGTAGTCCTGTCTATGACATCAGGTGAGTCATCATTTTTATTATACACACACATTATATTGTTAAATGACGTGAAAAAGTAAATAATGACTGATTTGATTATCGATTATTAAATAATATCGTGCTATCGCAGCATTATAAAGTCATTAGTTATATGGCATGCACATTGATTATAATGTGTACTCTTTTGATTGATTTTTTTCTCTCGGTTTAACATTTGTTTACTTAATTTCCAGAGAGGTTCAGGTTTTAGAAGCACAAGCTGCCACAGGATTGGTGGAGGGGTCGTCTGGAGAGGGGCAGTCGGGTGTCGTGGCGAGCACAGCGCTCATAGAAAAGATTCTCAGCGAAGATCCACGCTGGCAAGGTGACATTTTCCTCACTTTGCACGCAAACACAGAGAACTTTATGCCACATTTATGTGTTATGTTTCATGCTTTTGCTCTTGTCCTCTCACGCAGACAACAGTTTTGTCCTCTCCCACTACAAAACCGAACTTTGCAAAAAACCTCCCCGGCTGTGCCGTCAGGGCTACGCGTGTCCCTACTATCACAACAGCAAAGACCGCAGACGCAGTCCTCACAAACACAAATACAGGTAAATGAGTTATAGTTATTAACATAGCTTGTGGATGAGGTTAGTTGACGTAACGGGGCAGATTCTATCCAGAAGTGCTGTTATGTAAGGTCACATGTTCTGCTTGTGTACGCGATTGAATATAATTATAAATTTATTGACCTGAGTAAAATCGCAGTACTTTATGTACAATTTTACCTAACCTCCTTCTGGCTATAAAAGCATAAAAAAATAAGCATGACAGGTACAGACTGTTCTCTGTATCTGTAATTCGTTTAATTTACAATTTCCTGCTCTGTAGGAAAGAGCAAACATCGTCCATCATCATTTTATTTCAAGTGTTATGCGTGTGTTTTTATGTTTGTTCCTGAAGAGCCCTGCCGTGTCCCGCGGTGAAACACAGTGATGAATGGGGTGATCCCAGTAAATGTGACAGCGGGGAAGGATGCCAGTACTGCCACACGCGCACAGAACAGCAGTTCCATCCGGAGGTATTTTAGGAACCGGTACATTAAAGCAGTTAACCCAGACCATATCTAGGAACCAGAATATCTTTTTTCATTCGGGCTACTAAGCAACCACCAAAAACACCATAGCAACCATTATATAACATCCCAACATTGTGGTGGCAACTTATTTGGGCAAGCAACAATTTCTCAGTAAGGTCAAAATCATGAAGTGAAAAGGTAAAATAATCTTTTCTCCCACAGATCTACAAATCCACCAAATGCAACGATATACAGCAAAGTGGAAACTGTCCCAGAGGGCCGTTCTGCGCTTTTGCTCATTTAGAAAGTAAGATTTCATTCTGCATATCCTGCTATGACGCAATATATTCCAATTGATCATGTTCAGTTGTCCGTCTTTTGTGTGCAAGACCCTATTTGTTATAAATGCTTATTTTAGTTATTGAAACAAGTGTGTGTCAATTGTGTTTCTCTTCACAGAAGTGTGTGTTAGTGAGGAGCAGTTAAGTCGACAGTGTAGTTCACCTCCTCTCGTAGCGGCCGTCTCAGAAGATTGCATCCAGACTGGTCCCAGTGCCGTCACAGAGGAGGGGCTGCTGGGAAGGGTTCTGCTGGACGAGTCCTCCAGCCTTGACATGAGCCCTGGAGGAGACGGGCGTTATGGGAAAGCTCCTGGGTTTGAAAGGGAGGACCAGGTATAGCGATGCCTAATTTTCCTAATTCATATGGAGGGCTGAGAACCAGATGGGACGTAAGTGACATTTCAACAACTTTACAGGAGGGCCAGAACAAAATAATGAACATGGTTAGATCTGACTTTGTGCACTGATTTTATTTGTTTATAACAAAAATGTGTAGGTACATGGAGGACAGTATACTTATTAAACACCATTTTAATTAAAAAACACCCCTTTGCACAACTGACTTAGTATATTTAGTCTTTTGGGTAATGAATTACTAATGAATAACTCAAATTGATAAAGAATTAAGAGTTGTTTTGGCAGTAGAAAGAGCTCATTAAGAGCTTTTATTTGAAATATGTAACTCAATCTGATTCTGAATTTCACCCAAAATGTCACTTACGTCCCCTCATGTTCTCACCCCTCGATATTTTACATCATCATATGGATGAAATCTGCATTCTTGCAATAAACAAAGAAAAATAGATGTCAAGGAAATTAAATGTGACTAGGGGTGGGAGAAAAAATCGATGCATCGGGATTCTTTCTATCGATTCTGAATCGATTCTCAAAGATTCAGAATCGATTCTATGTCAGAACTTGTTCATCCTGAATATAACTTTGTTAAAATAAAAGCAATAAAATTAAACTTCAAGATGGGAATACTGTCAAAGAGATTCTAACTATAAACAAAAAGCATAAAAACTAAAGCATAAAAATTATATGAAGAATCGTTTTGGAATCGGATCGTGAGTCCCAGAATCGGAATCGGATCGCGCAGTACCTAAAGATTCCCACCCCTAAATGTGACTGGATTGATAACATCAGTCTGTTTATCGAGACCTATGTGCTCTAATAAGTATAATTAATAAAAAAGTATAGTTTTTTTAAGGTTATAGAAAATCCAAATAAGCAATCTCTAAAAATTGTCATCTTTAAAATACAGTAATGATGATGAACTGGAATGGCCATAGAAAATCATGGAGATTTGTTGGTCAACCTTATGTGCAATAAATTGTAATTTTCCCTACTTGTACTACAGCACAGCAAGGAAAAGATGTTATCTGTAATGTGTATTTTGTCATTACTTATGTTGCCGTTTTTCTATATTTTACACATAGGCCAAACATAAAAGTTTTGGAATGGAGCAACGCAGTCGAGATATTTCCATGCACAGCAAACAGGTACTGAAGCCTGACATTGAAAACTTTCTTTCTCATTTGTTGTCTGGTGAAATAATGAACAGTTAAATAAAAGTCACTTCACTGTGAAATTTGGTAAGTTTGGATGTGAAAGCAGTCATAGAAATATTTGTCAGATGACTCCATTACTGAATATAGTCACGTGTTCTGGCCTTTAATTCATTCAGTGCTGTGTGTTTTCAGGATATGTTAGTGTTTCTGCCCGTCGGCAGTCCTCTCAGTATATCCTCCAGTATTCCCTCCAGTCTGGCAGCAACTCCACCCAGCCCTGCACCACCCGGCCCCTCGCCGGGCATGAATGCCAACGCCCTTCCCTTCTACCCAACCAGCGACACGGTGGAGTCTGTAGTGGGTGAGCTGGAACACGTTACTATGGCCAACATTCACGCATGACTTTTGTATTGACAGCATCTGTTTCTTCTCTTCATCAGAATCTGCACTTGATGATCTAGATCTGAATGATTTCGGAGTCTCGGCTCTTGAGAAAAGCCTGGAGAGCTCGGCTCTGCCCAGCATGGGTCTCATGTTGGGTAAGTGACACTTTTCTTCCTTTAAACACTAGGGGTGGGAATCTTTAGGTACTACGCTGATCCGATTCCGATTCTGGGACTCACGATCCGATTCCAAAACGATTCTTCATATAATTTTTTTGCAAATATGATAAATTTGCATTTTAAATAAATAAAGAGTTTTTATGCTTTTTGTTTATAGTTAGAATCTCTTTGACAGTATTCCCATCTTGAAGTTTAATTTTATTGCTTTTATTTTAACAAAGTTATATTCAGGATGAACAAGTTCTGACATAGAATCGATTCTGAATCTTTGAGAATCGATTCAGAATCGTTAGAGAAAGAATCCCGATGCATTGATTTTTTTCTCCCACCCCTATTAAACACTCTTTTCTGTGTGTATGGTGCGTTACAGCTGTGGCATCCCGCTATAATTCTCTTCTCTTTATAGATTAAAAGGTTAGAAGAAGCAGATTAGCACTTCAAGCTGTATGAAGCCTTGTGATTGTTGGATATTTGGGTGTTATATTGAAGACATCTTGTTTATTTTCTTCCACAGGAGGCAGTCAGTTACAGAGTTCTGCACCTGTCAATATCCCTGGTTCCTTGAGTAGCCCCTCCCCTTTCAGATCACCCTCACCTTCTCCACCAATCAGAACTCACCATTCTCCATTCCTTTCTGCACAACTGCCACAACCCGGCCAATCAGAGAGTAGCTTTTTGGGAAGCTCCCACGGTTCTTTAGGTTAGTGTTGTTTTTGGCTAAACGGTATGTTGACGTAAACTGTATATTTTTTTATTAAATGTTCCTGCTTAACGTGTTATTTTTGTTTTGTAGGTTTAAATGGTATGAACAGCAGTATTTGGGAACATTTTCCTACAGGCCAGAGTTCCCCAGGTACCCCACCCGCACTGCTCTCAACGGGGGGCATGTTCGCTGAAGCGTCCCGTCTCAAACAGGAAGTGGAAGAAGCACACCGGGTGCTGAAACACTGGGACCACAGCTGGAGACAGATGGCTCAGGTCAGTCCAGCTCTGTGTGACCTTTATAGTATTTTCCCCACATTACATTTCAACAAAAATCTTAACAGGCTGTTTAGCTTTACTTTTTGGTTATGACCTCTAACCTCTTTTATAATTGGTCAAGCTATTTACACATCTTATTTTTTTTTTTTTTATCAAAAAACATTATCAAAAGGATCTCTGTTCACACAGATCAGCAAACAATGACTAAAAAGTTGTATTATGTGTTCCAGGCCAGTGGTTGGTGATGTCATATTATAAAGAAATGCATAATATGATGTCACTTTTTTCTTAAATTCTTACTTTTACAGTTTACAAAAATATAATAACAGTATAATTTTCCGAAAATGCAATTTAAAACCTGGTTTCAAAGTTTCGCGGGCAAACGGTGTAAACGGCCCCTTAGACTGTGTGTTGTGTTGACTGCAGTCCTGGGCGGTCTTAAAAGCGGACGCGGAGGAGGCGCGTCTCCTGGCAGGACAGCTGGGTATGGAGGCGGAGCGGGCGCGACAGGCTGAAGAGGAGGCACAGCAACACGCCACTGTCCTGGAGGAGGCGCTGGAAAGCCTACGGCACGCAGAGAACCCCCATCTACAGCTGCACCAGCTGCGGTTACTGCACAGACTGCCGCTCGGCTCCATCTGCAGCCTGCAGGCACAGATCTGCACCTGCTTACGTGCTGTAGAACAGGTGATGCGGACAGATTCAACACATCACTCACAGAAAAACTGACAGACAATGTCTGGCTCATACTGAAGCCCAAAAATCTTAAGAAAGAAATGATTTAGCATTTAGAAATTGTTTTTAGAATGTCGTTGTTAATAATTGTTCATCTACAAATAATGTTAAACAGCTTTTTAATGGCAATGGGATATAGTAATATTTAAAAAAAATAATTGTGAGTAACAGTGAGTAATTCCTTGTCAAAGAAAAAATACTGTCATTATATATATTTTTTTGTCACATTTTAAAATTTCATTTCCTTACTTTTCTTTTGATTATGGGGTAATACCGGACCCAAATAATTCACCTAATAATGTGATGTACTAGTAGTAATGAGTAATGAGATGGCATATTGGTTCGTAATGCATCTTTTTCTACTTTCAGGCTGTGTTCAGGAAGCAGAGATTACATTGTGTATCTTGTGACGAGATGGGTTCAGTGACGTTGCCATGCCAACACGGCCTGCACTGTGAACGATGTGCAGCCTCCACAGAATGCCCGCTGTGCTCGGACCACCAGCAGAGCCTGAACATCCCACAGTCATAAACTAACCCGAATAATCCAGATGCCAGACATAAATCCTGACCCGTCACTTTCATTTAGATATTAACCTGATTTAATCTCAAGTTTTAGGGCCACATTTATCCCGCAAGGCCGTTCTGTTGACATCATGTCACAGACTTTCTCTTGGTCCCTAATCTTTAACAAAACGAGTCTTCTCAGCCTTTTATCGCCTCAAAGTTTGTTTTATAAATTATAAGGTCTTGTTTACTGCACATTGACCACCGGTTCTTTACTAGCTGGTTTCATAAAGGACCATTAAAAGCATAACTTTTATACCAGCACGCAGGGTTAACACCCAAACTTTAACGGGTTTATTATTATTATTTTTTTTTGTAGAAATTATGACTAGTTTGTATCATTCTCATGTTTATGTGGTGACAAACACCTCTTGTATTGTATTCATAATTGACCATGTTTTTTAAATGGGAACAACCTGTATTAGTATTCAGACCTGCTTTAGGTTTTTTAAAGCACTAAAAATGGAATTAGTGCTTCACATTTAAAGTGAAAAGGATTTAATAGTCTGAAGATCATGATACCAAATAGCGAATTATATTCCCTATATGCTTTATATAAAACACAAACACACATATATAGTAAGACAATCTTTTCTACATTTTTACACAAGAGGATGTGAAATATCCTTCCAGAACATTCCTATATGTTTACAGGAGAAATGCAGTGCTTATATCTTCAGTGCAGCTGAAATGACTTTTCCTAATTCATACAGATTAGTATATGTAGGTATCTCTATAGGAAATTTACAATGTTTTTTAGGAAATACAGATAGATATCCAGCTTTTCATTCTCAGGTTTTTGTTTTCTGACTGGAGAAAAGATGCAAGTTAATTCTTATAATGTGTGCATTTTATTTAAAGCGTCAAATCATTTTGCCTGTTAACTAAACCAACAGCACGTCCAAAACTGCAGCTTTTTCTTCATTTAGAGACATTTATGTGAACGGGTGTCAGTGTTGAATCAGTCGAGGGTTGAATTCACATACGCACTGATCACCAATGATAAGCTAATGCTGTCTGAACACAGCGTGACTCTAATGTCTTTAGTTTCTTTTGGTTGAATTCAGTTTGAAGGTAAAGTTATATGGGAGCGTCGGCTAATGACTTCACTGTGAATTCAGAAATGACCTGCTCATGTTTGTTCATACACAGTGTTTCTGGTTTTGTAAAGGACAATAAACAAATGTATATTTTTGGATGAAATGGTTGTTGTTTTTATTTTTGTAATACCACTAACAATACTGTCTCTGTACAATATTTAACACAAACATACTTTTACACATGCATAATTTAAAATGGAAAACAAAATCAAATTTCATTTTTTATTTACCCTCATGTCATTCCAAGTCTGTATGCTGTTATTATTTCCAGCAAAGATTTAAGAGTGACCACGGGTTTCATTTCAGGATATAGTATCTCTAGCCAGAAAAAAACTTGTGGTAATTTGTCGTTTTGATCCTCTTTAGGTTTCTTGGGACTTCTTTTCTCTCTGTCTGCGTAGTTTAAGAAATGCCTGACCGTCTTTCTCGCCTTTCCTCGCCTCAAGTAACTTCAAGATATTTTCACCTTAAGAAATAAACGAGATTGCATCAGATCGGATGTCTAGCACGTAAAAACATTAAAAGTTTGTCATCATTTAGTGACGTACTGTTGGGTTTGGGGTGCATCAGAGGAAGGCGGATCTGTGCGGGTTTGGGGTTATTGTCTCCACCCCCGACTCCTGGCACCGCCTTGAGAGAGAGGAACGCCTCTCCTTCAAAATCATCACTCCTTAAAGTGTCATGGTCCAGCACGGTCACCAACAGACAAGCCCCTGGAGACTGACACTGTTCTAATGTGATGAGACTGTGACACACAGAGGCGAGGAATAGCATTACAACAACACAACACAACTTTAAACACAATTCAATCATATATGCACGGAATCCTATTGTGTTTAAAGATCTTTGTATGACATTTGACCTCCAACTTAAAGTGTAAAATTGCATGTTGTCAGGTTTACGCACAATTCAAAGGACTCCTCGAACAATGGGTTGAGTTCACAGTTCTTGATCTTGGTTGAGCGCGTCTCTACTTCTGAGAATATGTGCTTTGGTTCTAGAGACAGCTGAACAAAAGGGTCACTGGATCCTGTGAAGGACAAGACCATCCGGTTTGTTAAAATAAACACGGTTTGTTACAAACAGAGATAGACAATGACAAACTTTTACCGTTCGAGTCGAGAGGAATGAGATTAACAGCATTGAGAACCTCAACATGCAGTTTTTGCTCTGAGCGTATGTATGAGATGATGACAGTGACGGCTCCGTACTTTTCTCCGGTAAACACTTTCTGTAAAAAAATGAGTGTCGACGGGTCATTTTCAATTCCAATTTTACATTCATTATTGAATTAAAACAAACAAAACATACAATACAATAAATATTACTCACACCTACATACATACAGTAATACATTTCCTGTCCTCACCTGCTCCCACACTTTCCTTTCGAAGAATTTCTCTATCAGCTGACTGCAGCTCAAAGAGTTTTGTGTTAGTTGTGTCTTCAGCGTCTTAGAGAAACCAAAGAAGAGAGAAATATGACAAATCAGGAAAAAGAATACCAAACAAATGCAAAAAGAAGAAAAAACTGACCTTGTATTCATCCGTATGTAGTATCTCTAGAGGAAGTCCATTCCCTTCAGCATGAAAACACTGTTCCAAACACTGCCACAAGACAAACACATAACGCTAAATGTTCACACACAGCGAGTGATGCAAAACCAAAGTTTTTGAACAGAAGAATGACCTGCAGGGTGTACAGAAGCCTTTGGAAATAAACCAGATTACTGTCTTCCTGATGTGACATCTGATAGAGAATCTTCACAGAATTCACCCAAAGTGGAGTGAGAAGACTGAAAGAAAGAGAGAAATGTGTTAAAGAGTCAAGCAGAACACTAAAACACTGCAAAAATCTACATACCTGTTAAAATTCTCCTGAACCAAATTCTCATTCATATACTTGAGTTCTTTCTCCAGATATTTCATTAAAGGACCCACAGCCTGGATGAAACACGCTCATTATTGTACCACAAATGGTTTAAAAGAACGTCATGTTATGCTTTAAAAGGATAACACCTGCGTCTTACCTCGTCTGTAGTCCTGGAGGGAAGCCTCTGACGTGAAGCCATGTTGCGGACGTGTGTCTCTATGTCTCTCTTTAACTAAAAGTGAGAGAATATATAATCTATGATCCATCAACGGATGGGTCTCATGTCCAGCAGAAGCTTGCTCATGTCATACCTTCTTCCCGAGCGTGTCGACAGCAGAGCGGATCTCTCTGTTGAGGGCCGACTGCGTGTGTTGCAGCTGTGATGGAAGCGTGTTCTGGAACTGAGTTTCTCCAATCACGTGTCGCGTCCGTTCCCGAAGCCCGGCCCAGTTGAGCTGCTTTGGCAGACGGGTCAAAACGGTGTGTAGGTGCTCTAGGTCGTTCACCACCACGCACAGCTGGGCATGTGTCAACCAGGTAGAAATAAACGTATGGTCATAAAAATAGATCAAAATTGTGTAAATCATCATCAGCTCACCATGTTTATAGCGCTTCCGTGATCCGAGTCTATAGACAGCTCCTTCACGCGGGCTTTCAGCATCTGGCAGTACATTGAAGCGATCTTACACACGTCCTGTAACAGCCAGATGTTAAAACTAAGTGTGTGTTATTGCAAAGTTTACAATGTACAATAATACACAATAATACACCTCTGTGAGTTTGACCATTAGCATGAATGCCTCTTCTGGATCAGGCCAGCTTAACTGTTCCCATATCTGAGCGATGGGATGCAAACATGACACGATGTCCACCGCAGAAGAGCTGTGCTTGATGGGTACCGATCCGGTCTGCAGTGGAAGCAACTGCGAAGGAATTTGATATCAGTTTATTCTGCATTTTATTCTGCATGTGGCACAAGTATAAAATAATGGATCTTTTGTTGGAGGATTGAAAGGAGTGATGGTGTTACCTGATCCACATGTACAGCCTTTTCCACCCTCTCCATTGTGGTGGTGAAGGCTTTATTTAACCAGTACGGAAGAGCATCTCGAAAGTCCTCATGGAAACTCGTGAGCTGCAGCAGCTTCCCCCTAAACACGATTAAGTACAATATTTCACATAGTCTGTCCATTAATATTGCATTCATACAGATTATCCAAATACAGAATAGTAATATAGTTTAAATTTGCTTCATCTGACCTTTTTTGTAAGAAAGCTTTTTCTTTGTGGATAGCTTGTAAAGTCAGATAAACACCAAACAAGCTGTTTGCCAGCGGCTGGTCCATCTGATTCTCCAGCTGAGAGAGAGTCGCCCGTAACTCATCCGCCAACTGTGCACATGCAAACACAAGCTCAACAAATAAATCAATTTATTTGGACTGAAAAGTGGAATAATACATTATGTATATGATTCTCACCAGAGAGTCCAACTTCTGATAAACCACAGTGAAAACATCCACCTGTACAGCACTGAAAAGACAACAATCATAAAGTCAAGACTGGAGAAGAATAAATATTAAATAAATAACAACTGGACATCAGTTCATTCATGGGGAATGTTTATTAGTGGTTCACTTTCAATATTTGCTTAAGAAAATGTGCTTCTTTAATGATATTAAAAACTAATTAATTATTAAAGTATATATTTAATTTGTATTGTTTTATTTCTTTTAAAATGTACAGTTTTACCTGACAAACACCTTGTTCCAGACATCTTTACTGAGCCGAATATCTTCCTGTACTTCTCCAATCAACCGAGAGAGGGCGCTCACAGTCTCTAACAGATCCTGTCAATCAACACAGACAATTCACTTAAAGAACAAACTAGACATGTGTAAATGAATAAACAACTATATTTAGAATGAACTATTTATATTATGCTTACAACAGATTATGTAAAATAATAATAATAGAAAATTTAATTCAAATAATTCTCTCACCTTGGTCATGGGCTGATGTAAACCTTTTTTGATGTTAAACCATTCTACTGTACCAGTCTGGTAGAAAAAGAAATAAATCTATTAAATACATTTTACAATACATTAAAATAGTTAGCAATAAATACAGAAATTAAAATACTTATTTTAAATACTAAAATATAAAAAAATATAAGTGTGCAAGCAGGGTTTTATTGTGATATAAGACGAGCATATGGAATAATTTATTTCATGTTTTGATTTTAATTAACAGTATTATCCTTTATTAATAATAATCATTTATTAATGTTACTCACGGCAACAGCATCTATGACCTCAACGTGTAAGTCAAACTGGGCAGGATTGAGGTTCTGAAAAGCTCGAGTCTTACAAATCTGTACAAGAACTCTGGAAAAACAAATGCATTGATATACTTCGAGAGCATAATACAATAACATCAATTATTTATGGATCCTGCAAATCTGTACGTCTTATGTCATGCATGACTGTGAGTTACCTAAGCAATGTATGTAGACGTGGTGTTGTTTTAGGGGTTGGAGGAATGATGTCTCTGTATTTAGACACTAAACAAAGCCCATACTGGAGAAACCCGTGCAGAGAATCACCCAACTCCTGTTTCTGTTATGATATAAACACATACACACATTTACTTAGCTATCATCTATTAGTTTTATAACTGATATCATTAGATGTAAAATTAGATTTTAAACAAAAAGTAAATTTTACTATATTTGTAAAAACATTTCCAAGCCTGATATCATGGTCACTCACTTTTTAAACATCCATTGTAAACATGGCAAACATATAACCTTACTGTATTAAATGCTGATATAAAGTTCTCCTTGTGACAGTAAAGGCTGTACAAACTGTACGGCAATGTGTCAGTGCTCTAGATATTATGATAACGGCTCACACTGTTGATTTCTCACACATCATGTGATCCGGTTGCAACATTGCAGAACGTATGCTCTAATTCTGTGCATCTACACTCATCCTACACACGCTTTGGAAACTGTGAGTTTGAAATCGCACATGAATAACTAACCTGCTGGTAGGGAAGTTCCTGCTGGTGCCAGTGATACTCTATACTGGTTAACTGCTGGAAAAGAACGGTTGAGTCCACCTCCAGGCTCTGGTAAAGTTTACTGTATGCCACCCACTTCCTGTATTACCCCACAAACAGTTAATCTGCACAATTAATCTGCATGTGTTTTATTTGTTACATGTAAACAACACTGTGAAAGAAGATTGTTAAGTTGAACAGACTTTGGATAGGACTGTATCATCTTTCGCATTTCGTATAGTGTGATATATATGGCACATTAGAGACACGCTTACGCCAAATCTTGAAGAAAAGGTGAAATTTCATTCTGCGTGGCATAATACTCGAGCAGCGCAGTTCCCTGGCCACACAGCTCTCCTTTCCATGGGTTTCTTTCCTGAGGAGGAAGATTAAAAATGTATCAAGTGTGATTATTAATGCATATATATATATATATATATATAATTAAATATGTCAAGAGTCAAATCTGTGTTACATCAAAAATTTTAATCCAGCTTTCATGGCTTCTAAAATGGGATATGAATAAAGTTTAACCTGTTAACTGTTACCAACACTTAGCTTACTTCACTAGTTAACTTCTAAACTAATCATGACAAACTATATATTGATGGAAATGTCTAAGACTCAAAAATAAATATTTGACAATATTTTCATATCAATAAACATAAACAAAAAATATAATAACAAATGTTAATATTAACGTTATTTTAAAAATACCTCAAATAAAAACAAGATTACAAATTAGTTTTAAACATTAAAATACCTAAAATTGAAAAAATTGTGCATTAAAACTAAATGTATAAATAATATTACATTTCTTTTTTTATTTTTTGCTTTTCTAAATTTGCACACATGACAATGTGTGTTTAATTTAAAGTGACAATTATTATGTTACTTGGAGATTTTTAAACTTAAATCACAAATAGCTCGAGAGGATAATGTACATTATGTGGTTTGAGCGACTGACTTAACTGCACAAATTTGTGAAGGCGAAGAAAAACGTATGGTTTGAGCTGTATTAATACAGTGCCGGCAATAACAAACAATAGTTTGGGCATGGAAATGCTTTTTCACTGAGTATTGGTTATGCAACCAGTGCCAGTTTAAAAGCACCATTTAGCAACAAAAGATCTTTCATAATTTAATCAGAAACTTTCATCACTGTTTTCTCAGTTAATTCTCCATTAAGATGTTATTTAGACTAGTCATACTGCATATTCACTGGAAACCTACAGTATTTACATCTCAACATTTAGTGTAAAGCGGTAAGATGTACCTTTTGTTTAGAGATATGAGCTTGAACAAACTGCTGCAGGATGCCACAGTAGTTCACATAAGGACTCCGTCCAGCACTGAGGTTCTCATCTCTCTGTTAGTTATAAACATCACAGTCATGGTTATAGGTTGTTTAGGTGTATGTACGATGCTTGATTGCTACACAAATAACTGTGCATAGATGTTTATGTTCAGTTCTTAGAAAATTACAAAATGAACTGAAAACAGTGGCATATGTGGTGGACATGCACACAGTTGCACTTCATTTTTTAAATAGACAGGGAAAAGGTAAAAACTTTTTTGTAAATGTTGACAAAGGGAGAGTTGTTCAATTGTTTCGTGTTTTATAATCGTTTAACTGTAGTTTTTTTTGTGATTTTGCAATTAAAACTGATAAAAAATCACAACTATCTTGAGTTAGCAAAGAAGACAAACTCCCACCTCTTTATGAATGAATTTAAGTTGAAGGTGACATTGTCCTCTGTCTGGGTATGTCTCTGTTCGTGGCTCGAGGTTATACCATGTGTCTTCTGTGCAGTGCAGGTCCTGCATCACATAGTCAATATTCAAGATATGAAGATTATATTTTATGTAAAAAACAATAAAAAAATAACTTGAGCTGGGCAGGGTTGACTGTACAAGGATGCATTTACTGTATATGTGGAACATAGTGATGCAAAATACCTTCAATTTCAGTACAATATTTCCCAAAAAATCATCCTGGCCTTTTTCTTTCTTTGCATCTTTTAGCATCCTGTGTAGAGGTGATTGATTCAGCGTTAAATACGTGTAGAAACCACTTAAATGACCTTTCCCACGTGTATGAAATACTTTTTAATCATTTTATTTAAAAACCTTTTAAGTCCGTAAATGTTTGTGCGAAACTCATCAAATTTTTGCACTAGTGAAACCTCCTCATCTTTGTCCCTGTAAAATACACATTTTTTCAGATCTTTAGAATTATATAGTAAAAATACAATTTCTGTATGTCTTATAGAAATCAATATGTTTTTGCACTGACCACATCTCAATATGAAAATTGGCACTTAACAAGTCTTCAAACTCGCTGTACATAAGAAAACGTGAAGACAGCACAATAAATAAATTTAGCTGTAAAAATTGTCTTTATAGAAATGATATGGTGAGGTATGTTTTGTGTACTTACAGTTTAAATGTTTCTTCCCAGATGGGGTTAAGAGTTTGTTTCTTAATGTGCGTCTGTACGACCTGTCCCTTAGCTGAGTCCTTGACTACTGCCTTTTGAGGTTTTTGAGGAGATCTACCACCATAAGACTTCTTACCTTCATTTAAGATGGACAGCAGACAGTACGGATCACTAAATCCTGCAGACGTAGAGAGACGGTTAGATACATGTAGTCTGTATATTAGTCTTATTTTTATTTTTTAAAAGCTTAAAAAAGTCATGCATACACTTAAATAGAAACAGATAAACTCATACCGCTAATATCTTTTCCCAGAATCCCTTTGGCTTGCTTTACTGTAACCATCAGACAGTAGACTGGAGCCTTACCATGAAGAGATTCACATATTTAATTATAAAATAACAACATGAAGAATGTCCTAGTAGACATGACATGAATTCATTTTTTGCACAGCTCTTGATTGGTCAATTTTCTTACCAATGAGCACTGGACTTTCTCACTCAGGGTTTTATGCTCGTCCTCGGTCATGGAGAACGCCTGTGAAAAACTCAATATTTCAGATTAACTGAGACTGTGAATAAACCTTTAGTATTTGGGAAAGTGTGTGTTGGTTTACCTCTCTGATGTAATCTTGTAACTGCATGTCACTGTATTGTTCTTTTGAGTGTGATCTTCCTAACCGATGAGTGATTGTGTACAGAAGCTCTTTATACAGTGGCTTAAGCTGCAGAGACAATAATCTTCATTATTCTTTACAGCTCGTATAAAAATACTTCCCAAACACTTCCTCTGTTCATTCACTAATGTACCTCTTTCTCTTTATGTTTCCTCTCACTTTCCTCTGGGTCCTCATTGTCCATGAAACCCTTTAAGGTTGTAAAAATGCCAATTAATGAATAATTATAACTTTTTAAGGGATTAGCACGTGTGCAGGGATGTGTCATATAGATTTGGTACCTTTCTGTCTTTTTGTTTTCTGGTCATGGCCATCCTCCGTGCAGGTGACGACTGAGAGGAAAAGAACATTTCATTTAAATGAAAAAAGAAAAAAAAGAAAGAAAGAAAGAAAGAAAGAAGATCTCATACAGTACCTGTCTCTGTCGGATCTTATTGGACCCTGTATTTTCTGTGTGGGGCTATAAACAAAATAAAGTTGAATTATTAAAAATGTCCTTTACATTCTGTCAATCTATACATACAAATACTGTATTTTTCTTGTGTTAAAACTTAACCATTTATTCATTATTCATATCTTTATCCAACATTTTGCTGATGAAATGGAAGAAATGTAAAATGCTCTTGTGATCAGTTATCAAAAGTGCTCCACACGGAACACAGACATGCAAATACATTACGGTTCATCTGTCTATGTGGCATTTCCTTTATAGCTATAAGCAAACTTTGTCAAAGTGATCTACTGTCACAGATCCACTTTTTGGTCAGAATAAAGACAAAACCTTTCTGAAAAATTACTTTTATTTTAAAAATGTTTTAAAAAAGCTCAAAGTTGTGGATAAAGTAAAGCACATATGAAAACAACCCTGACCGATCGCTGGAACAGATTTGGATAGCTTGGATCATGTGATCCACGATGGCTGAAGATATTGTGAATAGCATAATTTTCTTATTGTGTGAGACACTATAATGTTGTATATAAGGATATTTATCACAAATATACAGTATACCATTTTTCTAAAATCAAAGGTTTTTGATTAAAATTTAAAAACCATTTTTATTCGCCTTGTACTTCTTTTGCTATTCATAATAGTTTAAATAGTCCTGTAGTGTTAAAAAAAACAAGTAGTATTAGAAAAAACAAGACACACTGCAATGGCTTGTCATGACATCTACCCTTATCTGATCTCACAGATTGGATGTGTACAGACAACAGATCAGATTTCTTTAAAACTTTACCATATTTCCAAACAAATGTGAGTGTAAATATATGATCAACTTCACTAACCTCTGTAGGGGGGAGCAGTAGGTTTTCCCCTTGTGTGGATGCCCCATCTTGGACTGGTACCATGTTTTGTCGCTCAGCCTGACATACACCTTCTATGTGAGATATAGTCCACGTTTAATTGATCAACACACACAATATCAGTATATGCTTTTCTTTTCTTTTGTATCAAACGTTTCTAAATGAATATCCGTGTTGAGTCTTTGCACAAGTCTTAAGAGCAGTTGTTCATGTAGGGTGCGGAAGTTGTCGTTTCCTGTTAAAGGTCGGACCTGCAACTTAACTGTTTTCTTCATACAGCAGAAGTTGTTACCACAGTTTTAGCCTGCCGTCTCCTGTCACTCTTCTGTCACTCCATCTTCCTTCCTTTTCTTACCACACACATCTCTGCTCCCCTCCAGCTTTATCTTTTTATCTGCGTTTCAATCGTCTTGGCTGGTTCTCTGGCCCATTTACATGGTAAACCCCTGATATAGCTAAAGTATATTAAACTAACTTTGCATTATGAAACACAGCTGGTCTTCGCAGTGCATTATGAGGTCTGATGCATATCAACAGATAACAGGCAATAATAAATGGATCACCAGTTATTTGCATTAGGACAGGAAAAAACCCTTTAACTGCAGAGCACAAATCCAATGCTTTTATGTGACTAAAGGCCACAAACTATCAAATCTATGGGAAATGATGCCATGTCTGACAAATTTGGATTAATTTACTTTAATGCGAGATTACCTAGACTGATTCTGGATTCAAACTTTAAATAAAATTCTCAATTCTTCAAAGCTTTTTTATTTACAACACCGGATTCAAAAATCCTCTGTATCCACAGACATAATTGCATCATTTTGTTTTGTTAAGCATAAGTTTGTATGTGATTGCAGAAGAAGCCATAAACCCTGCAACAAACATCAGTGTTTGGAAACTCTTAGCCAATATATTAGTCATGTTTTTCTTAATCTATGATTTCCTTGCAAATCACATTTAAAATGCGACAGTTTTCTTCCCCAAACTTACAGAATAAACTACAATCTAATTTCTTTTAGTTACGTTTTTAAAAAGTTTAGCATAATATCCTGTATTCCCGTCATCCATCGAAAAGTGAGACAACAGCGACATCTTGTGGTTATTTTAAAGAACGTCAGACAATTAAAGGATGGATGTGCATGACTCTCTGCAAATACAAAAAAGCACACGGATACATTAAAAACATGGGTTTTTTTTTTCCAGTTAAAAATTGGGCCATATTTATATTATTTCTGTCTTCCAATCCTGCATAAGTATGCTAGTAGTGCTGTGCTGTATTATATCTTATATATATATATATATTTCTGTTGCACATCATATTTAATGTGTTTATAGCTTTTTATGTGCTGTTTGAAACTATTCATTATCTTATTAATTCACTATTTTATCATTTGGAATTTTAAACAGGTTAGGTGTCGAGAATGAACTGCACGACGCTCTTTACGTCATTACGCATCATCGCGCCGCTGGTGTAGTGGTATCATGCAAGATTCCCATTCTTGCGACCCGGGTTCGATTCCCGGGCGGCGCATTAATTATTATCTATAATATAATATAAGACATTATTGTTGTTATTTATCATTCACCAGATATCAGACGACTCATTAACACACAGAATTAAAGATGAACGCTTTATAGTTTCCCATGAGCTTTGAGAAGTGCAACAAGCAAAGGATGACTCTAAAACAGCAACAATCTTCCCTATTCGTCATGTTTAATGCTGTCCTACATTTCATAAAATATAAAAACAAAAACAAATAATATACATATTATAACAGTATGTTATTATGTATCATACCAGTTATAATGCGTATAAATCTGCAGCGATCCATACTTCATCTCTGGCAACCCCATAAGGGGTCACGACCCCAAGGTTAGTGCCCTTTGAACTGTTGCTGCATTCATGACAACTCGGATGTAGAATTTTCCACCTAAAATTAGGACATGAAACGGTGTTTAAAGTCGGATATCCGACCTCTGAACTCTGAAGCAGATCCATCAACCCCGAACTTAGAGACTCGTCATTTGACGTCACGCCCAAGATGTTTCCAGTGACATTATCTGGTGTGAAAACGTAAAAACAAACGTATTATTTTCACTGCACAAAATGAAATGAAACACATGTTCTTTAGCAAGTCGTATTGCTAAATTTAAACAGTAACACCGTTTTGAAGTGTTATTTATTGGATCATATTGAATTCGGAAGTGGGAGATTTTGCTGTAACTTGTGGGATGCTCATCTCCCGTGTTTCTACCGTGACGCAATTTGTAACCACCAATTTCTTATACACACACCATCTTTAACAGCTTCAGTCGACGGATTTAAGGAAACCAGAAATCTTAAGTTAAAAATTAAAATGTCTTTATGTGTCTGTTTTCATTCACACAACTTTGATGCTTTGTAGCACTTCTGTGTCTAATGTTACTTTTACTTTAGATGAAATCTTTTGCAAAGTGAACAAACTTTAAATATCAGCTGCTTGTGTAGATGTTAAGCTTGATCACAAGGACGCGTTTGGTTTGTTGCCCGGCAACACAAGCGTCAAGTTTGGGAAGTTTCTAGGAAGGAGATCTCAGTAGATGAAGTCGATCCCTCGAGGTTTAAACGCTGCGTTTGCTCATCCCATAATCATTATGATGGCTGAAGTGAGCTGTTTAAATAGAGAATCGGGTGAATTAATAACAGAATGGTCATGTAAGAGAGAGAATAGTAAGTTCAACATTTGTGGATGCTGTCAGGCGTGTGTCCTCCATGACAAACTGCACAGATCGACCCAGTGGATGCAAAACACTGACAGAGCATCCCAGAAGAGATTCCTCACCGGCATCATGATGAGGTGCCAAAATCTTCAAGTCCTGGAAAGTCTTCAAAGAGTTTTGCAAGTTACATCAGGGAAAGATTTTACCTATACCAGGTCCAGACATCATTCAGGAAAACCCGAAGACATGAAGAACAGCACCTGGAGCGTGAAACTACACGACAGGGACGTGTTGGAAATCTGGGAATGGTTTAGGAACAGCCCAGAATGGACCAAGTCTACCTATCTGATGGGGATCTTGTCCTCGTGTGATACTCATCTTTTGCACATGTTAGGAAATCTGGTGCACATCCTGATGGCTTGGGAAAAACACCCATGCAGATTTCTTCGGTACAGCGATGCTGGTGAGAATGAAAACTCTACTGCCATTTAGTAACATTGCTACTGTATGCAACTTAACAAATAGTTGGATATTTTTCTTAATTAATAATTTAAGTCTCCGTGTGCCATCCAGCAAAAGACAGCAAATCTCTTAATAGTAACTGCAATGAAAATGACGACCGAGATTCTGAGTCTGATGACCCGGCCCTGACGGTCGTCCCCAGGTCATCCAAATCTCTGTCAGGGGTCAGCCGTCATAGAGATTTCATTCGAAGACTGCCAGTGTATATTGCCAAGAGGATTTTGGGTAAGTAAGCAGACATGCATGGAGCTAATGAATGTAAACACATAAGAACCGTTTGTACTCTATTGTTTTCATTCTTGTGAAATGGTTTAGAGATGTGTTGCTATAGTTTATTGCTTGTGGCCAAGCGGGTTACATTGATTGTAAAGATACTTATACCTCTAACTTACAATTGTATCTTCATGGAGATTTTGCATGTCATCACAAACATTTCAGCTTAAACATCAATTTAAAACAAAATTCTGTATATGTGAATCGTTGCTCTGTAATATTTGGAATGACACTTTTAGGACTTTTGGACAAATCATCTCTATACAGCTGCAGACGTGTGTCCAAACACTGGCAATACCTGTCAGAAGAGATCCTAACAGAGATGGAAGTAAAGAAAAGGGTTTGGAAACAGGCCATGATTCTGCAGGTAATAACAACTTGCAATACTGACTGTTAAATGTTAAAGTGTAAATGAACAATATTGTACATGTACATTCATTTCCGTGTTAATTTTGATTATATTTATAGATTTGCTTTTTGTTTTTTCCCTGTGGATCAAATCTGATGATTTGCATACCATAGGGTAACTCTACATCCAGGGTTAACCCCGTTTATGCCAAGGTCCGTGAAGTCCCAGTGCCAAATACAGAAGAGGAAAAGAAAACTGAGAATGGAGAAGATTTCTCCCAAAATAAGGTGGAACAAAAAATCTCTGTAAGCCACATAAACAATTAAATACAGTTTTGCAATGATTGATGAGTATTATTATAGAGTATTCATCATTGTTTTATTTAGTTACAGGACCGGGATTTTGATTCTGTCTACAAAGGCTTTAAAACTAAAACTATCCAAATGGAAGAAAGAAATGTGTACTGTGGAATGTATAACGTCCTCGTCCTGCTGGAAAGGTAGATGGCACATACTGTAAACATTTTATAAAGAAATAGA
This sequence comes from Beaufortia kweichowensis, assembly GCA_019155185.1. NCBI lineage: Eukaryota > Metazoa > Chordata > Actinopteri > Cypriniformes > Gastromyzontidae > Beaufortia > Beaufortia kweichowensis. The sequence goes on along the minus strand of CM032808.1, from coordinate 15,742,347 downwards.
TTTGATTAATGCTCTCGATCATGTTTTGCTCACATAGTGAAGATCTCAGCAGAGTAATGCATTACGCTGGGGGTCAGCTGGTGGTATTCGGCTCCAAGGACCGTACCGTCAGATTGCTGGATGTTACTTCACTAAAAGAGATTCATCCAGTGATTCAGGGTCACGCAGGCAGCATCAGAGCAGTTCTGCTTTGTGAAGAGAGAGATTTGGTCATCAGCTCAAGCTATGACCTCAGTATCAGGTCAGACATTAAAACAGATTAAGACCTCAGAGGTCAGTAAAGAATGGTGATGTTTATTTCTGGTTTTCTAGGTGTTGGAACCTGAAGACAGGCGTCTGCATGATGATCTTTCATGGACATTTTGGCACGGTAAACTGCCTGGATTTGTGTGGAGATAGACTGGTGTCTGGTGCCAAAGACTGCAGAGTAAAAGGTGACATTTTCATTAAAATAAGAGGAATTGTGTAAAAAGCTTCCATTTAAATTATGTTCACAATATCTAATTTATTACATTTGAAAAAATGCAAAGATGCAGTTCTCTAGTGATCTCAGACGTTCATGTTTGTTAACATTGATCATAGTGTGGAACCTGCTGACGGGGAAGTGTATTGACAGTCTGAAGTTTAAACATCCTAAACCAATCACGTGTGTGAAGATTGATGAAACCACGGTGACCAGCAGCTGTGCTGGAGGACTGATTAGGATGTGGAACATGGAGACTTCATCTCTCATAAGGGTGAGATCCTTCATGATCTTCTTCAGAGTCCAGACATTTGTTTTTACATTTGGAAGATGATTTTATCCAGAGTGCATTCAAGGTAAACATTTATCAATGCAACCGGCTACAGGAATATTTTATTTAGCTTATTTGTCTATAATTGAGGGCATTTCAGCCTCAAAAATTTAATTTAATACTAAATATTTTAACGCTAGGTTTTCTTCTTATTTCAGCAAATCAATGGCCACCAGGGGGCGGTGTTGTGTCTGTGCCTCGACCAGTGGCACATCCTGTCTGGAGGTTCAGATGGGACGGTTAAAGCATGGAGTACCAGCTGTAGCTTCAACAAGTGTCTGAAGACCTTCCGGCATCCAAAGTGAGCACAGCACATTTGAAGCAGCGTCGTCTATTAGTTTTGACGCCAGATTTTGCATAACTTCCAATTGCACAGTTGAGTGATTCCCTAAATGATCCACTCTCATGCCTGTCCTCCATTTTAATCTGCAGAGAAGTGTTGACAATGTCGTTCCTGTTCCTGCGGGTAATTACCGGCTGCATGGACGGAAAGATCCGGATCTTTAACTTTCTAAATGGGGACTGTCTGAGAGTCATCAAGACGAATATGCAGCAGAGCCCTGTCCTTTCTTTGCACACACATCACAACATGTACGTTTATTCACAGTCTATACACTGTGTCAAGCAAAATATCACACAAACAAATGAGATTTGATGCATGTCTCCTGTAATGTTCTCAGTGTAATGGTGAACACCAGAGGAACTGTTCTGATGCTGCAGTTCGCTGAGGTTCAATGGGACTATTCTGCTTCAGCCATGAAGGATTTTTTTAGCCAGTCTTACACCTCTGATAGTGGACTTCAAAGCGCCGAGCAGATGACTCGAGACAGCTCATCTTGCCCAAAAAGACTCTCGGCACCTTTTCTGCAGCGTGCACAAGGTATTCTGTAAGAAAAAATGATGATGATGCAGAAGATCTTTCAGTGAAGAAGTAGTTTATTGAAGTGTTGCAGTAACAACGTACGTGATGCACTTTGGGTTCAATGGAGTCAGAATGAACCCCGAACATCCTAAGATCAAACCTTTTATACAACTACATTGTACTACCCTTAATGTAAATGAAGTTGCTCCTATCGTAACATCCGTCATCTGTATGTTAATGAAGTTCTGACATCCTATTGTCTGAGATGGTTCTCTGTGTCCCACACCCATTCCCATTTTACAATTGGAGGCCATTTGCTCAGGATGTGATCATCCCAAATGGTCTAGATCTAACAACATAACTGTTGACTCTCTTCATCTCTATGATAATTAAGCCATTTAGGGAAATGAACATGATCAAACATATATTATGGAGTGGAATCTGGGTCGGGTCAGACTATAGATTCTTACACTTCACATGTTTGAGTATTTTATTTGTTTAATATTAAATCATTTCATTTATTACTCACTGTTGTTGTGATTTGATTTTGTTTTAATATTTTGTCAAAATGGCATGTTGAAGCAAAAAATAAAGGTGATGTGGGAGACATCCAACAAACCTTCAGATATTTTTGTGCCTTCAGATGCTCATCAGCAGTCCACAAGCGCGGCAACATGGAGTAAACTCCAGGCTTATCGACGCAGGAGGGCATTCTTCAACAAACAGTCGGAGTTTCTTACTAAGCCCAGATCTGGTCTCTCAGCAGACAGGCCGGTCAGTGGATGGACTAAAGATCTTCAAAGGAAAGTCAACCACACACCAGCAGCTTGGAGTGCCGGCACCAGTTTAGGTAAGAAAGCAGCTTGGGGCATTGAGATTTTTCAATTAAAAATAACTAACTCTTAATATGTTCCTGTGAGTATTTCTCTATGTGGTTAGATGTGTTATGGTTTTTGGAGTTTATACCAAAACTCCCCAGTATATATGACCACTAATAAAGATGCTAAAAATGCTTTTTAATGTGTTTATAATTTAAATAAAAGGAGAATTTAAAATGTATAATGAATTTCAAAATCTTGTAATGTCTGTAATTTGTTTAACTTGTTTGCCTGTAATGATAATATGTACTCAAGCTGACATCAAGTTTGTGATCTGATGATCTGTGTTATCACAGCATCCATTGAGAACTTTTAAAGAGCATTTTGTGTGCTGCATTAAAAGCAATTGCTGTTAAAATCTTGATAATAAAATGTATTACTTTTGTTTTAACCTGATAACTGTCAGTGTACATACCGGAACTAGAATGTTTTTAATTTGAGAAATTTATTTTTCTTTAATCTTCATTTTTTATTGAAGGTGTTTACATACATTTTTTTAGTTTATATTCATTATAAAAATTTGTCAGATTGTATAGATTAGACTTCAAGTATGTTGGGAAAGTACATTGGGAAATACGTGTTTCACCTGTGGAATGGTGACAGGCAACAGGTTAAACTTCTTCAAATTCAATACATTTCCATCTCAGACTTTTTGACCCCACAGTTTTGAAACATTTTAAACAGTTTTAATGTTTGTGCATAACATTTTATGATGCCTTTTCATTCAAAGATAAGAAGACTTATGACACCAACGACATGCTACTCAGGCAGAGTGAGAAAGCATTGAGAGACAGGGTGAGAAAGAGAGGCCCTCATCATCCAGTGACCCTTGACCTCGCTATACTAAGAGCCAACAGCTCCCAGCAGAGCCAGTTCAGGGATCTCGCCAGGTTCAATATGGAGCTGAACGCCAGAGTACGAGATGCCTGGGTCCAGATTTACCCAAAGGAACTGCCACCTCGACGTCTCACAAACCACCCAATGAAACCACCTTCACAAAATCTGACAATATTGGTGCCCTGTCCACCACCCAGATCCATGTGAAGCTCAACCCTCAACAGTTCCTAAAATCCAGACAAACCTCCTTCTCCTCCCAGCTGGAGACAGAAAGCACCAAAAGATCTCCACCAAAACACTCTCTCCCATTGAAAATGGCCAGTTCAGGTATAAACACAATTGCCCCACTGAACACAACTTCCCAGGAAGATGGCAAGTCTCCAGAGCGGTTGTTTATGAGGCGAACTACTACGGCCCCAGTGCTACGTAGATGCGATCAAAACCCGTTTGGAGAGCACAAGGTTTTCCAGCTGAGAACAGACACACAGTTAAAGGCATTTATTCAGGAGCAGACCAGACAACAGCGGATTCATACACATGACGGGGGTGATCAGGGTAAAACTGTTTCAACATCTTTTTAAAAAGTGGATTAGATCTGTGCACCCTATTAGGAGATGGTTTGAAGAGACGACACACGAGCGTAATGTATTGAACTGTTACATCTGTAAGAAATAACTGATTTGTACTTTTGATGACATATTTGATAATGTATGATATACTGTAAGAATTATTATGTCGAGATCTTGTAAATGGGTTGGCTAATATGTCTAATAATAATAATCATTCACATTTATTTTATTTTATGTAATTATTACTTCTTCATTACAGCATTATTTGTAACAGATATGTTTAGAAGGTTTAAGAACACTAGGGGGCAGCAGAGGACAATCCACGATTATATAGATTGTATAGTCCAGCAGACCATCATAACCTTCATGATTATATTCATCTCAGGGGAACTGAATGTTTCTGGTTTTGATATATACAGTATGTCTGCTAGAGAAAATATTTATAAACAGTGAATGTGTTTAAAATTAGGAGTGTCTGACTCTTTAGACTTTATCAACACACACCACATATTGTGCTGAGTTTGGGAAAATGAAATCAAAAATTTCGATTATTAGATTTTTGCTTGAGTAGTTTATAGTTGATATACATTTCTCTTTAAACAATGAGGTTTTGCTCATGAGGTTTCTATGAAGGTAAAAGAATAATTGAATTTACAGTAGTCCTGTTTACAGTAGCCCTTCTACATCATATGTTTTAGATTAAAGAAAATAAATAGTCACGTTCATGACTTTTCATCACCACAGGTCACTAAAAGTATAGATGTAAAATAATAAAATTTTTAGATGACACAATTTTTAGCTTTTTATCCTCTAAGAAATCGATTTGGCAGACTCCAAAGCAATATACAATGCATTTATGTTCAACATTTTACCAGTAAATGTTTCACAGAAATGAATCCCCCAACCTTTGCACTGCTAACTCACTGCTTTACCAATTGAGCTACAGAAAAAATGACTTCATTAGTAATCTGTTTATTGGATGATTTAAACCGTTTGCCATCTTTCCTGCCATCAGATTGTTTGGACGATGCTTTCATATTCCTGAAAATCATTGGTTGCTTTGGCTGTTTCGGTGTTGTAATACTCCAACATGGATTCAAGGTCAGTTTTCTGGAAGGTGAATGTGTAGCGTGAGCGATTCAAATGAAAACAGAAAACATGACTTACAGCAAAAAGGAAACTGTATTTTCTGCTAGAACTTCAATCCATCATGCATGAAAAATAAGATTTGGATACTTTAGGATATGAGATACTTGCTGGCATTTTTCTTTTCTTTGGCTCATTCAAAACAAATGTGTTTATGTAATATCAGACTTCAATGTGATTTTTTGAGAAACTAGATACTAAGTGCATTTGAGATGCTTTCATGGCACTTGCTTCCTGACCAGCAGCTGTCGGTGGTTCATCCTGGAGAGATCGCTCTACCTGCCACCTGCTTTCCACCGCTGCCCTCCAGGCGTTAGTGACGGGTGTGTAAAGGTTTGTCCGGTCAACAGCTGTGTGATTGAGGAAGCAACGACAAGAGAAAGTCAGGGGTGGGCGGCGGTAAGAGCGATCACCCTTCACCCCTGAGGTCCACTTTCTCAGGAGCACTCTTGTGCTAATTTGATTTAATCTGCAGAAAATTGGGCTTCACGGTATTCCTCTTTTCTCTCTGTCTACTGACTGTGAATGGCCACCAGCAGCTAAAGCCTTCTCAGCGGACGCCAAAATCCCAGCATTGTTCCCCCAGGTAGCGGTCTTCTTGTGCGGGGTCACTGACTCTATGGTAAGATAACAAGTATGACATCAAAACAAAGGTGAACAACGGACAGCCTTCATGCAGGAGTGGCCACAAGCCTCCTGTTCCTCTCCAGGATCTGCGAGCGATGGGGGTTTGGAGTCTGTTCATATGGTTGGATGCAGGCACAGAAGGAGTTTCCAGAAAGTCTCTGCTTTCCATCAAACAGCTCAGATGTGAGTCACAAAGCTGAACAATGAGGCGGAATCGATGCATATGAATGACCAGAAGGCCTTGTGTTCTCCATTTGACTGGAAACATGAGGGACTTACCCACGACGGGCTGTCAAATCACATTTTGCCCACTGTGATGCAGAGATGGAGGTGGCAGATGAAAGCACATGGCAGGATATTGCTCAGTCGTATTTTAACTTCTAAACCACAGTTTATTTGTTTGGCTTGCTGACATTTAACAGAACTGTCTTCGGGCAGTAAGCGAATGGCAGTATACAGAGGAACTATATTCATTTTGACCTCATTTTTGAAATAAAGCTAAGCTTTGAAACTAAAAATGCTGCAGATGAATGGTTGTGTTTGAGTTTCCACATTATACCAGTCGAATGTTTCTCATGATCTTAAAAACTTTTATTCTGAAGGTGTGTATTTCAATGTTTGAAATTACTTTTGTAGACAAAATATAAGTGTGCCAACATATTCATTTCTTTTATAAGAAAACTAAAGTTTAATTAAAAAATAGTTTTGAAATGGATTACTTGGAGCAAATAATGAATAAAGAGTCAACATAGATAGAAATTTCAAATCTTCTCAGATTGAGATCTTAAGAAGTCGGATGATAAAATGTCAAGAGTATGATTTTACTAATTCTACACAAAGAATGACTACTTTTAAAGATGATCAAATATAATATAGTGTTTATTTATTTTAATTGTTTTTTCACAACATAATTTCCAGTTACAATTGTGTTATTTGTTTGAACACACATACTCATAAATTATATAAAGCTTAAATGTACTGTACATTACTTATAAAGAAAAATATAAAGATCATATCAGCCAATATTAAAGATTAATTTAATATACAGAATATATGCTTTTGTGTGTCCACCAAAAAGATTGACATGTAATTTATTTGAAATGTTTGAAATTCAGACTGCAGTCCAGCATCCATTCTTCATCCAAAAGTGGTTGTGTCATAACATCAAGCCATGCTGTCAGAACAAAACAATGTGTATTATTGCAAGAATATGTGTAATTCCTGACCAGAATGTGATGTAAAAAGCAACCCAGTGGAAACAGATGGTTTGCCTTTTCTTTGTCATGCTTTTCTTCATTTCCAGGAGAGAAGCTGAATCTAAATATCCAGTTGCTCAAGTAAACATGTCAGTCATCAGATAGAAATTGAATGGGATTGTGATGTTTATTTGATAATGACAACAGCTTTTCTGTTCTTTATCATAAGGATGACACATTTTAAGTGGCTGGTTTGCTGTACATGGACAAGAACTCTTTGCACAATACATTATGGGATTGACTTCTTCAACAGCATCTCAGAATTTGGCTGAAATAAGGTAAGAACCTTAACAACTCATTAGGATCTTAAAGTAGATGACTTTTTCCTTTCAGGAACACAGATAGATACCAATTAGCAGTCTGATGAATGTGCGTTGGGCTCATTTGTGATCTCAGGTGTTTCAGGTTAATCTGAAGTCTTAAAAAGCCATTGGTTTGAGTCGCTGGAGGTTACAGCCGTTTGAGGTTGTAACACACATGAATGGTGCTTATGTCTGAAAGAGCAAAAATAGAAATGTTAGTTAAAAATGCCAGGGAAATGATTCAAAGATAGTGAGACTTAACAAGCATGGTTTAAATACAGAGGTGGAGGGGAGGAACAGCAGATCAAGAGACAATTTTAAGGAGTTTATTGATGCTCAGTTGAAAACCAAGAAAAGGCAATAGAAAATTGACTCATATCTGTTTGTGAAGACAATATAAAGTCCAATATAAGACTAGATAGTGAAGTTTGAGGACAAACTTTGTTGGCTTGAGAAAGCCGAGATTAACCAACAGTGATGAAAATGAATGACACAATGAATGAAAATATAACATACAAGGAAGAATAAGAAAATGTAAAACATGAAACGGATGTAAAAAGAAAGTGAAATGGGCCATCCCATGCAATGACGTGAACAGTTTTTCCTAAAGGTTTTCATCATACTGATGTCAATATTTGGTGGTTTAAATACTCGTGTGAGGTCTCTCTCAAAGTTTTTAAAGAATTTTGTTTTAATTTTAAAGCAGTCAGGGAAGTGTCGTTTTGAGAATTATCACATCCATAACAGTCCTCATGCAAATTTAAAATAAAATAACTAGAAGAGTAATAGAAGACACATGTCATCCTGTTGTCAGGTTTGCTTTTATGAAATGCAGATCCTAAGTATGTCAGTAGGTGGCGCCCTTGATTCACACATGACCTGTTTTAGCTCCTGATGACTTACTGCACATGATTTAACAGTGTCGTGCAACAGCATGTCATTATTTCCACATAAATACAGTGTTTTACTGTGTCAGGCCTCTGTCAATTCAGCAGCCCTAATAATCTGCCTGACATTTATTCTGAATCCTGGCTTCCTCACAAACACAAACATGCCAAACCTTTTTGTCTTTAGTTTCTCATCTGCTGTTGATTTTGTTCAATCTTTTCTTTGGCCGTGTTTAAATTGCACATAAAAAAGTTTTGGGTTGCCAGTTAATAAATCGTTGATAAAGTGCATTCCTGGCATGTTATACAATGCAGTCACAGTGTGTGTGTTTATGTGTGTGTGAATATATTTAAATAATGTATAAATTAAAAATAAATAAACACATTTGGATGACCTTTGAGGGCAACGGCAAATAAAGACAAGATGTTTGTTGCAATACAAACAAGGACTCTATTCAAGTAAAAATACGGTATTATTGGTCTTATTCTCACAGGAGGGGTGTTGGAGTTCTCAGTTGTGGTCAGTCAGTGACCCAGACATGCACAGTCGACAGTGATGATTGTCACAACTCAACTGTTTTCAAAAACATAAATGGGGAGACATGAAAGTCAAAGGTGAACTGTGTGAAACTTCCTGATTGGAGGGGGATGTGGAGGGAGGCAACGCTAAACAAGCAGTCAATTCACACAGAAATCATTTCTGGAATCATTATTGGGTTTTTCCAACTTTAACACTAAACTAAATTGAAAGACCGCATAATATGACCACATCCCACCTGTCCTTAAAGGAACCGGTCATGCAAAAATAATGTTTGCATCTCTTTTTATATAATAGCTAAAATAAAATAAAATATAAAACTAAAATAGTCATAAGCTTGAAATAAGTTATTATTCGCCTAAACCTTTAAATGTTTTGAAATCTTATTCCCGTCTGCATTCAGATTCAGAAAGGTTTGACAGCAATTTGCATTTATTTCTCGAGGAGCCCGTAGCACTCAGTGAAGTGGCTGATAATTAACTTATAAATATGTATAATGTATTGCATACAAAGCCAATTCTCTACTATCTTCTTTCCACAAAAAAAAGAAACAAAACAGTAGAATCCTCTGACTACTAGAGCTGTAATTGTAAGCGGTGGTAATTGGTGGGATTAGTCCACTAACGGACACAAAGCGGTCACTGAAGGGTTAATGATGAGTGTTATCAGTGATGACATCAGAACTTTATCCTGCTTTAACAAGCAATTAGCCATTACAACATGCCTATCAGAGATGTTTCTCCTGATTGCTCCTTACAAACAGCTCAGAGACAGTCGGTCCTGACGAGTTTTGGAAAGACTTTAGTCTTAAGTATACAAGACCTCCTTTATATTTGTCATTATAAACTGACCACATTACGGTCCAGAGTATATGATTGGGCTTTGTTTAATCATTTAATCACCGTCTGTATTTGATCAAATTGCAGGTTACTTTATGTACTCATTTATACACAGATTGATGTCAAAATTATGTCAAATGATGATGTTTTCTACATAATCGTACCTGACAGCTTTAATAAATCATTACAAGCTTATTTTAAGATTTAGATTTAGATAAGATTTAGATTTAGATAAGATTAAGATTTTGATGTACTTGCTCATTAACTGATTTTTGTTTATTTTTAACAAAAAATAAAATAAAATATATCAGCTGCTACAAACCTGCAATCTATCCCCTAAAATGCAATCAATATCGAACACAAACTCATAGATTAATATTTCATTATTGTTTCATATAAACACCAGGTGAAACTTTCCCACACTGTATTATTGTGTCGATTACACGTCTTCTCATTACTCAAATGTTTCACGGATCAGAAGATCAATTACATTTAGGTTATTAATGTGCTGCGTGGATCTAGTAAGTCATTGATGAATGAATTCACCGATTCATTTAAATGTCAGTTTACGTGTCGTTCATTGTTCAGAAACATTACCTTGTACATGACAAAGTGACACTGTTTAATGTTAATCACAACTTCAATGACTCTCCACACAGGGGCTCATTGTTCTCTTCGACTGACTTCACTATTCACGGCCCTGTTCACATAAACACTAAATGTGTTACGTCAAAAACACTATGAGAATGACTGGATTTGTGTTTTAAATTAGCTCAGAAAAAGAGCTCTATTGTTGATTGTTGCAAAGCAAGAAACAACCCATACATGAGAACCAGATGTTCAGATATCTGTTTTGTGATCACCTTCACCAATCTAAGTGAAAGACTTTAAGGTGTGAGTTCAAACGGGTACTAAAATAAGGGTGCTGTCTATTATTAATCACCATTTAAAGGTTTTAACAGCAATGCCATAGAAGAATCATTTTCGGTTCCTCAAAGAACCTTTCAGAAAAAAGAAATCTTTTTACAGTCTAAAGAACCATTTGCATAGCATTGGATGTTAAACTTTATACAACCTTATAGCCAAAAATAGCTAGTAGCTCAATTGGAAGCTATAATATTAGAAACACCAAGATGCGTTTTTTAAAAGATAAATCGTATACATTAAATGCACTGTAAATCATTACCAAACAATAACATAACTGTAAAAATGTAAAACATTAAATCAATAAACATAGATTTGAAGGTAAAACAGACATTTAGACTAGAGACAAATATTTTTATGGCCAAAACAATCACATGACAATTTGTAACTATTTAACAGGGTGACAAATTCATAATTATTAATAAGAACTCAGACACACTGTAGTTTGATCTTCTTTTTTGCCAGTAATGGTTAAGTTTAGGGGTGGGGCTTCATCTAATATTAAACATTATTATATTCACATTGTATGAATTCAGACAAATTAGCTAGTAAAATAATTACATATTCCTGTATTTGTCTCCTAATATTTGCCGCTTTGGATAAAAGCGTCAGCTAAATACCTAAATGTAAATGTAAATTCCTGTGAAATCAGGCTGTTGTGGTTTATGCAAGAACTGACCTTTGAAAAACGATAAATAAAAGTAAATTTAATACATTTATTTACTCATTTATTAACTGTAATTGCAAATTGTGATGATCTTTGTGTAATGTTGTAAAAACTTTTACTGCTATTAAAATACCATAGGAGGATTTTTACTTCAGCAGCTTTACCGCTCACCCTAAATCCTTTAGTTTTGTGGCTTTAATTATCCCAAAACCACTTAACAAATAATGTCTTGGTAATTTAGAAAATCCCCTGCCTATGTGTCTAAAACCATAGGTAATTTAAAATGAGTTGGCGTTCACATTATGGATACTAGAAACATGTAATTACTAACATTGAGGGTAAACCCTTCACAGCTGTAAGAGAGTCGTATTTTCCCAGCACTAGATGCTGGACGGCCCAGTAAAGCCCAGTTCTGTTCGCTCTGACCCCGAGTTGACAGTGACGCACGGCATGATGGGTATCGTGCTTGTCATCTTCCCACTCACAAACACACACGCATCAACAGACACACTCACCGGTCAGCTGTTAAAACATTAGAAACGATGCCCGTAATTGTTTCCGTGTGGAGCTGGTAGTCTTAGGTGCCAAGCGGGTGAGTCAGGACCTGCGGTAAGTGGCACAGCTTTCTCTGACTACTGAAATTCCTCTGTGCTGTGGTTTTCCCAACCTTTACTCCGTAATAATCCCCTGCATTCGTCAGGTGGTTCCAATTCATTCCCAGTGATGTGAAATGGACACCTCCACTGGGAAAGGTGGAAACGGGCTCTTCTCTGAGCTGTGAGGAACACCTACTGAAATGCTGGAAAATTCTTAAATGGTGACTACATGAAACACATTGAAACATTTTGTGGCAGCTGTGTGAAGTATGTAAACAGTCCATATTGTACAAACGTAACGATGTAGGATTTGTGGATGACAGAGGAGCTTTTTGGATGAACGCTAGATTTCATTGAGGAATGTCAACTTGATAGTAAAGCTTGTGTACATTGTGTACAATTGTGGGGTTGAACAGTTGGATCTATATTGAGTATTATAGAAACTGTACATCATTCACAGTGTTGTTTAAACATGTATGCTGGTATTACTTTTCCAAAAAAATATCAAATATCAATATCAGGCATTTGACGGATGAATTTATCCAAATCGACTTACAGTACAATATACTATACATTTTTCATATTTAATTATATATATATATATAATTTATATAATCGTTATGCTGCTACAGTTTAACAAAATTAATTGAACACATTTTCTTTATTCTTAAAAATAAAGGTTCTTAAAAAATTTTGGCTGTATGATTCCATAAAGAACCGTTAACATCTGCAGAACCTTTCTGTTTCACAAAAGGTACTTTGTATTTGAAAAATATAGTCTTTAGACTATAAACGGTAAGAAACAAATTGTTCTTTTAAGAACCCATGACTGGAAGGGTGAAGCCAAAAATGACGGCATCGCTGTGAAGAACCTTTTGAAGCATTTTTAAGAGTTTTCCTACAATCAGCTACTTATAATTAGCTGTAAACATTGACTATTATGTTCTTAGCGTAAATCAAGGATCTGGTTTTGGTTTGATGTTTTGAACGTTCCATTCTTGTGAGCCAGAAAACTCGTCTTCATTTCTGGTAAATGAAATCTGTAAACGAAGAGGAACGATGATATTTCTACACACAACAACAATTAGCATTTGTTAATTTGACCACACGATAGATGTGGCTGTAAATGTGTTTGACCAACTCATTCTTCAGACATTCTATAAAATGAGCTCGTCCACTTTGTTTTGACCATCTTAAGGCTCAGCTGCCTCTCATGTGGCCCAAAGTCCATTCTGCAGTCTGTACGTGTATATCTATGGCAGTGCTTTCAGTCCTTTGGGTGTTTTTAATGGAGTCTGTGGAATGGTAATGAATGTAGAATGCTTTGATTTTTTTTCCTAATGCTAACTAAACAGAAAAGAGTTCGGTGGCTTCGTTGATCCCTTTATTTCGTAATACTGTGTAACAGGAAAATGAAATCAGTCTATGGTCATCTGAAAGGTTTTATTTGTGCGTCTAAGATGTCTCCATCACACCCTTAATATACTCTTGCAGTTTTCTCTCACTCCCTCGACCACATCTTCTCATTTCTCTTTTAATCTCATGTTTGGAGAAGGAGGTTGAATCAGAAACAGACTAATGTGACACATTCAAAGAACTTTCTGAACATCACAGGGAGTTTTTGAGGACCTCACAATGCTCTTTTTATAGAAATCATCTTAAACCTATAGTATAATTTCTGTTATATTCTTCATTTATATGCGACCAGCCTTACTTAAGGCCAAACGTAAGAACAATAACAGATTGTATTGGATGAAGACTTGGATTAAGACGTCTATAGACATCTATCCTGCTTGCAACAGAGATTTCTGCAGCTGTGAAAATTATACAAAACATCTGGCTTTCACACCTAGCTTCATGTGTTTTATAAAACGGATGTTTCCGGCTATAAAATCTGATTGGATGAAGTATGTTTTAAGCTGATGTAAAGCGTTGATAAATGCACACCTGTGACTGCATATCCTATATCTATTGCTTGGAAACTGTTTTCGTAAAAATATATTTTATATTGTAAATGAATGTTGTATAAACTATTTATTTTTTGATCAATAAAACCTATTGTTTCAGGAAAAAATGTATCTCTAAACTAATATACAAACTTCCTCACTTTCATTGAAACATTCTCAGCTGGACACACAGATTGTGTTTCACCTCCTTGATGCTTTTAAAAGCCTGTTCACAGATTCATATCTGTTTTAATATTGTTTATCTTGGTTTAAAGAGAAAAGTGGGCAAAACCTTCCCAAGACCCACAAATCACTGGTGACTTTTTCTCACTTTTCTTCGCTCTCAGCAAATGTTTTCACGGCTGCGTCCGTTTGGCTGTCAGTTTGTTCTGAGGTGCTGGTTTTATTGGTTTCTCCCTGACTGCCTGTAATAATACTAATGAAACATATTTCAGTGTTTCAACATCTGTTAACAGCTGCACAGAAATTAATTAGGAGAGAGTTTAACACTAGATATAATAAAACTATATTACCGCTTACCTTCTTCTCGTATAAACAGCATCGTTTGGAGTGTTTATGACGCCACAATTGTACAAGATTGAGACATAATTGATCCCTCAGCATCTTGGTTGCTGGCAGGACGGCATGTAACCAGTTTTAACCAAACACGGTTTGACATTTAGATCATGACTGTCTAATTAACTCGGATGATGTTTTACAACCTTTTTAGTGTTATGAACCCCTACGGCAACATTAGTAAAGTACATCAACAACACCAATCATTAACATAAAAGACTATTATTACAATGATTCACTTTGTAAAATGGAAAATATTATTAAATGCAGATTGTTTTTATTGTGTTTGTTGTTTTAAATAACGCAAATTATTCACTTTTTATTTTAAACGTCAGATTTTGTTGTTATACTGTACAGGTTTAAAATCACTCCAAGTGCCCTTGAAACCCGTCTAGTACACCCATCGTCTACACACACACAGCCCCGGTTGGGAATCACTTAACTTGGGCCAAATGTGGTGCTGATGCAAAGTAAAGTGACAGGCTGAAAAATATCAGTTGCAGTCCGCTGACTAGCACGGTAATGGGGCTCCGCTCCCCGATCTTGACAGTTCCGCTAAGGGCCGTATGCGGTTGAAGCTGGAGAAAATGTGCCTGAATGCAGTAACCTGATCTGATTCGATAAGTCTGATCTGTCAGACTTCCACAAGTGTCGGGGTTTGGGCGCTGATTGCCACAGTGTTGAGCTTTGATGTGGAGAAGTCAGAAATGATCTTTGCAAATCCACGTCTGCTACAAATCCATTTCTGCCCTGACAATGTATCCTCATATCAGTGGAGGTCATCCAAGCAAGTGGAAAGTGCTCATGGAGAGCGGACCGTCTCGGGATTTGTGCGTATTTAAGGACGGGCTTGATGGTCTGATTGGTGTGGTTGAAATGCAAGTGTTTTTGAAGTAGTGAGAGTTATTAAATAACAACTCTAAATGGTTTCCAAGATAAAAATATAAAGCTCTTTTAAACCTGTACTGACTTGAGATGTATAGTTTTCACCCTTATCTTAAAAAATACATCAGTATACAGTATATTTATTTATTTTTGCCATTGGAATACAAAGTTGAAGAATGATGTCATAAATATGTTAATTGTATCAGACAAGGCCAGTTCAGATTATATTCCAAATTTATCCTAAATAGTTGCAAAAAAATGTAAACAAATTTACTCATAATCTTTAAATCTTACATCTGTTTCAAGAAGTCAGATTGTTTTTGAAGGACACAAACCTCAACCTATTTCTGGTGCGTTAAGAGTCTGTAGAATTGATTATATATTTCAGTTCTGGATAATAGTTTTAAATAAATCAATTACCCAAATTCTAAGTTAAAGAATCTTCACTTTAAACTAAACTATGTAGAGAACCTTAATAAATGAAAAACTGATTGAAAAGCAAAAACACAAGACCTACACCAGAAAGTTTACAGTACATAAGACAAGCAAAATCATACATAATAATCATAAGACATATTAAATAAGCAATATCAAATATTTAAACTACATTTTTACCTTTTCCTTTCTTTTTATAATTTTTACTTTTAAGTTTTTAATTTTATTATAGTAGAATATAATAGCATTTATTTTACATTTCTTCCTAAATTTCTGATCAAGCAATATCTACTTTACATAACCATAATGTTGTAAAACCATAAGTTGTCAAACCCTAATGATATCATCGCTTGTTTTATGATGGTTTTTTGTAGCAAACATTTACCACACCATCAAGTAAAAAAAAGAAAGTATCCCAATGTGAGGGAGAGAACTACAGGGGGACAGTGTTGTAAATGGTTTCAGCAAATGGTTATGGGTTCTTGCAAATGTCCCATTAGGTGGGAACGTTTAAGCGCTGGTGGCTGCAGTATGACGCACATAACCCACAGCTCAAGCGGGTTAAGTTAGTACATTTGTAGATGCATCATAAAAAACACATCCTGTTAATGTGCCTTAGATCCTGTGCCAGCGCTCTGTAACTCCACACCGCTGACTGTTAGATTACTGCTTCATATTTGAGCTTTTTATACCGACAAGTGATGGACTGAATTATTTCAGCAGCTAAGATTTTAAACCGGTGCAGAGAGTAAAACAACTCTACAAAATATTATATATATATATATATATATATATATATATATTTATTATATATAATAAAAAAAATTATTAAACTGTTTAAAACTTTGTTTTTAATGTAATTTAAAAATGTAATTGATTAGCACAGAATATCACAGCTTTGCACGTTTCTCTGAATTAAATTAATTTAATTTTGCTCATTAAAGAAATATTTAAGTAACCCTTGAAAGACAGAAGATAAAAGAAAGAGGCGCTGGGTTCATAATGACCTTACCAATGCCAAAACAAACCATTCAAGCTTATCGCTTCGATCAAACACACTAATGAAATCTATACATCATAATCAAATCAAAAAAATATTAGAAGTACACAGTCATAGACATAGAGGAGTCCTGACCATAAAGACAACAATATCATTTATTACTTTCTTTGTACAGCCAGTAAAAGCAAAGAGGGGTCGACCGCTTAGACGTAACGCAACTGCCAACAGCCTGTGCAATTAAAACATTACAGTAAAAACTGCCCGCAAATGTTTTAGGAAAACTAATTGAATGTTTGACTACTAAAACCTCTTGAGCAGTAACAAATCCCCGATTCCTCTGCGTACAGTGAGAGGAGTGTGTAATCTTACTGAAACCTCAGCTGCTGTTTTGAGACTCCAGGGAAATGTAATGTTTTATAAACAAGGTGGAAACCGAAAACCAACTGAGAATAATCTCCATGGCTAATCAGCTCAAACCTGCCTGACATATTCAGGTCTGGTATTTAGAAACGTAGTTTCAAACGGCCAGACCTTTCCATGTCTGGCTTCAACCTCGTTCTGTACTTTTGTGATATATCGGAGTGTGATGGGCGAGCTGAAAATAGCTCCAAAGCAGACAAATAAAATAAGGAGATATGCCTGATATAAGATCCGCTTTCATTCTGTCTGCCTGTATTAAATCTGTCAACATCAAGGGCAGGCGGTGAACGTTAAATGTGAACCCTCTCCCGGTTCTTCTCAGATGATTGTGTCGTGTCAGTGGATCCTAAATAATGATCTTTTCCAGTAAGAGAGCTGGTTGTTTTTAAAGAGAAAATGCTGTTTGAATGAATCCAAAACCTTGAAGTCTTTCAAATAGCCACACTCCCACATGCGAGCGGCGGATGCGATTGGCTCATCTGTCTAGAAAAAAATCATACCGCTAGAGATGTGAGTCAATAAAGTTGAAATGATGACTTTAATGCTCCATATTCATGTCCAAGCAGTTCTTGGCAAATTTTACTGAATGTTTTCACACAAGAACACTTATGCTTCACACAAAACTACTATACTGTTTTAGTATAATAAGTCTCTCCTATAACCATGCTTGTTTTTCTTGGTCGGGAGAGTAAAACATCTCTGCATACCTTTTAAAACCCACTTATCTCCTACAGAAACAACAACATACCATGAGTTTGTGGTTAGCGTGCCCTTTTACAAACTCTGTTTATGCCTCATGTGTGTCAAAGTGTCCTGCCACGATTACTTCCTCTCATCTCTGCTGACTTTAGCTGGAGATCTTCATTTATTTGTTCAGCTTTTGGGAAAGAATTGTAGTGCCGGCCAATATATCCTCCATCCGTTCCACAATCAACACGGCAGACGGTTCATAGACGTTCACCTGCGGAGAGCCAATGCAGACGCTCATCATTACAGTTTTATTTAGATGTTTCACAGACAGAAAAAAGACGCTCTGTGTAAATGAAAATAAAGAGTCTTGCAGAGGATTTATAAATTATGATGTGATTTAAAATTATAGTTTTAAAGAGAAAGTCACTTCCCTGTAAACATCAGACAGGTTTTGTTAGTGCAAAATAAGCAAAATTATTAGCAAAATTACTTTCCATAAACAGTGTTTACACTTACTATGAATTTTTTGTCAGACTGAGAATTCTTACAGCTTCAGCTATGATTTCATTTATTATATAATTTATATAATGTCATTTATAATATCATTTATGATACAGTTTATCACAGTTTAATTGTATTTATTTGCCGTTTAAAAAATATTTTTTTGTACAACTACATTCATGCTATTGTTTAAATGAAATTCCATTATTGTCTATTTTTGTTTATTATAGTCATTGTAATGTGTTTTAGATAAGCCCACCCTTCAGGCATGTCACGTTATGGTAATAGTTAACAGTTGTTAAACAAAACAGACCAAATTATTAGGAAAATTATAATTCAAACTGTATTGACACTTACATTTTTCATCAGACTAAAAACATTTATTATGGAGATATACAAAACAGAGGTGTCACACAAGATTTCAGCTTTTGTTTTGGACATGTTGAATGACTTTGTAACTATATCCCTTGTCATGTAAACATGTCTAGAATGATGGAAAGGGTGTTAACACTGACCACATCATGGGTAGAAACTGACAAAAATGCTCAACCCTAATATTTGGGTTTAATCTTGAACTCGCATTGTAAGCTACAGGTGAGGTGTTCAGCGCTGTGTGTCTGCTGTGCCGAGGTTAACAAGTTCATTACCGGTTTTACACATCTAGAAAACAAACAGAATCGACAGATTGTCAGTGTTCATTTGAACTTTAAATAAGCGTACTTTCAGCCTACTTTATAGAAATGATTTACAATAATAAAAGTACTATTATTAATAAAGAATAGAAAGAATATACACAAAATATTTGTTTCTTTTTTTATTAATTTCATACCATTATGACTAAAACTTCATCAGCACTGCAAAGGAAACTGAAAATACACATAAAAAATGTACATCCTTATGAAAAGTAACTTGAACATTGTTACAACGTAACATGTAAAGAAAACATTTCTTGAATGATGTGAGGGTCCAGAGCCTTGTAGCTGAGCTGAATGACAGCATTATAAGTCATTCATTCGTGAGGCATTTTCCGGTGGATGAGTCTCTCTCAGACAGAACCATGAGCTCATTTTCCAGCTGTGCATCAACAGCATCTGGGAATCTTGGCAATGAGATTAATGCCTATCCTAAATAATGAAGAGAGAGTTTTGGCAGATTTCAAAGTATTCTGAATAACAGGTATAACCAATAAACCTTACAGGCTTACCTTAAACCCACCTTAGGCCTGCCTGAAACAACTAATTACATATGGATTTCCAAAAGGAATTTCTTCTGCACAGCTTCCCATCAAGATACTCCTGGTTTCTATGTGCTATTTCTCGATATTTTAACCCCTACCTAATTATGTGCAAGTTGTTCTTTAATGGTAAAAACATTAGATTTTGTAAATGAAGTCTTAAAAGCTTTTCAAAGTTGATTGACTATCTAGCATTCACTAACCTATAACATTAACATATAACATTTCTCTCTCTCTCTCTCTCTCTCTCTCTCTCTCTCTCTCTCTCTCTCTCTCTCTCTCTCTCTCTCTCTCTCTCTCTCTCTCTCTCTCTCTCTCTCTCTCTCTCTCTCTCTCTCTCTCTCTCTCTCTCTCTCTCTCTCTCTCTCTCTCTCTCTCTCTCTCTCTCTCTCTCTCTCTCTCTCTCTCTCTCTCTCTCTCTCTCTGTCTCTGTCTCTGTCTCTCTCTGTCTCTGTCTCTGTCTCTGTCTCTCTCTCTCTCTCTCTCTCTCTCTCTCTCTCTCTGTCTCTCTCTCTCTCTCAACTTTGAAATTGAAAGAAAACAGACATGACCACATGAGGTGCTTGTCCTGGTAAAATACCTGTTCTGCTGCCAAGCGCACCATTTCCCCGTGCAGCAGCTTACTCATACTTGGTGAAGCGAGTGATAATAGTGTTGCGCCCCCAGACTACTGCTGCTGGTATAAAAGAGATAACAAGGTGAACACTTCAGACCTGACCTCCTTTTGTCAGCGAGCTGGAAACCTTTTAGGGCCGGACGGATTGGCCGATATCCAGAGAAGAGGTGCTGTGAGCAGAGAATGAAGAAGAACAGAGTCACACTGTCATTTACAGTAAATGATGGATTGAGAGACAGATAGAAACAGTAGGAGAGATGAGGGGAAGTGTCAGAAATGAACAGGAATGTTTTTATACAAAAGGTGTAAATTATTATTATGTGAGCCTCCAACCATGAGTCTGACTTTGTCTGAAATTGTAGTCCTGTTGTATGTCTTGGCTGTTTGGTGGTGAACATGCATGGTGAATGAATTAAGTGGGTCTCTTTAGACTATTTAAATGTACATTAGTCAAAAATCAATTTGCAAACCAAACATTATCAAACCACAAGTGACTTCTGAATGCTCTCAAATGAACCGCTTTTTATTTTAGGTCTAAAAGCAACATCTCCATAAAAACCCTAACATCCTAATCTAGTTACCGTTAAAAGAAGTCGACTATTTTTAATGTTGATTTTTTTTTAAAGTACCACAAAAGGTTGGTTGTGACTCCTGGTTACAGCGGGATGATGAGTATTAATAGTCCCTGACTGATTGTGGTGGTAGATAAAGCATGTTTTTTATTCTGTTTCTCATATGTCTCTCTTTTTAAAGGTTATCATTAAAAAAACATTTCTGTGAAATATATACGAGTACCAGGGGGCTCAGATGCTTACCGGCAGGATGTTATTTTTCTTTCTTTCTACACAATATTTCATTTAGTCTCTGTTATTTGCTGTGTTTGTTGAGGACTGTTGAGATCTCATGCAACACGGTTATGATGGTTATTTAGTCTTTTGAGAAATCACAAGATCTCTGACATCTTAAACCTTTCTCTTTGACATTAACTGGATTAAATGGAAATATTTCCTTCTTAAATTTGTGCTTGAGAAAATGACCTTGGTTATCTCTTCTAGAGTTACGAAAATTTCTTATCGAATTGTCAAATACCAAATCATAATTATGATATCCACAATATTTTGTAAACTCTATACCTGTAAGACAAAAAGTATGACAACAATTTTGTCTATTTTCTTTAAGAAATAAAAAATATATATTTTTATTAATAAAAAAACATTAAAATATTTAGATTAAAAAATGTAATTCTTAAACACAACATGCAGGTCTGGCAATCAGAAAAAAGTAAACGTTACAATTTACTAGAGAAAATAGTAATAGTTCCTCTGCAAGACGTTATGTATGCATCTGTAACTTTTACTAAACTAAAAAAGGTTTTACTAAGTTTACACCAACAATACTTTGTTAAATAGCTAAACGTCTCATCGACCAACATGAAACAAAAGTAATTTTCTCATCCATCTACTGTCTCAGATTGAGGCAGCTGTGTTTTTCCTCTCCTGTGCCGTAAGACAGTATAGTGAAAACAGCTTCCACACACGCCGTCCTTTGTCTGGCTGAGATCTGATGTGTATTAATGAGCAGGTCTTCACCGTGGAACACTGAGATGAATGGCACTCGTGGCAAACAACAGGCGACTGTCAAAGACAAACGAGAGAACAGGCCACCAATGAGCTCGATCCAGACAGGCTGACTGGGCGCAGACCCGGCACGGGCGATCTTTCTTCTGCTTGAATATATCATGGAGATTGATATGGCACGTATGATGGGTGGAAGAGCAGACTTGTGTGTATGTGTAAGAGAGAGAGAAAGAATGAATGAAACAAAGTAAAAGCGTTTAGATTTTTAAGGTTTTGTGAGAAAATTATTTAGCACAATAAGTTAGCAGCTGCACATGGTACAAATCAATGCTTTATAGCTCAGGAGACTTAAATGAGTTATATCTCAATGAAGTATCAACTTTGTCTTTTTATGTTTTTATTAAAATCACTGAAAAAACATATCTTCATACCAAGCATGAAAAAATATCTCAACACAGACTCAATAAGCTTTACTACAGTTCACCTCTGCCAAAATGCAAAAACAGCTTCTCCATCAAAACCTTCTGCTCTGTCTCATACCACAAAACCCCACCGTACCAACCAGGTTCCTCCAGGAGAAATAAAGATCTATAATTCCCCTTTGAAAGTGCCAGTGCTCTTCATATTTCACTGAACATTATAGAACTGGAACGCATCAAGCCCCGTTTGACTGCCACAACACTACCCGACACGCAAAGGCCTGACTCACACGAGATGGTTTGAATTAAGACCGGTTACTAATCCACAAATGATGTCTATGAATAATTTCAGCATCGTTCGTTCACGTCTGACATGACTTTGTTATAAATTCAGATGAATTATGACATTTCGTTTTCCCTCATGGCAGTTTTGGCAGAAAGTTGGACTTTCTAATTCAATGTTTATTCCTTTGGACTGAGTGAGATGGATTCCAAATGCAGTCTTCATGGACGTGCAAAATGCACAGCACCGTGGTTCAAGACGGCTTGTTATCTCATCCGACTCTCTTAAAATTGTCAGTGAATAAACTAGGCGTGATGAATAATGCAAACTAGAATAGTGAAGTTATTAGCGATTATAATGAATGTTCCCAACATGTAAATAGCGATAAGAAATATACTAATATCTATGTATAAAAAAAGCACGAAATATACAGTACAAACGTCTCCAAATTAAATGCAACATATTCTGTTCGGCATAAAGTCTTGAAAAGCTTTTCCATGAGGTTCTGTGTGAGGGATTTTATCATGCAACCATATATCATGACGTTTGGCATGTCAGAATGGAATAACAGACCTTCGTTTTCCTTTCATGCGCTGTCACAGGAATACAAGGTTGACAAATGAGCTGTGATCCTGAGAAGAAAGCCATCACTTTAGCAGATATCTCAAAATCATCTCTGTCATATCTCCCCTCCTTATGACCACCAGATGCCTCCGGAGAAAGATTTCATTGTCTGCCGAAACAAGAGACGGCTCATCAACGGCACTGAAAAGGAATAATAACGTAAATTATATAAAACAATGACAGTTGTGAAATTGAAGAACTCATGACCTGCTCCGACCCATCTATAGCTTTTCTGAATTACAGTTACATTTTACATTTAACCATTTGGCAGAAGCTTTTATCCAAACCGACTGTAAGAACACTGAAGGGAGGATTCATCCTTAAGGGACAATCTATTCATAATGTTTGACGACACATGTAAAATTATGATTGCTGTTTGTTAAAAAAAACAGCCCTGTACGTATAATATACATGCCTAGGAAGTTCACTTAAGATGTTTCTCATAAGAACTTTCAGAAATTCCACATTATGATCTATGCATCCATCCAGTTCAAATCAATCATAGCTGGTTTTGCTCTTCTGCGTCAAACTTCTGTAGAGCAGCTCGTCTCATTTTCATCACACAAGTGGAAAGATGGTTTTCAGATCTTCACCCCTGACAGTATCTGGACCGAAGCCCTTAAATAATGTTGCCCTCAGGGTTAAGTGATACTAAAGGATGGTCCCATCGAATCTCCTCTACTCTCTCCATTGGAATCCTTAATGACTCGGATGAGAATCGGTTTCCTGAACATTTATCCTCTTTTTCTTTAATGCACAATTCAGACCGATCAGAGCTATTATTTCACATCCTGGCAAGTTCATTAAGATGGACCGTTTCTGAAGCACAGCAGATGTAAAATCTAAGGCTGAAACAATGAAATGTGGAGCAGTGTTTGTCAGGAAACTATTTTAGATCAATAGATGATAACATTGTTTATACTAAGCTCATGTACTTCAGGTTTTACATTTATTTTATATACAAGCCCTTTGAATTTGATTGGATTATGATTGACTGTCAATGTTTATGTGTTCATCAGATGGAATAAATCACTACGAAAAAAGACAACTATATTGTTCCTCTTTAAAGTTTAAGTTGTGATTTGGACGCCATTAATATTCAGCACAATTTTTAAAAGGTTATAGATATAATTATCATTCTTGGTGTGAACAATATCACTTTAAAAAGTTATTAATTTATGTAAATTATATAAATTCTAGTTTTTAAAAAGAATGACAATCAATAAGGAAAATATACATGCATTGCTGTATCCAAATAAATTCAAATATATATAACTTAGTTACTGAAATGTATGTAAGAACAGCTCTAAAACACAACTAAAAACAGAAGACAATCTGTGTTCACAGAGAACACAATTTATATTTGAAATATGTACAGACGAATATACAGTTCTGCTCTTTCTTGATATTGGTATAAAAGACATAAAAATACTTAAATATCGGACAAAGTTCTTATTCGTCAAGATATTGCCCAGAACCACCACAAAGCTGTGCCTTTCATTATAGTATTGATGAAGAATAAAGAAACACAAAACTTTAGAACATAGAACACCAATCCAAAGTTCTATGTTCATTTTCTTTTCTTTTTATATATAATGTGTTCCAAGTGACGAAGGAATGAAGTACTCAAGGAAGTTACACTTCAGTTATTGGCTCTGAAAAAGAAATCCACATCAGCAATATCACAAGCTGACCAAAGCACACCAACTCAGTCACACGTTTATAGGCTTTCTGTGAATGAGGGAATTGCTTTATGTGCTGCAGTGAAAAGCACAGATTTTCTATGAATCTCCTGTGGATTTATAAACTCTACAGATCTTGGTGCTCTGTGCTGTCAGAGATCAATCTGAAGGTGTTAAAGGAGAAACCACTCAGAAACCTACATGTAACTATGGAAATGCATATCTCACAAACATTGCCATCTTCAACATCTGGTTTGGGACACCCAGACCACACCAGAAACCGCCTCCATTTCCAAGAAACAGTTCTTGAAAGAGTTCTTTGGTCATGCTACAGATGTAAAATTTTCTCCATTGGGAGCAACGTTTGAGGCAAAAACGGAGAGAATATTTGGAGAGATAAAGGAGTGGTACATAGCTGTCGGAGCTGCAAGAAAAGATGATGGAATCAGAGCGAATGGACCGTAGGGTGTGGTCAGTATCTTTAGTGATGATTCACATCTGTCTTTAGACTCGATCTTCTTTGCCGATGCCAATGTGACCTACAACAGACAGGAAGTACAGCACAGAATACTGCATCTTTAATGTTTTTTCCAGGGTCATTCTCGGTTTCTTTATGCACGGACCATTTAAAATCAGCCGTCTAACTAATACCAGTCAAGCACAGTGAGGAGAGAAACACAATGAAAGACCACACACACACACATTTATATGTATATATGGTTTACAGAACTCCCTATTGACTTTTTAAACTTTCATATCTTTTTAAAAATAATATTAACACATTAAATCTAGAGCAGCTTTAGACGTTTACATAAGACACCTGCATCTCAGATGTTTTTCCCATAATAATCAGAAAAGATCTAAAACTGTGCTTATTTTTGTCAAGCTAGAAAAAGTCAACATGATCTCATTTGGGTGTAATGTATTTTCATTTCTCATAAGATCTTTTATGAAACAAAGTTAATATTAAGATCGTAAAAATTCTCTTTTGAACACAAGACAAACAATTTAATTATTGGGAAAATGCATGGCATTCATAAAAAATATCTAAAAATACAGAACCGCTGGACAGATGATTGTGTGTTTCTAATTTACACATCTGGTCCAAAAAGACTTTCCGCCAGCTCCCGCCCTGATAAAGATACAGTGTGTTATTAAACGAATACATCAGACTTCAGGAAGCCAAGCAAAGACGCAGACTATTTGTATCCAATAAACACTGTCAAGTTTTATTTGTTTTATTGAATCAATGGTCATCTGAATCTGATTTAAGGTAGACGGTTGCCACTATTCTTATTGCTCGGCACAAGTATTGCACATTTTTGGCACGTAGATGTAGATGTTTGTAGTGCAACAGAAAGGTATTCTGGACATAATCTTGCTATAATAAAAGCCATATGCCATTATTAATGTCTGTCTTACCCACCATTAAAAGAACGGATGAACCCTGATGTTTAACTGCAGATGTACTAGTATGACGTCGATCAATAGAAGATGTCAATGAATTGCTTCCTCTTAATCATTAGAACCTAAATGAAGTCTTCAGACGCAGCATCTGGATCTTTAAGAGTCTTCCTGTAGTAGTTGTGGCTCATGATTTTTCTTTGTTTAGGCTTTGTTCTTTAACAATACCACCTGTGGACTATGAATGTTACCTGAAGAGCGCTCAGCATCTTCATTTCTCTGATTCTGCACATTCAGCAGTCCTGTAATGAGCCTCTTACCTGAGATCAGTGCTGTCGGGGAAACAGGAAATGCTCCTCATAACCCAGACGCTTTGTACCCCGCAGGAGCGGATGGCGGGCTTAAAAAAATGAGGATGTGCCGTTGGCAATGTTCCGTGGTCTCGGAGAACAGAGGTGGTCTCTGTGTGGACACATGGAAAGAAAATATTGCTGACAAATTGGTTTAAGCAAAATATTTAAACAGAAATGTACAGCAAAATACAAAGTATTTAGAAGACGTTTTATCGTGGGGAAAACAATACACCATAATCAATATTCTTAACATATTTAAGAAGGCTCGGGAACGGCCCTCTTGGCCGGGACTGGAGGCTCGGGAACGGCCCTCTTGGCCGGGACTGGAGGCTCGGGAACGGCCCTCTTGGCGGGACTGGAGGCTCGAACGGCCTCTTGGCGGGACTGGAGGCTCGAACGGCCCTCTTGGCCGGACTGGAGGCTCGGGAACGGCCCTCTTGGCGGGACTGGAGAGCTTCGAACGGCCCTCTCGCCGGACTGGGGCTCGAACGGCCCTCTCGGCCGGGACTGGGGCTCGAACGCCCTCTCGGCGGGACTGGAGGCTTCGAACGCCATCTCGGCCGGACTGGAGGCTCGAACGCCCTCTTGGCCGGGCGTGACTTCGGAAGCGGCCATCTTGGCCGGACGTGACTTCGAAGCGGCCATCTTGGCCGGGCGTGACTCGGGAAGCGCCATCTTGGCCGGGGCGTGACTCTCGAAGCCGCCATCTTGGCCGGGCGTGACTCTCGAAGCGGCCATCTTGGCCGGACGCGACTCGGAAGCGGCCATCTTGGCCGGACGCGACTTCGAAGCGCCATCTTGGCCGGACGTGACTTCGGAAGCGCCATCTTGGCCGGACGTGACTTCGAAGCGGCCATCTTGGCGGGGCGTGGCTTCGGAAGCGCCATCTGGCGCGACTCTCGGAAGCGCCATCTTGGCCGGGGCGTGACTTCGGAAGCGGCCATCTTGGCGGGACGTGACTCTCGGAAGCGCCATCTTGGCCGGACGCGTGACTCGGAAGCGCCATCTTGGCCGGGACGTGACTCTCGGAAGCGGCCATCTTGGCCGGGACGTGACTCTCGGAAGCGGCCATCTTGGCCGGGACGTGACTCTCGGAAGCGGCCATCTTGACCGCGGCAGAACTCTCGGCGGCGACCATCTTGGCTGCGGCAGAACTCTCGGCGGCAGCCATCTTGACCGCGGCAGAACTCTCGGCGGCGCCGGGACTTGCGACAACAACCGGAGAGGGAGGAGTGTTGACGGTAGTGCTAGGTGCGGTGGGAGTGGTGGTGGAGCGCTCGTGGAAGGCTTGACGAGCCGCTTCAAATAAATCCCGGAAAGCATCCGACTGACTCATTCTGTTGTGGTCCTGTCTTCTGTTACCGAACAGAAGGGACGGAGTCAGCGGATGCCAAACAAAGGGTGTCTTTAATAAAACAAACACAAGAAGATAAAACAAAACAGGAATGTAACTTAAACAAATACTGTCCTTAGAAGTGCTGATGGGTAAAGGTGAACACGGACGACGAGAAGACGATGAAGACGATGAGACGAAGATGAATCCACAGGTATTTGTAGTAACACACAGGTATTAGTCCAGGTAACAAACGTTTAGACAGGACAGTGACTGGTAGGGGGTGAGTGTCCTTTATACACGAGTGGTGATGACGGTCAGGTGTTGGTGATGATGATGATGACAATGAACAACAGGTGTGCGGAGGTGCAGGGTGACGTGGGAAGTGAAGTTTAAATACACGAAGACAGGTGACATCGTGACAGTAATGTCTATTCATTCAGAGAAAACACTGAAAAACAGAGCTGCATTATTGAAGTTTGAGATATTATTCTTATTCTTACTGTTTTTATACTTAAACATACAGCAAAAAGAGTTGCTCCTCGACTGAAAAGTTAATGACAGTTTTATACTGTCTAATTGAGAAAACACTGTTACCACCGTTTGACAAATGCACAGCAGAATTTCACCACACGGTGAAATATAGTAAAAGGCACAAAATACCATTTTAATTAGCACCCTTGAGCCTCACAGTAGTCATAAAACGCCTGTAAATGATGGAAAGCGATACCGCTCCAGGTTTACAAAGATAAGTGCTTTTCCAGTTGTCAGCTTGGTAAAAATAGTGTGTTGATGGTTCAGATGTGTACCTGGACTGTGTTCTGTGTTTGGATTGGGCAGCTGGGTTTTGCTTTCCTGTTAGTTTTAGCTGTGGAGAGACTGTCATACGGTTTGATGATCAGGCTTGGCAAACGTAGTTCATCACTTTTTAAAGCTGTTATTTTTCTACGCATTTTCTTTTGAACCGGAGAAGTTGGATAGGACATATCAAAGGATGCCAATAGACTTTAGTTATGTCACAGCCAGCAACCATGATTTGCTGCGTGTTGGCAGTTGCACATGATATTGGGACAATTTCATTACAGAGAGCATTTGATTTTACTCTAAAAAACTTGGTTGGGTAAAATAAGGACAGAACTGTTTTGCTGGGTTGTTTTATCCCAAAATGGAAAACAATAATCGAGCATAGGTTTATTTATAACCCAACAGTTTGTTCTGTCCATATTTTACCATATGTTGTCCATATCAATCATGGGTTAAAATAAAACAACATTTTTAACCTGTTAACTGTTAGTGTTCCAACACTTTATAGTATTTACTTTATTATTTCATAGTTGAATTTTAATCTAATTATGACAAACTATATATTGATCTAAGACTCAAGAATATATTTTTGACAAATTTACATAACAATAAACAAGAAAAATTTAAATAATTTTTTTAACTTAAAGTATTTTAAAAAATCGTATTTCAGATGTATTTTCATGCATATGATGAATATTATCAGGACAATTATCAGGTTAAAAGTGTGGACAAAAACATGTATATAGGTCATCAATTTTAAGTCATCTAGGAAGAGAAAGATTAAACATTTGTAAAGCTGTTAATTTTGTCAACTTTTGTGAAAGAGTATGCTCAAATATAGATCAAATCTCACCGACATGGCATACAAAAGCTTCTATTTTAAATTTAAAGAGGACTTTATAAAGGCTGGGTTTAGTTCAAATGTAATATTTTTTAATAAGAGAGATTTAGATCGTCTTCCAGTGTTTCATATTACCAGGCCATTTATTATGAGAAACGTGGAACTACAGTAGGGACACTGTATCACATTATGATGGACTGACTATCCTGTAACATTATATTAGCTGGTCTTGGTGATGCATAAAATCTCCACATTGCCATTTGTAGACTATAGTGAGATCTAAAACATGACAAATGTCTCCATGTGCTCCAGACACAAGTGCTTCCATAGATTATGGCAACATAGTATAAAGCAGCCAGCGAAATGTCCCGTGGTGTCATCTCATCTTTCTTTTCCTGAATTTTCCCTCCTTGGTATTCCAAAGACCTTTAGGAACACAATATATATTTGAAAAAACTGCCCTGGAATGAGATAGAAAAAGAAGATTAATGACCTCTGTGCAAGTCTTTAGAATCTGGAACATAGCAAAGGATGACAACCAACCAGACTTTCATTCCCAACATTTCTGTGTTTTTCAAGACCGATTTGCTGAAAATCCCCACCGATCAGCCCTGCCCGCTGATAGGGCGAGCAAACCTCTCTCTCTTCCTAACCACATCTGAGAAGAGGATTCCTATGGAGACTCATTTTTAGTACGGACCTGTCGTCAAGCACGGGATGAAAAACACCCACAGGCACTCGTGGCTGCCAGAAATAAATAAGCCGAGCTTATTTAGGAAGGAGGGGGAGTGCGTGTATGTTGGTAGTTGTATAAGTCATTTGTCTAGTCACCTGCTGCTAGCGTTGATGTCCTGATGGTGCGTTGCCGTCTGTTGGGTTCATACATCTATGCATGACACCACAGGCTCTAATGCATACATCAATCTGTTCTGTTTTCTGATTGGACTGTCAAGTAATCAGTCACGGTAGACCTGCGGTAGCCTAATGAGGGTTTGACCTTAAGGTCGTGACCTCCTCTGACCTCTGACATAGCCCTTGGGCTTGGCAATGATGGTGGTGCCAAGGCTTTTTCTGTAAAAGAAAATGTATTTTGAGCTTTAAAGAACAGGTACATACAGTTAAAAGTCAGGGAGGAAGATTTTTTTATATATAGCTCTCACAAGGAAGAATGTACACAAACACATTCTTTAAAAGCAATCGTGTGTAAATGCCCCCTACTAAATGCATCTCTAAAACCAGCCTACTGTGATTATTCAGACCAATTAGATGGATATTCATTCGTACAACCAACCCAAAATATGCGGTTTTGGATTCGAGCACATACTAAAGATTTACAGCGATGCCACTGAAGTCTGTCAGAATAACCACTTTATAACTCCATAAGGAGACGCTGGTTTTGACCACATTATCCTGACAAACTATTTGAGCTCATGTCACTGTCTCTAAACTGTTCCACTAAATTCCAGCTTTTGAAAATGCTTCATGCATCTCCTGGCAGACTATCCGGCTCTGCAAAACCAGACAAGACTACAGTTCTAATTATTCCAGACACTATTTGAGTAAGTTATACTGCTGGACAGAAAAAAACTAGCTCTTAATTACATAATGATGAGAAGCCCTGCTGTCACAGACTGCGAGGGACTAGACTTCATCCCCAGATCCGCTTACGGAAAACCCTACGCATCAAAGACATATTAGTGGTTCTGGCTCCATCTGCGTTCACAATATACCATCGAGCTGTTGTTTCGCTGTGAGATGGATTAGACTAGTGCATGCACAATTTGTCTCTTTCTATTTATTTTGATACTGTAACTATCCTCGGTGATACAGGCGATGGAAAAGAGTCAAGAACAACACGTTTTTATTTCTGTCATTAAATTATCATTAAAATATTCTTTTCCCCCTTTAAGACTACAGTGTAGTTCACATGCAGTTCTTTTGCAAACCTTAAGGTATTATGCTTTGAAAGTATGTTGCCTCTCAGAAATTTGTTTTTTTTGTCAAATCCATAATGCATGTGCATTTAATTCTTTTAAAGTAGAAAACTCATGCACAGATTTTGCTGATGTCCCAACAGGGGTTTATGAAATTATTAACAGATATCAGTAATAAATGTCATGTTTAACAATGCTGCCCAATGTTAACAAATTGCTACCAACTGAGTTACAAGAGCATAAACGGTTATAATGCCTTTTACTAACAACTGTCCTGAACTGTAAAAGAAGTGTATGTACAAGAAGATATATCCATTTCTTGTTTTTAGCTCTACCAACTATAGAAAACCAAAAAAAATTGTGATGTAAATGTTTCTGGCAAAGAATGCAATTTTATCAGCATACACAACTAATTTTAAATAGGTGTAAATGGAGAAATACTATATACTTTTACATCTACATTTACTGTAAAAGCATAAACACAAAAAACAGAACTAGATTTATAAGAATTTGAAGAATTATACTCTTGACCTTTAATCTGAACTACAGTTCTGTCAAAAAAGAACAACAAGACTGAAGAATCTGAATCTGGTCTCCTGTAAAACTGCTGCAGAAGGGACTGGCTATGAGACATAAAAGTGTCTAATTAGTTGCCATTTCACAAAGCTGCTGTTGAATGTCTAATGGACCCCATGAGATGATCTCCCTTCATGCCTTCCGCAGCTTGTCAAAAGTGTTACAAACTCCATCTGTCCCGTGGGTAAACTTTAGACCGTGGCCTTCTTAAGATCATTCTGGAACATGTTCTCCATCATCTACCCCTCAGCTTAAACCAATTAGACCCAGTTCTGTAGGTAGCCATTGGCTGCTGAACTCGTCCAATGAGAAGACGTGCTCCCACCTGTTTGGCCCAGCTGTTGGACGACAAGTTATCTGGTCATGTGAGAAGCATGTCTTATGAAAATGAAATCAAACGGACAAACCTCTTCCCTGTGTGGGATTTGAGATTTGCGTGATGGATGCCGATTCACGCTTACAGAGACAGATCCTTTCCTTTCCTACTGTTTGTTTTAGTTTGTCACATATAATGAGAGGAGATGAGTTTACAGTGAGACGCATGAATGATTTTCTGGTGTCGTTTTTCACACAAAACGACTTCACTCAGCTGTCTTTATCTGTGCTTTTCCCATAAGGCACCAGTGAGACATTTTTAACAATGACACCTGTTGATTTTAAATCAGTGGTGTAGCGGAGAACGAAGTAAATTGTAAATTTATGGCTCTGTTAAAGTCATGCTTAACCATAAAATAAGGCAGATATGATTTTTGACTACAAAATGCCACATTTCCAACATTTAGTTTCTGCTTAACGACTTAAACGCTCTGCATTGACTTTCATCTATTGGATTAGTTGCTTTCATCATTGTTTACTTACAAAAACCAACATTGCACTTATAAGAATGGGCATTCTGCCTAAAGTTTATAGACACTCATTGATTATTTTTTCTTCACAACTCCAGCAGTGTGAGTTTTACAGGTTGATTAGTAATGCAAGACAGAAAGGAAAATGCCCGGTACTATAAATCTTGGGATGTCTAATGTTATGAGACAGGCTGCAAATGACTTATAAAATACATCTGGCACCTTTTGTTTTAATGCAAGGAAGGTCACGTCCTACTAAAAGTTGGTTCCCACTTGTCTTCTACAAGCAAATAAATGCAGGTCTAGGAAAAATGCAGGAAAAACCAATTGAAGAACTAATTCATGGGATGATTTCTCCAGACTATTATTAATGTCTTTATGAGCTTTTTTCTCTTTTTCTTACCCAGACAAAGACAGCAAGGCATTAAAAAGAATATAATATATTGTTCAAACTAAATAAACAGTAATGCTGAACAGTAATATTTTTATACTCCGTCTGCGCATGGAGTTATATAAATGTCAGCAATATGTGGCGAACATCACAGACCCAAAATCAACAGGATTAAAACTAGTGGGGAAAGACTTACTAATAGAGTTAGCTGGCATGAATTTAACCACTATTATTTAAACGTCACCTCCTAACAAGGTAATTGTGCGTAAGTAGGACGTAATTTGCTTATGCATTTATTATGTAATTTGCAGATGTGATTTATAGCCCCACATTAGACACATTATTCCACATAATCAACCTTTAAAGTTTCTGGTTAAAAACGACGCCGCTTTACACCTGGAAAATATTTGAATATTATTTTTATTAAATATCACCAGATTAAGGAAGCCATATCTTTACCTTTAAACATCAGTCCATATGTTTGACGGCTGTCTGTGGGCAGGGGCTGTGTTTCATTTGGACCAGGATGTGGTTGTTAATGACCCAGCTGGATATAAGCAGTTGTCTGCTGCAGTTTCAGTGAGATGCACCAGTGTCTGTGGTGGGTCGAGGGAGCGGAGAAGTGTTAAAAGACCTACACATAGCGTGACGCCCGCCAGTTCAAAAAAAGGCACCGTAAACGAGAAATGGGTGGAAACCACACGGTTATGCTTTTATGAAACATGTAAGTCAGATACAGTTAGCTGGTCTGATAATAATGGCATGTTTTTGAGCAACCTTTGCAATGCAAAATTACACTTGGAAAGCTCCTAAAGCAACACTGGCTAAGTAGCAGCATTTAAATGTGATTTGTTGGAAGGCTTAGCTGCTCCAAATCAAAAAGTGACATGAATATGAAATGTATGCTGACTGTTTGTGTCGTACTCTCTGCATTGAAGCAGGTGATAATGCGAGCGCTCGAATAACCGTAATGAACAACAGAGCTACAGTTTTAGTGAGTTCCAACAAATTACCAAAAATGTAAGCCATCCAATTGTTGCAATTGTTTTGAAATTATACTTTGCCAGGGCTCAAGATTCAAAATCAAAAACATGTGCTGCTCGAGATCTGCCATTATGGTGTAATGTTTCCAGAAAATATCTAATTGGGGTAAAGCCTGGACTTCCTTGAACAAAATAAAAAGTAAAGGCTGGCTAGAGGAAAATGGGCAGCGCGGCTGTGGCGGATCAGAACCGGTGGGATTTCTGAAGCCTGATGGAGAGCAGCCCTTTAAAAGAACCTGAAGAGAAAAAAACACTTATGAAATTCAGAAGAAAACCTCTTGTGCAAACAAACACACTTTCTGTCAAACGTTTGGACATACCTGACTGAATTTATGTTTCTCATCATAATCATCCGTCATGCATACATGGTATTTCCTTTATTATTGTTGAAAGGAATCCCAGAATTCACCTATAAAGTTGGCTGAGATTGTCCAGAGCTGTCATCTAGAAACATCCAAATAACAAGATTTATATCAGATTCATATGTTTAACATTTTATTTTTCTTATCCTATTCATGTTGTTGCACAGTTTGGTTAACTTTACTATTATTTAAGAATAAATCAAGTATATAAACTCACAAATGTTTACAGTTGATAAATTTACAGATGGAAATACTCGTCAAATATTTAATAAAGGAACAGCTCATGCAAAAATCACCTAAAATTGAATTTTGCATCTAGCATTAAGTGCATTATCATTCACCCAAAAATGAATGTACTCACCCTTAGGTTATTCATCTAAAGCTGTATGCACATCAAATTTCACAAAAAGATATTTTTCCACATGACAAATCATATTGACCACGTCTCTCAAGAAATTATCAGTCGAGCTCTGGTCTCTCTAAGCTACATTGTCCATAAGCAAAGCATGAAGAAACCTGACACTGTTGCCATTATAAACTGATGACTCATCTTATCATATGAACCCCAATGTATAAGCATGTCTCTCAGAGCCCTAAAGAACAGTGTCATATGTGTGACAGATCCCTATAGTGACTGAGAATGACAAAGACCCCCTCAGAGATGACAAACTCAAAGGATAGACCAAACCCATGGATGAGTGATGGGAGGCCCAACCAATCACATTCCCCCTGCTTTTCACATATCTACCTGTTTTAATCCCAGAGATGATTTCATAGTTGTCATGTTTAGGCTTTCACTTTGGTGTAGAAAGGTGAAAACAAAGGCTGAAGATTATATTATAAGATAAAGTGAATAAAACGATGGCTAGCAAAGAAGAACTGGACATGAGTATGTGTGTTTTTTGAAGAAAACATTGTGAAATATCTCAGCGGGGGAGATGGTGACCCTCGTCTCAAATTCTGACACAAGTGGCGTCGCTGTCATCAGCTTGTTTTGATTTCATTTTATCTTTCAGCGTTGCCATTGTGGCCGTCTCTAGTTACAGCAGCCCTTCCTGCATTGTGTCCATGGGAAACTGGGGCTGAAGATCCACAATATAAACGTATGTACATGCACAAAACCATGCTCAGAAGATCTCCAAATAGCATCTCCAAATGCTGTACAAAAAAACTGCTTCCTAGAGATTTACGGGGCTGTTTTTCAAATGACAAAATAAGCTGTGATGTATGTGTAAAAGGGCAGAATAAGATGAAGATTAATGCAGCTGTGAGTACATTTACAATTTTTAAGCTCTTGTATTTATTAACGTCAGCACTTTCATGTAGAAACCATGTCAGGTTCTGCAACTCATGTGCACTCGGCATGAGCAGATTAAGGAAAACGGACCCGAACATTGTTTGTCTGATCACTTTAATTGGAGAACTTGGAGGTGTTAACCTGCATTAGGATGTCTAGTCAAAGGGATTATGGCTGGGATCAAGCACATTTATTTCTAATGGTGCTGTTTTGTCAGGTTAGCGGAGTGTAGTACTGCCAGACAGCGATAACTCCACATTAAACAAAAATGCTATTCAAAGCACACAACACTGACACCAGTTTATACCATCGAGCTATGAATCAGAATTTAAAGCCTTGGCCTTGCACATCAGCATTACACAGGATTTATATTTGTGCAGACTGAAATGTCTCTACATTCACTTATTGATATTTTGTGCATATTTTGTCTGAACAAACTAACTCACTAGAATGAATTATATTGTGCAGCCCCAGTTTATTTTTTTTAAGTTTGTAAAATTAATTGATATTAAAATATAATCATGAACTAAAAATGCAAGATATGTTTTACATTCTTTTTGGGTAAGTCTCACCAGTCTGTAGTAAATTTAAACTTACTGAATTATTTAAATCATAAAATCATATGCATGTTTGTAATATTTCAATAGTTTCAATATATCTTGGGGTGATTGACAGTGGATTTAGTGGATTTAATATATATATACCCCTAAAACTGAACTAAAACTGGATTTAATATATATATACCCCTAAAACTGAACTTTCCAAAGACAAACAAATGCACTAAAATGAATCATACTTTTCAAAGCTACACAATAAATTAATGGACTACATGGGTAACTATGAAGGAAGATGACTGAATATTTGACATTATAGTTTTATTAAACTTAGCAAACACAAGAATATTCATGTATGACTTCAAAGGTTTGCTATAAACTGAATTTAAATATAGGTGAGGCATTAAAATACAAGAGCGGTCTAACTGAAAGAACCAGAACGAATGGCAATGGCTTCTGTTGTCAGACAGCTGCCAACTCCCCCTGGCAACAAGCGGCACAGAATCATGTGAAGGTCAGAGTCACTGGAGAGTGGCCTCTCTACTGCCTGTGTATCCCAGCATGCATTGCCCCATGGTGCCCAAACCCCTGTGACCTTTCAAGATGGCAGCTGAGAAACATAAAAGGCTTTGCATGACGAGTCAGTTAGGATAAACAGGGCTCCTGTGAAGTCTTTGCTTTAACCCAACTTTTTTCAAAGACACCACTGAGCCCAGTTGTGAATAGGTAATGATGTGAAAATAATTGCTACATGTTTCCTTTTGAAATGATAAAAGGTTGTTGTGTAAATGTTCTTTAGTCTTTAACGTTTAGGATTTCTTCTTGACTTTAAAAAACCAAAAGCAAATCACTGACAAATATTAACAATGCATGTTTACAAATCTCAAACTACAAAGCCACATTTTCAGCATCGGCAGGCATTTAATGACACAGGGTTCACAGAGAGTTGATAGTTGTCATGTGAATGAAAAGAAGATGATAAAGGTACCCTTCATGCAACAAAGCCAACCTTCAGCATGTCTGATATAACTAAACAAGTATGCAGGAAAAGACAAAGATGCACGTCTCTCATTTATATGTTTGGTTATTTAATGGGATGCATGAGCAAATCCGAGACAGAAACCTCTCATTTAAAAAGGTGGAAAACAGAAAGGATTATGTCAGCTGTTGTGAATGGCACGGTGTCAGTGTACCAGGCAAAGATAAAGTACTTTTAAAGAGTTGGGACACCCTGACTACAGGCCAAACTCAGACAGGTCTGAATTTGCCAAAAGTGGATTATTATCCCAACTCACTGACATTCATATATGGATATTTTTGACAGGTTAAAAAGGTGTGCTAAAGCCCAAAAGTTAAAAAAATACTTTTACCTTAATGCATCCAAAAAAGTTTTATGAGCTAATGATTACTGCAAAATTTGTCATCATTTTTAGGTTTAAATTTTAACACACTATTAAATTCTCCTACTGCAAAATGCAACAGTTTACATATCTGTGCCTAGAATCACATCCAAATTGGATGAAAGACCAAACACGATAGATCAGTCAATCACCCCGATACAAAAAAGCTCCCCAAGACAACTTCAGAAATTCCTTTCTGTCTCTGTAATGGCCGCTTTGAATGAAGATCCCAGACATCGAATTGAAGAAGAAACAAACCTACACTGTACTACAACATGTGTTATAGTGCTGTGGGGAGAGAAAAGCAAAGAACAAGGGATTATTCTGCTGGAGAGCAGGTGCTTAGGGAGTTCAAAGAATCTAAAGATGAGACAGTGTTTTCTTTAGCACGGCACTCCGCTCGGCTTGCTGGTTCTCATTTTTTTCTCTTTTAGTGTTCTGTGGGACCTTGTTCTTCAGTCAGGAGTGGCGTTATTATCGGTAAAGTGCTTTTAAATCCACTGCTGCTCAGCACCAAGATGTCTTCAGCAGGATAATCCCAGTGGATAGACATCCGTTACTATTCTCTGGATCTCTCTCATGCCTGCCATGCTTTAAACAGCTGGAAAAGCAGTTCACAATTTAAGATGCATACACTTTGTACATACAGAGGTTTATTGTAATGTGATTTTTTTTATATAGCAAAGGTATATTTCATAACATTCATAGGGACCTTCAACGTATGCAGAAAGCATTTAAAAAAAAAAAAAACTTTTAATAAATAAAATGGTTTGAGAGAACATGTCTTGGATTAAGTATCAATTTTTCACCACATTTTGCATTAAAATAAGACACAGATTAAGAATTCTTCCATTGAAAAAATTCTCAAGACATTTATTTAAAGTCTACAATTGTAAAATTAATCTTCCTTCGTCTTGCCAAGCATCTAATCTAACAAACAGACATGGCAATTAGTCATTTCTTACCAAGCAAGAATACAAGAAGCTCTGTGATTTAAACAAGAATACGTGTGTGAGCTTACTGAATACAGCTATTTTTCTTAAAAAAAATTAACCATGCTATAACAAAATTAAAATGCTCATTAATAATGCAAATACCTTAAAAAACTACTTCCTTACAGTATCTGATGAAAGACCAGCTTTGAGTACCTGTTATGGAGAATTAATGACACGGCTGAGGGGCATATTAAATTAATCTGTCTCCAGTACTGAGGACATGACAGTCATGATTTATTCCTTATTTTCTGGATTGAACAGATTGGTCCTGCAATTCCAAACTGTGATCACATGGGTGCTTATTATTTATGGTTAATCTATTGTCTGATGTCCCAAAAATTATAAATGCAGTCAACATATCCTTTTACTCTTTACATTATAATATATATTTACTTCTACAAAAAGTCATGATTTGTTTTGGTAAATGTTACATTTGTGATTAATATAGCTTGACTACAAATAAAAGAAAAATACTAGGGTTACTATAGTAAATCAATGGGTAATTCTGTAATTCTGCAAAACATTGTAAACTTAGTAAAGCACTTCTTAGTACTATTGTTCCTCTTTTGATGTGTCGCTTCATTGTCTCCTAAGATTTGTAAGTCACTTTGGATAAAAGCATCAGCTAAATGCCTAAATGTAAATGATGTAAATGTAAAGGAAGCACTTGTAAACACAGTTTAATATGGTGCATTATATATAAAACTTAACGTAGTGTGCCATTTTCAACTCTTGCAGAGCAATGCAATATATGAAATGAACAAACCAACTCACATCCAGCCCCACTTCACATCCATAATCCAACAAATGCGTGATATCTTCTTTAATACCCGATCTAACACATTACAATTCGTTAGAAACTCTCGTGGTGGATTGTGGGAATAAGAAAGGGAACGTTATACTGCGCTGGGCTGCGCAGACCGATCGTCCAATGACATAGATACCGCGATAGCGTCGTAGATAACAGAAACTCTCGCGGTACTTTGACGTCACTCGGTCGGACATGAAGTAAACGCAACTATTGTGAGCAGCTTTGGCTTCAATAATGTTGAAGCGCCATTTTTAAATCTGCACCTGACGCGGGATATA
Organism: Beaufortia kweichowensis; assembly: GCA_019155185.1. Lineage (NCBI taxonomy): Eukaryota > Metazoa > Chordata > Actinopteri > Cypriniformes > Gastromyzontidae > Beaufortia > Beaufortia kweichowensis. The sequence continues at coordinate 15,702,516 of CM032808.1, read as the reverse complement.
TTTGCGTTTCGGGAACATTTGCAAATATATTTATATAAAGTGACAATTATTAGACTTTGTTTTATGCAAAAACGCTTAAGAAAACTTGTAAATATACCAAACACGTCACTTTGGCAGCTGTTATGTTTGCTTGTTTACTCTCTTTGAAGTTTGACACATTCTGAAGTCACTATGGAGTGAGAAACAGTTCTTGACAGCATCAAGGTGAGTAAATAATGGCATATTTTTATTGATTTGCATTGTTTGCTAAGCTAAGCCTATTCGTTTTACGTAGCAGACGTGAAAATGAGAAGATAGATGATATGAAGGAAATGTGTTTTAAACCTTTAGCTCAACCCATCAATGTTGGCGTTTGGCCCAGACGTTAATTCTGGGATATAAAGAATGGATTTACTGTTACTGTTGACTCAGCACATAAAGTGAGTAATGAAGTGCAGAAAAACACCAGCCAGATAAAATAGCGTTTAAGAGAGAAGAGTTTAACACATCAGTTATCCATCAATGAACCTTTATGGTTTTAGTATTAGTAAAAGTTAGTAAAAATACATTTTCATAGTTTTATGACATACAATTCCAGTCAAAAGTTTAGACACAACTAACAAAACGTTTCTCATGATCTTAAAAGTGTATATTGCAATGTTTAAAATTACTTTTGTAGACAAAAATATAATTGTGCCAACATATTATTTTCTTTCATTAGAGAATTAAAGTTTTATTTTAAAAATATATTTAAAATGGATTTCTTGGAGGAAATAATTTATTTTAATTACAGAACTAAGGTTTTATTTTAAAAATATATATGAAAAGCAAATTTTTAAAAAATTAAAATTCATTATTTGCTCCAAGAAATCCATTTCAAATATATTTTAAAAATAAAACCTTAGTTCTGTAATGAAATAAGAGTCCAGCATAGATACATAGAAATTTCTTCACTGCTGTTTAAAAAGATTCTCAGATTGAGACCTCAAGAATCTGGATGCTAAAATGCTTGATTTTGCAAAATTTAAGTATAATTTTTGCTAAATTTACTACTACTAAAATGTAAACAACAGTAAGTGTTTTCAAACTTTTGACTGGTACTGTACATTGTCATTATGATGCTTTTTTGAACCCTTTTCAGTATGTTTCTTCATACAGGTTGATAATGTTATTGCACTTTTGGCACATAGGGGGCAGTATCCACAAACATAAATGGGAACATGTTGTATTCAAGAAAGCAAAATCCTTTACATTCTTGGAGATCTTGGTTGCATGACTACATAAGATTGGCTTTGCAGCATCTTATAGATTCTTATATTTCCTTCATATATTTGTCTATGTAAGTAATATATCAACATAAAATAATGTGGCTAGGTGAACTGTAATATGGCGTTCAATTGTAGACTCTCAACAGTGATGACATACATTTTAGTCTACATTTCTTCTTGTGATTTGAATATGTAAGAAAGTTCATTTAACAGTATAAATCACTTTTGCATTGTAGATGCATTTTCTTAGTTTTAATCATCAGGAATTGATTGGATTGTGTCTTTCTGAAATCATCTCTGTCAGACAGTGTCAAGCAATGTACAAAAGCCTTGTTTTTTTAGGGACACAACCTTTCAGAGAGCAGTGTATAGTTTATAGCATGTTTTGCCTTTCTCATGGTTCTGAGGGCAGGATGTTGATGAAAAAAGCCCGAGGGTGCATGGGCACATGACTCGTTGATATCAATGCTGTAATTGCATTTAGCTTTTTTTACGGCCACATTTGGCTTCACTGAGCAAAACTCTATTCTCACAACAAGATTGGTTCTTTTTACCACTTTTGCACTTAAAGGGCAGGATATGAATTTGAGGAGGTTTGTGACCTCAGGGAACAAGTCTTGCGTAAGATAGACCATTTTTCTTGTTTTTAGTATCTTTCTGACACATGCTTAACTTTGTATCCGGTTCTTTTTTGTTGACATTGACATGCAAACAAGTACCTGCCATTAGATTGATGGCTTTTAAACAACATCTCTCTCTCTCTCTCTCTCTCTCTCTCTCTCTCTCTCTCTCTCTCTCTCTCTCTCTCTCTCTCTCTCTCTCTCTCTCTCTCTCTCTCTCTCTCTCTCTCTCTCTCTCTCTCTCTCTCTCTCTCTCTCTCTCTCTCTCTCTCTCTCTAAATTAGGCCAAAAGGTTTCTCATACTCCCTAAGAGATGCACTGCATTCCAGGACAGAAATAGTGCTCAATAATGAAAGATTTATATTGAGTAAGCTTGTAATTATATGCCACAGTAGACAATTAGGTGCCTCCCCAAAAAGCTTCTTCATATCGGTCTGTCTGTCTGTCTACAGTAGATTTCACTAATAATGCTGTAAGAGCTGGACAGGCCAGTACTAGTTGTTCTCAGTACAACACGTTAAAGTCATTTGTTAGGGCTTGACCAATAGAGAACAAGTGTCTGGTTACAGTCCTCTCTCCTCCCATCGCTGCTGCTCGGCCTGTACCTGTCCATGTCAGCAGGCTGCCTCAATGACAGCTCAATAGACTCCTTATTCCCCATGCTATCAGCTTACAGCTGGTAATTACACACAATCATGTAGGATCAGAAATGTGTGCATGAGTAGTCCAGTGTAGCATCTGCTGTCCCGGTGTGCTGCCCAGCTAGTGCACTCAGAAGTGAGACAGCTGTGCCTTACACAGAGCAGGTGAAGTGATGTCAAAGGTAGATTAAGTACCGGATCCTGAATGAAGGTCAAATTGGGGGGAAAAAATATCACGGGGATCTTTTGAACGCATTTAAAGATCTTCTGTCTTTGCATTTAAAGTAATGTCATGTGTAATACTAAATATTCAAATATTTCAATAATTGTTGAGAAATTAAATTCTCTGACATAATTATTTGTCCTAAAATTATGTTATTAAAACTACAATGAAAGTGAAGTCATTTGTGTGCTTGTGTTAAGAGGTGTCAGAGAGCTTGCTTGTCTTATTTTCATAATATATTTGCCTTGTAAATCAGAAGCTGTGATTGACTCTCAAGCAATAGAAACCTACAGGGAGAAAGCCTTAAATTACTCTCTAAAAGATTAAAAATGACAGCATAGCAACACCTCAAGACTCAATGAAGCCACTGTATACTGTCAGCCACAGAGCAAGCTTTCACCCGCTCTCCGTTTGGCTCCATGTTGTAGATTTGATTTGGAAATTATGTGGAAGAGCCGAGAGGGTGGGGTGATGAGAGAACGTAATTACAGGGAGACGCATGTGTACAAGTACGGCATCACTTTGTTTGCCACAAAACAGAGGCGAGGCCGTGTCATTCCAGATCTGCTACCAGAAATCCCTGTAGATCCATTTAAAATCATCTAGCAAGTGACCACAAATGTCACTGAATTAAAGAAGAAAAAGTGGATGGTGAGGTCTACAGCCGTCATGTGATCTTGCTCTGTTTCTATCACACGTTATTTGTGCCTGTAAACAATTAGATTCAGAAGTCTGGAACGCCAGTCCTAAAACTTGTCAGTGATTGTCCCTTTATAGATCTCGGTGAAAACAGCATGCAGACACACAGACTGACAATCACATCAGCATGGGACTCTTGGCCTTGTCCGCTCTCAGAACGGGAGATCTCAGTGAGTAATGGCGGCAACTCCATTTCACGCTTGCTTTGAATCAGAGAGTATGTCGACGCGGGACAGTTCCTGACTGTGACAGCCAGACATGCTTTTGTTCACTTGTTTGGCTCTGGAAAATCCTTAACTTTTTGGATGTGAATGGGAAAGTGACAAGATATCTTGTAAAGCCTTGTGCTTTGTAATCATGTTTTAACATTGTTTTCCGGTCATAATGAAGATATAATTTTTATTCCTAAGTTGTCATAACCAAGTATTTTGTTTTTCGAGTAATACTTTTATTGTGCTCTATTTATTATGGACATACTTCTTAACATACATGCTTTTTTATATTACATTTACACTTAGCAAATATTTTAATCTAAAGTGACTTTCAGTGCAATTCATGTCTTTTATCTGTTTGTGCGTTTCCTGGGATCGAACTCATGATCTGTAATTTGTGGAGCATTGTGCTAACATCGCAAATTCTACCAAAGCAACTTGCCGTGCATTTAAAATGAATTACTTTCTATCAGTATGTGTGTATTTCCTGGGTATCAAACCCACCAGCTTTGTTCTGCTAACACAATGCTCTCTTTCTGTCTTACACCATCTCTTAAAGCTCTTTGGGTTTCCAGGTAGTCAGTATGGGAGGTTTTTGTGTTTTGGCACAGCAGTTGTCCAGCGTGGTATCTGGAGGCCCTCCAGATACATCAGCTTGGCTCAGGCTACAGTCTCATATATTCATTGTTTTACTGCATCGTAAATGAAGACATCTTTAAGGTATTAGAGCGACTCGGCCAGTTCAGGGATTTTCTTATTGCAGTAACAGAGTGAAACGCATTAAAAGGCTTTAGCAGACGTGCTTGTGTTGCTGCCTGGTAGCTTGTGTCACACCATCAGCCTCACCTTAGTGTAGGTTTTTCGAGCACCATAATAAGCTTTTCTCAGTTTGTGACCACACCGTTGCTTCATGTCCTGTTTTGTCTTGGAGAGGGTCATTATGACTCTATTGGGTGTAATGTTATGAAAATGTTTTAGCGACTCTGTGGACCAGAGTGAAAACAGAGTTCAGAGACGCCCGTTTTCATCAGGGGCAGGGTGGAGGCTCTGCGTTTAAGAAAATTATGGTTATCACGACACCTCTGAGACAATGATATTATGACGGTGGAGACGCTGGACTAGAGCTGATGATATCCTTGGGTGGCTGAGTCCTGTCATCAGGTCCAGGGGTGCTGACTACATTAGTAATGGGTCTCTGCTCTTTGGTGTGGTCGAGATTGGAACATTTCAAAGGTTAATGACCTCTATGAAACCATATCTATAGCGGTTCAATTGCAACCCTTAAAAATATTCCTCAAAACATCTGTGAAAGTTTGAGAAAATCTTTTCAATTGGACTTAGCAGATCATACGCTGCTTGGGCCCGGTTGTGTCACTTGATCCTTTTAGATGCCTTAAGGACAAGATGTTCTGTTTAAAGGATAATGCTTTCAATATGGCCATTAACATTTTGTATGCTGTACCAACAAGTAACAGAGGATGCTAACTAAAAAGAAAATTCACCACGGGGAGCTGGAAATACATGAATTCAGATCGCCAAAATTACAACTGGCATTTCTTTATTCCACTGACAGAGCCATAAAGTTAAAGAATGTGCATTTCGGATACACATGCAGAAGTACTTTATCTTCAGCGATGAGAGCTTCTGTTCTCTCATCCAAAGCGAAACTGAAGCGCGTTCTGCAGGTGGCACGTTGCATGTCAGGCTCCTTCCTTTATGATGCGCTCATCATAAATTCTGGGGCCTGTTGTTTTTCCACACTCGGGTCCCTGGCAACTGGTTGTATGGCTCTAATGAAGAATAATTTGCTTTCAGTTTCTTTGTCTTTGTGGTAAGGGATCCTGCGTGAGGCTGGCTGCTCCATCCCTCGTCCTAAAGCACTTCCACATGCTCTGGCTCTGTGGATTAGATCGCAGGCATTGTGCCAGTGTGAGGTCCACCCGAACTTGGCCTTTGGCCACCTGTAACCCCGAGGCTTTAGAACCGCACCACCCTGTATTTTCACCATGACCACAGGTATGCAGACTCCATGACACTGGCACCCACCTCCCTCCACTCGGTCCATGCAAATGACCATTCAGGGAATGAGGAAAGAATATGCTGATCTGCACTGAAGGTCCGTTCATCTCCTGCAGGGCTGTAATTCTAGTAATTCCTGGCACTGGGAGAGATGATGATTATCATCATCTTGTAGTGAACTTGATGCTCATGGTATGTAGTGTGCAATAATTGGAAAGGGATGCAGATGCTTGATATGACATTGTGTCTAACACATACGCTGTGAAGTTCATTTTCCTTCAGTTGTCTGTGCATAAAGATCTCACGATAATTTAATGTTTCCAAATGTCATTGCAGTGCATTTTTACAAGCAGTGAGATGCAAATAGGGATTAAAAGCTTTAAAGACTAAGTTTACAATTGCATAATATCTGCACGTGGGATTTAATCTGTTTTCTATAGAATGGACCTTTTTAACCCACATTTAGTTTTCTGGTTTTAGATAAACTTGAGCAAAACTTGTACAGTAGTTAGGCTACATTTTAAGATTCATTTTAAATAACAAGTTGATATAATGTTGTGAAGCTTAATTGGCTTATGTCTTGCTATCTGAAACAAAAACAATGCCTGTAAAAACTGTTTGTCTCAATTAAATCTACTGTGGTCTGTAAACCAGAAGAAAAATGTCTCTACTAAATCTGAGCGCAAACAAACATTTACACTAATTTGCAAGTTAAAACAGATGTCCACATGAACATTTCCTGGCTAGTGTTGCCTAAATAATGTATTAAAATTACCTCGTTGTTGTCTGTGTTTAAAGAATAACGTTTGAATCTTTTTTAGAGATGTGTTAAGAATTGGTTTTGTCATCCGCATTTAATTTTAGCTTTTTTTTTTAAGCTTTTTTTCATTTTTTCAGAGGTTTATTAAACTTATTTAAACAGAACTAATGCAGAATGTTAAAAAACATCCTCTGCTGCTGTTACCCAGCGTTTACCCAGCATGATCACACAGTCACACAGCCTTGAACCGTCAAGAGAACATCAACATGAAAGCTTTAGTTACTGTCAGTGTAGACATTATGTAACACACCAGAGCGAGAGCGAGAGAGAGCGAGAGAGAGCGAGAGAGAGAGAGAGAGAGAGAGCGAGAGAGAGAGCGAGAGCGAGAGAGAGCGAGCGAGAGAGCGAGAGAGAGCGAGAGAGATACAAGCAAGAGCGACAGACCGTGCTGATGTAGTTCTAGTTTTCTTGCACAAAAAGGAGGATCTCTTGTCAAATCAGAGTAATAAAAATGCCATAAAGACACAATTTGGAGCGTCTGTAGAGCTTAACAATGATCTTCGTTCAACCATTGGCAGCCAACACTACATACTTGTGAATGACTTAAGGGTCTTTTGAAACTGTTTTGTGTGAATATCAAAGACTACTAAATGTCATAATACTGGACTGGATGTTTTATGCTGCAGATATTATTATAGAGCTCTTAGATGTCAAAGACCTCTATTAAAGCAGAACACCCACACTTTAGCTACTTCTTGTCACAACATTAGGCAGCACACACTGCTTCTGGAAAAGGCTGAATTGTTGGCCGGAATACATGCCAATTGTCAAAAGTCTGGCTGCATGAGACCGGGCTCCTTCGGTCTTTACACTTTTCCTGTCGTAACCACAAAACATGGAGCGCTGCTGTGCACGGGAACCTCACCCTCTACGATTCAAAGTCTTATCATCTAACCTCTTCCTCAATTCTTCCTCCCTGTCTTATAAACAAACCACAGAGTCGCTAGACAACCAGTTTCACTTTAGCAGACTGAAAACACTTCAGTCATGCATCAACAACAGGAGAACAATAAAAGGCAATTTATTCCAATTACTCTTTGACTCTACTAAAACGGTTAATAGACTAAAAGAGGAGAGACGCTGTGATTTATTGAAATTTAATTTCTCATGTTTAACAATGCACTGTTGAATGTTATTATCTGGCTTCAGTATTGTAGTGCCTGGTGGACATCTGCTCCTGGACCTGCGGTGTCGAACAGTCAATCTTTTTCTGCACCATTAAACCCTATTATTGAAGGACAGCCTGGGCAACACATGGTCATGAGGAGACAGAGACGAGACAAGATTATAGACAAGATAACTGATGCACAGCACACATTACAATGATGCATAAATATGATACAAAAAAGTTAAAGGTGCTTTGTGATATCATAGAAGAATTATACAGCAATTTTTGGCTGAATGGTTCCATAATGAACCTTACAGGACCTTTGTAGTTGAAGCTGAAAAAATGCTCTCTTGTCTATAAAAAAGAGAAGACATGTTTTTTAAAGAATGGTACTTTGGGACACTAAAAATAGTTGTTCTGTGGTATTGGTGTGAAGAACCTTTTGTATTATCTTTATTTGTAAGAGCGCAGGCTAGAGCACAATTATTTTTATGAATTTCTTCTTGCACATTTATGAATTTCCAGTTCTCGAATGATGTTTTTTGTTTTAAAGCCTTTGGTGATACAAATGACATTTTAAATGACACTTTTGACATACAACTCATTGCCATTAGTTTTAAAGCTAATTTCCAAACTTCCAAAGAGCTGAAATCCGTTTTAATAAATCAACCTCTGGGACATTAAAGTGCCTGTATGTAGTTCAGAAAACATGTATGTCTCAGTGGAGTCTTAAAAATACTGTGGTTGATATTTTTAATAGTATAATTAATTGTACCAGTGTGAAAACAGTTTCAAAACAAAGTCAGATGGTAAATAGATTTCACTTCAACTCTCAACTGGAGCACTTTTTACAGGTAATGGCAGTAAAAACACTAACAGCACATCAGGTTTGCTGGACAGTTATTTAAAGAGGCTCCAAAAACTACAAGCATCATATCTGAAAACCATGCTGCCTGCTTTAGAAATCAATAGAGCTTTCGGTGGTATTGACACAAGAATACTGGCTCTTGGTACAGCTAATGAACCTGAAAGTCTCCAACTGTTAGTTAACAACATCTCTGAGAGCCCATCGCTCTGGGGTAAAATGCTTCAAAAACCCTGATAACTGTTATTATAGAGCAGCACTTCAGCTTTAAAAGCAAGAGGAGGTCAAAAGCAGGCCAAGGTTTTTAGGAAAACACTGTGTTTATGAAAGAGATGTTTGATCGTGATTTATCGTTTTATTTGTTTGGACTACAAAATTTCACATGAGCATTCCATTTCACTTCCTGTTTGTCTATGTCTCGCTCTGTCGCTCTTTCTAACCTTGAGCATTTCTAAAAAAAGCTTTTTTATGAACTCTCATACCTTTAATTATACTTTTCATTTAGCATTGCTCTGGTAAATTTGATTTGGTAAAGTCAGCTTTACAATATAGAAATGTATAAATGCCAGTATGAAATGTCTGTCCACCTTCAGGCTTTTCAAAAAATCTTTTCTGTAGCAGATAATTAGATGTGGATTTTGAGGCAATATATGAGTGTATTTTATTTCTCTTAAATTGAGAATTAGTATGTATTGTCTTGGCTTTATGTAAGGCCTTATGTAAAGTTTTACTTTACCTCTTAATTTGTCTATTTTAACCAGTCTGTTCTAGGAGGATCAGGACATAAATTGAGTGTAAAACGTTTTCTTTTTCTAGGCCAGTGTTTGAAAAAGTACATATATGTTTTTTTAACCTAACGTTTAAGAAAAACGTGCTCGAAGTTTCATAAAACAAAGGCAAATGAAATGAATTTAAACATGCTCAGATTCATTTTGTGGTAAAACAAAGGCATAATTGTTCAATACTGGGTTTTAATTAGGTCAGAAGAACATTTGAAGGGAAATTAAATTGGAATGAATTTTATTATTGTTACACATACATCATTTGGGTATCAGGGACCTTGAACATATAATCAGTACCGTCAATTTCAGCAAAACATGAGTGTTAGTAATATGATTGAGCAGAGATTAAAATAAAGGTTTGTTTTAATAACTCAATAAAAACAGGAGAACCGGATCCCTACAGGTGTTTATATCACTTTGTCACACAATCAGGAGTCAAAGCCCAGTACAAGCAGGCCAGAGATTATTATTTTGCTCGATAGAGAGAGACCATTCCAGTAAATGTGGATATTATTACAGTGTTTAAGATAGAGAATGAATTCGTTCTACTTCATTTCAAAGCTCATGGGAACTGTTACTGTTTGCATTGGGAACACGGTACGAGACCTTTCAATCATAGAGAGTGACAGTCTCGCCACGACAAAGGAAACTGTTTAATGTGAATGTGGAGGTTAGCCAGCACTACACCAACACCTCAGACCTCTGGAACCCTTCGAAGGGTGTCAAAGACTCATGACTATATCCATTTTTCCTTCTTTTCCTATTTTCCCATTGGAAAACACTGTAATGCTCAACCTATAACCGTAATGGGGAAAACGGCGACAAAACTGTGGTCATTGTATTTGTGAGCCATCTAATCTTGTGCTCTGTTCATGACTTGGTCATGTTGTTCCCTGGGCTCTTTAATGGACGATATCCATCTAACAGCTTATCATGAAAGCTTGTAATGAAATAAAAAGAGCTTGCCAATTAAACGAAGGGGTTTCATTTCAAGTCTTGGAGCAGGGAGACAGAAGAGAAGAGGTTGAGAGATGTAGAGAGATAGAGAAGAAATAAGACATTGTGGTCCGCATTGTGGTTGAAGTTTTCTGATGGTCTCTGAAGTAAATGTGTTGTTTGGCAGGTAAAGTGGTTTTCTTAAAACTGTTCAGGGGTCAGTCGAATGAACCTATCAGGAGAAGAAGAGGGAGTTAAGCGTTATAGTCTTAACCCTGGATATAAAGGCCTTACAATCTGGCTCCTTCTTTCCTCCTTAAAAACAATAAAAACGTCTTAAATTTAACTTTGAGCCATTTAGGAAATGCACTTTTCAAGATCAAGATCTTCTCTAAAAGTGATTTAGTTTTATGTGGTTTTCTGCATAAATTGCTTTAAAGACTTTTATTTTGGTAGCAGTTTAAATAGACTGGTATAGATGGCATCTTGTCGTGATTTACTCTTTGTGTGTGTGCGGTGTGTGCATGCATGTTTTTGGGATATTTCACTTTTGACCACCCTGCCATGAAGCATTGCAAATGACATAATTTGTGTAAGTCTGCTATTCTTAAAATTTGTAAAATTGTAGTTCATTGTCACATTAGAGATGCAAAGTATGTTTTGATCAGTTTTGTCTTTTGATCAGTCATTTAAATTTTTCCTTCAAAGTTTGTAATGAAACCACTTGATGTTCAAATAATAGTGCAGACTAACATGTTAGCATGTAAGAATTGTGTGTCACTTTTAGATAAAATCGCCTGCTGTATGTTTGAAGTATGTTTATTTATATTAGCTTTAGTCCCCAGTTTCATTCATTTGAGACCCCTGATAAACATAAATTCTCATGCATAATCCTTAGACTTTACTACTAAGCTTTGTGCAGTGAGAATTTTTTTCAAACTTCAAGAATCAGCCATGATTTCAGGCCGTTGTGAAAAACTTCAATGTGGGTTAAAGTAACAGGTGTTGCACAGAGATATGTGCTGGAAACAGCTGCTCTGGATGCTGTAAAGGCCTGTTCTCACTGGAGCAGAAGAGCAGGGATTTCATTAGCTACACCGACTGGTATATTTAGAAAGAAACCCGTAGGATTCAGCAAACAGCCTAATGTGACACAGATGCAGCCGGTGGGCAGGTCGCATTAATCAATGATTAAAACCGTCACAAATCTTCTTATTTTGTCTGTTTTAGTGGATCACTGAGTAAAGGACAGAGAATGTGCTGTGGTGGTTTAACCCAGACTTTAATAATTCAGTTGAATGGGGCATTGCTAATGTGGTTTAAGGGTAGAACCAGATGGAGACTAGATGTTTATTCTTTAGAATGACCAAATTGACCAATATGGCTTTGTGCTAAAGCTGATTGACTGGAAAAGTCTTGCTGTATTAAATTGTTAAAGGTGTCGTCGCCAAATTATTTTGTAGATGCTTGCTGAAATTCTTCATAATATGACATTAATTTAACATTTGTCATTTCCTTTTGTACCCGCCCCCAAAAATCTCTTCCAGATCTTCTGTTTGTTCTTCATGCTCTTGCCATCTCTCCCCACGCTTCAAATGATCAGCATGTTCTCCCATTTCCTCCATATGTGCTCCACATACAGATGCCCAAATAGTTTTCACAGCCTCCCTCATCTGCACAACCCGAGCCTGAGCCCTTCCTCCTCTTCATCTCCTCCTCCTCCTCCTCCTCCTCTGGAGTGCTGTTACAGCTGTAACACAGGCCTGGTTTGATTAAAGCCCGTTCATGTTTTTTGGCACAGGCCGTGGAGGTCGTTAATGCTCCGCTGTTAACAAACAGCTTGTATTCAGCTGCCAGGGTACATCCCCACAACCTGCTCAAAAGATCTCACATCCAGACCTCTCTGCACTCATCCAAACAACCTGACTCATTCATCCATCACGTCTGCTGCTTGAATTTTTATCTGCGCTGACTCTTTTCTCTTGGTCCCATAATCTGCCATTTCATTCAGCTGCTTTTTCTTTCTTTTGTTTTCTCTCTCTCTCACTATGATTCTTTTGCTCTCTCATCCTCGTCTTTGTTTTGCAATCTCAGTTTGCTCTTATCATATTTGCACACAGACCCCATGACGTTTGGACTGTTTTGGAGGAATGAAAGAACAGAGCCGCTGAGAATGATGGAGAGCATCAGCATTGCCACATCTGTTGTTGCGTTGATTCTGAGGGTTCCAGCTCTGCCGAGAGAGAGAGAGAGAGAGAGAGAGAGAGAGAGAGAGAGAGAGAGAGAGAGAGAGAGAGAGAGAGAGAATTTGTGGAGGGATTACACAATCGTAAAGTTACACAATTATTAGTTTAACCAGTAGAGATTCTTTAAGTAAGTCAATTCACCTGATTTGTATCAAGGCATTGGCATAAAATGTCTTGTTTTTATACATTTACAATGTGATGTGATATAATTAATCTCACTGTATTTTTCCAAATGACATATAATTATTATACATATGACCTCATTTTCATATTTGTACAAGTGAGTTTCTGCATTGATAAATCATTAACATTTGCGTTCTTTCAACAGTCCGTCCCGAGTATGTTTGTGTCGGACTGTGTGTCTCAGCTGAGTAGACATTGAAAATAAGTACATGACTGCAATCCATACAGCAGATTGATGAGATTATCGATCATAAATCTATTATGAGGAGGTCGGGGAACGGTTTTGGATGAGAGATCTGAAGACAGACTAAACTCCTGGTGTGGATTGAATACGTGCTCCACGCTGCGAGTCTTATTCATTTTATTCCAGTTTTTTTTTTACGCTGTCAGAGGAATCCGTTCCACTGCGCCTGCTGAAGGTTCGTCGTGGAGCTGCTAATAACTCTTTAAATCGGCGGTCAGAAAAACAGGCTGAGAAAATGTTTCTACAGCTGTTCCCAGGCTGTGCGTGCCGGACCTTTTTCTAAGCCATTAGATCAACTCTCAACAGCCACGGCCATTCAGAAAACACAACATGAGCATCAAACCAGCATCTAGGAACTTGTCGCCACAGAAACCCGTGGTGAAACCAGGAAATCAGTCAACACTTTGCAGTTTATGAGCAGAGAATTTAGTTTAGTTATTGAAAGGGATACAACAGCATCACTCAGAGTTGATATTGATTACCTAATTATCTGTAATTGTTAATAAAAATAAAGCAACACAACTGATAATATCCTGAATTTTAGGATCAGGATTTCCTAACTGGAGATTTATTGTGCAGTGGAGTTTGGTTACGTTTTCGTTTAAAAGCTATTTTAAACATTTGAGATGACCAAGAAATGTTGGATGTATGTTGGCAAATAAGTTTGTTAGTAAAAAGTAGAAGGAAAATCCTTTCTGATGCTTCATTGATCGAGCTTAGATAGTGTTCCACACTTAACTCACACACTTTTACCTCTTTATATTAAACTTAACAATCTAGAACTGCATGAAACGCTCTGAGCATGGGAACCCCAAGAGCATAACCTACAGAGACATATTTATGATGGTTTCTGTAGCGATACCACAGCACGAGAACGTGTGCGTCTGAACATAAAGTTTCAGGATTTTGTGGAGCTCGGTACTTTCCAGAAAGTCATTATCTATATATTAAAGAAGCACTTTGTGGTTTTTAACTGACATACATTTTAGTATGGCCTAAATATTTTTTATTGTATATTAGAATAAAAATAAACTCTCTGCTGCTCTTAACCGTTTTGTGTGGCATTACAAAATGTGCCGGTTCACATATGCCACCCAACAATTTTTAAAGACCTGCTGGTTTTGCTATGGCCCACAAAACCCATCCACCCACGTGTTAGCGGACCGAGAGCTGCTTGATAAAATGAATGAAATTGATGTTTTTTGGCTGATATGTGTGTATTTAATGACTCCAAAGATTCCAAAGACATATAAATCCCCCAATTGCAGGAAATCCTGCTTGAATCATAGAGACTGAAGTCTTTATCGCTGCAGTGATGGAAAAAATAGACCAAATATAAACAAAAATACACACATTAGAACACATCTAGACATATTTTGAGACACACTTTGAGAAACCAAATATTCTGTATAATGAAAAACTAAATAACCATTAGGATGACTTAATGATACAGTACTAAAGAGTTTAATACCATTTTGCATTTTTTTCTTTCTGAAATTTTCACTGTGATTTTCTTACAAATATCACAAGGTTTGCTGATTTTTTTTAGTTTTAAGCAGATTGATTGTGCATGCATTTCTTTCTTCTCATTTTTTAATGTTTCTATCCACTTTTAAGATGATTCATTCAAGCTACCTGAAACAGCCGCTCCTCTGGTAATCATTTAGTAGCTGTCTGACTATTACACACACCTTGTTAAAGCATTGCTTCTCCAACATCTGTTCTTCATATGTCTCAGCAAACCTTTCCTGAGCATCTGTTATTGAGTACATTTGGCACACACATATGTTTTTAAGAATGAGCATGTATTATTTTATATTCACATCACTCTCGCACCTGTCTCATCAAAAGGAAGATAAAGATACATTATGAACATTAAGTCAGAGTCTGACTTTTAAAGGAATAGTTCAAACAAAATGAAAATTCTGTGATTGTCTATTTCTGGATACCCTTACCTAGTTCTAAACTGGAATGCTATGAAGCTATTTTTACCTGTTTTTTTATTTTACTTAATAGTGTCCATGTCTTAATATTGTCTCCTAATATTTGTAAGTCGCTTTGGATAAAAGCGTCAGCTAAATGTAAATGTGTAAATGTTGTATATACTGTGCTGTACTGTACGTATAATGAAGCAAATATTTTATTTCAAACATCTTGACAATGAAAAGATTTTTCATAATTTCATCTTTTTGTATTTTACAGGAGAAATATCAGCACTGTGTTTACAACAACATAAGGGTGAGTAAATAATCAAATGTTAGTTTTAAGTGAACTGTTCTATTAAGGCAGATCTTTAGATAGACAACCTTAGTCACTGGTTTCTAACTTTAGTAGTTGGTCCACAAGGACAAACCAGCATAAACCAGTCTGAACTTTCCATTCTTTTGCTTATTTTACATACAAATCCATTTGCAAGTGAAAGTTTCTTTGAACCCTGACACCAAATGCCACCCTGAGTGTAACTAATAACAAAATGTTTTCCACACATTTTAGTTTGTATTGTTTTACACAGACCGCTGTCAATGATCCTTTTGCCCATATGCCTTATGCTTTTATTTAGATATAATACTTTTATATGAAAACACCCCTCCCTCACATAACTGATGACTTCTCTGCCCAGAGGAAAATGTTGTTGCTCAAAAGTTCAGGATAATATTTTGAGATCTTGGTTATCTTAAATAACAAACATAAAAAAATTAAAAATGGAAACAAATAATAACAATTGTTGACGTACAGTAAATTATGAATATAGCGCTTTAAAACCAATATGTTGCATAGCTGAAATAATTTGATCCTTTGATAATTTTAGAAATGTTTGAGTTCAAATTAAAATGTAGGATGTTTTATTGAAGGCAAATTGGAGGACGTCCCCAGATCATATTGAGATTGTTGAGATATTACAGGGCTTTTTCTTAAATGAATAATCTGAGCAGAAGACACAAGGAAATATATCTATTTTATAATTAAGATATTCATGACATTTCACTTGTGTTTTTTTTCTATGATAATATTGACACCACTTATTCCATTTCCAGTATCATTCAGCTAGAAGATTGCTCCGTGTGTCCGGAGGCGAGTGCTTTTGAAATGAGGATCTAGCACTATCCAGATGAAAACCCCTGAAATACAGCCCATATACGGCCCATCAGGTTGACAAAAAGCAAAGCTTTAAGACGGAGCTGAACTGGCCTAGTGATCCAGAGTCAGGAGCAGGGAAAGGTTAAAAGCGCCTGAGCCACACAGATACATTCTTCAAGGGGGGAATAATGGGATCAAGGCTTCCATAACTCTCATGAAGAGCCAATCCTCCCTCGTTTTGCCCGCTTAGGTCTCAAAGGGGAAGCCTGTGTGTCAGTAAAGGCTGGGTAGAGATTTTAACGGCTTGCTGCTTTTTTTTTGGCCTGAAACTCGATTTCCACGGTGTGCTGGAGAGGACACGATTTGAGACCAGCGAATAAAGCTCTTTTAATATGGGCCATATAACCTGCTCTGGCATGAAGAGATATAGCTGCGATTGAAGTGGCTGAAACAGTCATCTCTCCAGTGAATATGTTGAAGTCTAACAAGAGCGTCTGCGTGGACGAGAGTTAGGTCAAAAGAGTCATTTTTCACTTCTAATGACACTGCTTTGTTAAATTCTGTTAATCAATTGTGAGACGTGATCTTGAGAGAAAATGTATTTTATATGTGTCTCAATAGACTAGAACATCATTTCAAACCTGTATGACTTTCTTCCACTAAACACATGTAAGGAATGAGGTTGTCAGTGTCTGCTTAACATCACAAGTCATACAGGTTTGGAATAATAGTTCATATATTGTAAAATTACTAAAACATATTTGTGGATAGCATAGCTTAGATAATTTGGTCTCAGCAGATTTTTTCTTTCCCATTACTGGCTAAGAGAAACAACTGAGATCCCATTTGTGGCTTTTCTTTCTGGAGGTTGATGTATAGCTCACACCTTACAATTATTCATTTTTAAAAATGACACAACTTGTTGAGCGACCGAACGCAACTGCTGTCACGCATCCTATCAGCATCTCGTTTGGTCCTGGATCGCTGTTTCCCCGACGGCCCTGAGGCGAAGTCAAGCTGCTGGCCTGAAGAAGTCCAGAGAGACGTCTAGGAGAATATCTGCAACCGTTTTGGTGATGTAGTGCCAACAGAAGTCACCCTGGACTACTGTATTCATGTGATGATGGGTGAGGTCACCTCACCTCACAACCCCATTTGTACCTTGTTGGCATTTCTTGCTACTTTAGTGCCTCATTTGTCACGGTGGTCCCAGGTGCCGTGCGCTAGGATTTGGGATTTAAGTGCGGTCGGACTGCTAAACATGGAAAATGGAGAGCCAAAGGCCCAGCAGGCGTGTCTGACTTCCGCTGTTGAAAGAAGCTATGGCGTGTTGCTCATTATGACAAGCTGTTTCAGTAATGTGCGCCAGAGAGAGGACTTAAACAAACACAGGCTCTCTGTAACCAGGAGGTTAGAAGTGGCGACGTGCTCGTTCCATGCAAAACGTCTATGTAATTGATTCAAAACATTTCTCTCCTATGAAGAAGGAAAACCCCAGCCTTTCTTCGCCCGCTGCCCATATTTGTATATCCGGTTTGTAATGTAAGTTTAGCGTGTATTAGAATACAGATGTTTTCCTGCAAACCCTTAATGAATATGATATGTGACCCTGTCTGTGAAATCTCGTCTTAACGTGAGAGCGATAACGAGCATCAAAGTTTGATTTCCGTCATAAATTTCATCATGATTTTAATCTTTGACATGTCATTACTCAGTCAATATTAAAGGTATTAAGGTTATGTTTTCACAGAATGTTCTTCAGATTATATAGGAAAACAGTAAATCATAAAAAATGGTTGTTACAGGCAGGGTCACATGTGTCAAACTCATTTTACTTCCATAATATGGCATGCTTATGAGTAAAACAGGATATTCAATGTGAAAAAGGCATAATGGAACTGTGTTTTGTCAACTGTGTATTCATACAGATCTTGACAAATGGCCATTGGAGCATTCCAGAATAAAGCCAGGTGGTTGGAGCCAAGCGGCTGGAAGTAAGAGAGATTTATTTTTTACTTAAACAGGAAATTAAGAAAGTTAATGAAGTCATTAAAAGAGTAAATACCGTAGCTCCATTTTGAGTTCACGTTCACTTTAAACTTCCAGAAATCAATACCGGTGGCTCTAATCCAGATTCTCAAACGATATCAGATAAGATGTGCAACAGAGCAATTACTGTACAGCCCGTGCCGGTGACGCTCGCCTTTCATCGGCTCCTCTTGAGCGAATCCCAGTGTTGCTGCTAATTAAAAGGGCTCCATTGTGTTGATCTGATCCTCCTTTTCACCTCACCTTGGATCAGGTGACGCCAACAAGAGAGAAAGGGAACGAGGGACCAGCAATGCAAAGTGAAGCTAGCGTGTCCTCAGGGTGATCCTGGTTTCCCACCTGGACTGGATATATGACCCAGGTAGACTCGCATGCCACCACACATACCTGGATCATGTTTCTTACATCACTGTCAGCTCACGAATGAGTTACAGTAAACACTGTTTAGTTATGTTTGATTTCATGCACATTTTATTAATCACGAGTGCAGGAGTTTGTAAAAAATAACACGTCATCAGTATGCAAACATCTGTAATAGATGTTTATGTTTAGCTTGAAGTTTGGCACCTGAGAAAATACAGCAACGTTATTGATGTCTTACCTGAATTGCATGCCTTACAGTAATTTTGCAATGTACTGCATAAATAAATATGTCGTGTAACTCATGTAAATGTCTCAGAAAAAGGTGCCTGAAGTTAAACAATGGCACATTTCACTAAAGCTTAACGTGAAGTGACTGTGTGAACCTGCCTGGCAACCGTTGACTCAACAGACAGCTCAGACGTAATATACCCTGTTTACATTGTCGTCCCATTTGAAATGCATTAATCATACATAGCGAGGCTGAGAAAACCCAGTCCTGTGAAAAAATAACAAACTGTCATACCTGCTGGATTTATAAGGCTGCAAGTGGCTCTTTAAAGACTTTCACAAGCAGCGTTGCATTTGTCATGGCTGGAGAAACCCAAAAATAAATGAGGAAGTCATTGCATGACACATTATGGAGAAAATTGAGGGAAAAAGAAAAAATGTTATTCTTTGGTTGCTCCTTCGTAGCTCAGAATATGTAATAGCATTTGCAGTTATGTTTCATTTAGGTATTAACTTGGTCTTAGATGTTTCTCTACTTAGCAGAAATTACACAAATGAGCTCATTGTTGATTTGCTGTAAGAGTGTATAAATTTAATCAATAGTAAATAGCAACATCTTTTGGTTTCGATTGCAGACATTGGCATCTTCTGAGCACTGTGTGTTCCTGCTGGGATCCTTTTCTTGGAAGGCAAATCTGAGAAACGGGAGCTGTACGCACTGTTCCAGGTTAACCTGTGGCTTTGCTTACAGACTACATGACGCTAGGATGTCACTTATCATTTTAGGATTCAAAAATGTGCCTAGTTTGCTATCCACACTGGTGTGAACTTCATAGTAGGCTTTCACCCAACAGGGGTCTAAGGATGCCGGAAAAAAAAAAGTGATTTAAAAATGGAATTGTGACTTGGCTTTCCTGTGGGATGGAACAGGATAAAAAAAATCAGGCTGTGATAAAAGCGTGATGGCAAATAGGAATATTTCTCCCAGACCTCTTATTTCATTCCCTCTTACTTTCTCAAAAACAAACCAGTAGTGTTTTAACTTCCCTATGGAGGCTAATTGCTGCCCTTTGGCCTCTGCTGCTCGAGCTGAATTTATGTACTCCCACAATTTCCATCTTAACCACATACAACCTTCCCGAGTACTGCTTGATTTATCCTGCAGCGCCCTGGCAAAACGTGTCGGCACACAAGCCCACAGAACCATAAACCTAATAAATCCAGTGCAAACTAAATTTCCATGTCATTTTTCTCCCGTGTGAGTGTGGTCCTTTACGTTGAGGTGGCGCTCCATCATTGCTCTTGGTTCTTGATTCGATGGGCAGACGTCATGAATAATTCCCGCCCGAGTCGCTGACTTTGTCCCGCGTCTGTTTACATGTCATCTCTTAGCACGGCACTTTGGCGCTCAGATGCTGTTAATTATTTATCATCTTCATCATCACTTGCTTTGCTTGACTGAGTTGTGTTGTTCACGTGTGTGTGAGTTTGCATTTTTAATTGTGCATGTGTGGTTTTGCGCGTGTGTGTGTTCTAATGTTTTAAGGTTCTGCCCTTTAGAATAAGAACACTGAAACGTTCATTAATTTATAAACCAAACACAACCCGCCTGCTGAACGGACAAACCTGTCTATTATTTATTCAGAACCATTTGTTGCAGGCCACCAAGAAACAAGACGGTCTGCTCGTCTCACGCAGAACACCTTTACTGTAACCATAACAAGGATATTTATTGATCTGAAAGAGTGCTTCTTATTTTAGTATTATTGATATTTGCGGTTTTAAGTTGCATTGTGTTCACTTAAAATACAACTTGAATACAAACTTAGAATAAACTTATGCTAAATGGTATTATTGCTAGATTTTGTTATTTAATATGAATATTTTATTCATAATAAATAAATGTCAAAGATTTTAAGTTCAGAAAATCTTTATTTACTTATTTGCTTTAATTGTAAATGTAGTGTTTTATCCACCTTTTAAAAGATTTAATATACGTACATCCTAACATGAAGTAAGAAATTTAATTGATATTCTTTATTTAAAATGGAAATTACTTTTCTTTTTTGTGTGTCTTCACCAGGCACTCTTATTTTGTAATCCATCCTCTTCAACCTTTCTGTACTCCAAAATATACTACAGAAATACTGTTGTTGTGAATATTGCTTTCTGTTGAGTTTAACACATCAGTATGGTGACATGTTAAAAAGCTTGATATGGAATATGATCACATATTGTCGGCCAAGAGCAGCTTCAAGACTCTTTCAAGAGTTTTTGGCCAGCATCTTTCATCACATTATTATCTTGTACTTTGAGTGAAAGTCTGTACTAATATTTACTAAAAATAGCTGCCGCTTTCATCAAGAGTCAAACCGTATGAAGTCTTTTGAAGAAGTTTTGCTCACTTCAAGACAGATGTGTTAATATCTCAGGTTATGATGGTGTCTGTTCTTAAATCTTACTGATTTTCCCATTTTATCAGATTTTTTTTTCAGATAAACAACATATTACCAGCCAGAATGACAGGTGTTCATGAAGTACTTTTAACTCATATCAAGTTGCTTTTTTCTCTTATCACGACAGCAGTAAGTAAGTCTATTAAACATGGCTTTTAAAATGTTTAGCCAAAGTATTTTGCCTTGAGAATGTCTTTAGCTGAAAATCACTTTCTCTTTGTCTGAAGTGTTCAAAGATAAAATAATTCACACATCCAAGATAGATTTCTGCAAAGCTTTTATATTACCATGGACTTTAGGCTGTGCTTTTGAATCCTGTTATTCCAGGTGATTATAAAGATTAAGCAGTCATTCTGAGATCCAGTGAAAACAAAGTGCAGACCTCCATGCATGTGTGTGATGTCAGAAAAGGATCTGAATTGGGAAGACCACCAATACTTTCCAGCATTAAAGGCTGATCGTTAAGCCTTATTTTATCCTGTCTCTACATCTAATTTTACATTGCATGACTTCCATGCAACACCTAATTCACTTCTGGCCCTCGGTACTGTATGGTTTTTATATTAAAATAATAGTTTATGGTATATTCCCATTTAAACAGCTAGGTATATGTGCATCTGTGTTTACGGCTTTTGAAAATTGCTTCACAGAATGCTCCTAAATTGGCCAAATTATGTTTCACTTCAAATCTAAAACAAATCATAGTGGTGCTCCAGAAGAAGATTATAAATCTAGGTATTTTAAATATGTTTATTCATCTTTTAAAGAGAAATAAACATGTCCTAAACTTTTAACTCCACACTAACATAGCTAATCCAAAATCAGCAAAAGTCCAAGCTGTCTCGTCCAAAGACAGATGAATGTTCATTGATTGTGTAATAATTTCTTGTTTGTGTAACCAGCTTTTAGGAATGGAAATAGATGCTGTTTCCCAAAAGGCAATGGACCGAGGAGAGGGATGTACTCCAGTCCAGTTTAAAAAGTGGTAAATATAATTTTTCCTTAAAACTAAATTAATTTTTTTCCAATGTCTGGCTAACACCAATGTATGAGTTTTTAGAGAATTATGGCCAAATCATTGTTGATTTCCACTGATAGATGATTATTTGGACTTCAGGATTACTACATGTTGAAATGTTTGCTGGCTCATTAGTAAGTATTCATAAGTAATCCTTAAATTATACAGCTTTTAGTAAAAGCTCTTGTGATCTACTTAACTGTGTGATCGAGTGCAACGGCTTGTTTCTAAGAAACCCAACCTGTGCTGTTTTATTTGTGTCAAATTAACACTCAGTTGAAGTTTCTAATGAGCACCAACCCGACTGCTGAGTCTCTTTAAACAAACACATCGAGTGGATCGACGGGTCTCGAGGGAGCACAGAGGACAGAGAGAGACTCCTTGTGAAAATAAAACTAACAGAAATCCAGGCCATGGTAGAGAGCATGTGCAAGTTACTGTCAAGAGTCTTTAGACTGTAAAAGCCATCGGTAAACTGCTTTAGATAGATATTAGTATATAGATACTCTATACTTAGTCTGTTTTTACTTTTCTGCACCTGTCAACTGAGAAAGGGCCATGTGAGAAACACAATGTTGTGAGATAACCGAGAGAAAGAGTGAGAGAGATAACGGTTGGATTAAAAATGCAATTCCTCCTCGAGCAGTTGCTGTGGTTGCCAGTGCTTGCGCACTATCCAGATACCCACTTCATCCATGTCTTGGCGTTGTCGTTTCCAGCCGAGCTAAACAGACAGCCGCTAACCAGCCAAATTAGCCTGTGTGCTTACTGAAGTCCAAACTCCCAACAGGCTTATGCATAATCCACACAATAATAAACCCACAGTAAGAAGCGTCTTCTGGAGCCCTTCAAGCACCCGGAAACGCCTGGCATGAGGGGAGACGGAGATAAGCTAAGACAATGAGACTGAATGGAGCGGGACAGATAGGAGAGCAGCCAGTAGCTGAAAGTACGGGAAGATCAGGACTGCTGTTGCTTTAAGACCTGCTGGAACTGGTATGATCCACATTTCATCGTTTTACATAATTTCATTTATATATTATTAACTAAGCTCATAATATGAAGAAAGGATTGTGTTTTTAAAAGGGGAAAGTGTGTCATATTTATATCACTAGTGTCATCAAATAGAAGAGCAAAATAATGACAGATCATTTTTGTTTTTTAGACAGATTTCTGGAACATCCCCGTCATTGTTTGGCTGAAAAGATTTTCCCAGAATTTTCAAATGAACAGAACAGGTTTGAACTTTTCACTATATTTGTGTTACTTACAGTACAGTTCGGTCTGTTCATTGTAAGCTTGAATGTGAAAATGCCTTTTTTAACATTAAAAAACCTAAAGTTTATATTTAAGAAGAAATTCAATAGTCATGTAAAATGTTTTTCATTTTATTAAAATTGTGCTTTATAAAATTCATAATTAAAATTAAATAAACAGAACAAGAACATGTTTGATAATATGTTTAAATTCGCTCCCTGGAACACTGATTAATGTGTCACTTTGAGGCACCTCTGCTTTGTAACAAAGTCACTCACGCGCACAGACAGCTTTATGAAGTGGACCCTGGGGAGAAGACAGGAAATGACATCATGTTTACAACATGGGGGGCCATATGGATTCTGACTTTGATCCAGTGAAATATTCTTGAGATGACTTTGCTATCTTATTTCCAACCCAAATATATTATTATATTTATGATAGAAATCATAAAAACAATAATTCGGAGCATTTACATTTTAAATGTAAACCACATAAACGTTTTACAAATAGTGTAAAAAGGAAACACACACAAAAGTGAAGAGAGGTATTAGTGAAGATTAATCAAAATAGGTCAACTGTCTACATATTTTTAAATAAATAACTTTATATTTCAAGAAAATACACTTATTTAGCTTTAGATTGATTGCAAAAGTATATAAGCATAATCTTTACTACATTAAATATGGCAGAAGGACTGGTTTCATCTCCAACCCCAAACACACAGTGGATGATTTATAGTTCACAGTCCTACAGGAAGATAATGCATAGTTTTAAGAGAGAAAAAACACTTTAAATCTCTTCAATACATGGCTATCCAATCTGTAAACATGGCCACATTGGACCACATCATTGTTTTTTTCCCTTGATGATGTAAGGATTGGCTCTTATTATCAAACATGAATTGTCAGTCATCCCAGCCAAATGTCCTACCAGTCATCTGGTAGAACTTCATGTTAAACGGTCTGTAGAAGTCTCTGAGTCTCTGCACCACCTCAGGGTCAATGTTTGGGTGGGTCCGCCCTTTGGTTTTGCCCAGACAATGAGGTTTGCTGCTGCCCTCCGCTTTCTTAAGACAAGGGAAGCCCTTGGTCTGATTGAAGTAAAAGTGTTTGTCTGTGATGATTCTTTTCAGGCCCAGAAAGTCCTGCACACGGCCCAGCTCTCCAGCCGGGTCGCTGATCAGACGCTCTCCGCTCACGAACAGAATCTGACCCATGGGGAAAAACTGCAGCCAGTTGTCCAGGTGTTTGGCGTAGATGCCGATCTGAATGGCGCTCCACGAGGTGTCGATCAACCCTGTAGTCCTGTTTTTGAACGTCAGGCTCTCAAAGGTGGGAATGTCAGGTTTCTTGGACAATGTCTGCGTGTAGTCGGAGATGGCTCGTGTAACGGGGTCCCGGACCACCACGATCAGCTTGGTTTCACGGGACATGGCGTAGATCCGAGCCGGAGCCTCACGCGTCACAAAGTAGCTTGGGGTTTTCTCCATGGTGATCTGGCCCTCCAGGGTCTTAGGCATCAGGTCTCTGTGGAGAAAGAGAAGTTTAGTGTCAATCTCATATTAAAAATCCATCAAACCGTCACTGTTCTACTGTTATTATTATTTTACTTTAATTTTATAGTTGAATTCTAATCTAATCATGACAAACTATATATTGATGAAAATAAATATTTAGCTTTTTATTCTAGCCGGGTCTTGACGCCAGAGAAAAAACAGTCTAATCTGTTTGTCCATGACTCTCTCTCTATCTTTCCAGTTCTCTTTAATGCCTTCAGGACAGTGACCTGATCCAAAGAGGATAAAAGCAGTGGATTAATGATTTACAGCACTCCACCATTTAGAACCTCATAAGGCCTGTTCACTTTAAATTCAGTCCAAGTGCAGAATGTTCAAGCCCTTAATTATTTATCTTCCTCCACTGAGGGGTTTAGGCTCTGACAAAATGGCCTCTTCTAACCCTGATGGCGGTTTATAGGCCATAACAGCATTAGTGGACTGTGGTCAGCAGGTTCAGATCGTCCTTCAGGTCAATCACATGAGCGTTTGTGTGTATGTAGAGTCTGTGTAATATTGTGCTCTGCATCTGAAAGAAAGACTCATATCTCAAACATCTATAGCAGGGCTTTGAGAGGATCAAAATAATACAGTGGCCATGAAAAGATGACATTTCTGAGTGAGCGTGAAGCATTGATGGTTGAGTGATTTTTGTCTGAGCTATATGAATTCATTGCTTGATGTTTATAAACATGACAAAAAGACAAATGAGCAATATGTACAGCATCATTGCATTTCATGTTTAGGGAACATTTAAGAAGCAAGATAAAGGAAAATTCTGTCATATACTCATTTTATTTCCGACAGACTTTGCTGCTACTGTCGTGAACGCATTGGATTTGTCAAGATTTTCAATCTTAGATTCTAGCTTATTGTACACTTTCAAAGGTTTAGGTCTATCGACCACTTTTCTGATACCGTTTTGTTTAAATGATACTGATGTGTTTCATCTGTACTTTAAGATTACAGTGAGGTCAAAACTATTGTTTGGCAGAAAATAAGCAGAGAGTTTCTGATGTGGCATTATATTGTGCAGGTCTTGTGCATGTCAGGAAACTGCACAACATTGACTCTTTCATAAAACAGACATAAGTCTGGTCTATGCATACCATTTATATTTAATAAGCTTCATCTTCTTTTATATTTTGTGTTGCATTTTCATAAAGAAGCCTAAAGAAACTAGATATGGATATAAAATAATTCTTTAACTGTCCTTTAACCATTTTTCTAAATGGTGGGCATGAGGAATAAATACACATAGATGCAAATAAACTAGAGGAACTTAA